>OZ005742.1:150936169-151206169 GCA_963930735.1 Dioctria linearis | reverse complement strand
ATCTGCCCGAAGCGAAGATACACCTCAGCTTGGTCAGTCCAAAAACATGGCCGTCAGACAATTTTTTCAGTTAGAGAAAAAATTATCTAATAGCCCAGCCATGTACAAATTATACAAAGGATGCATAGATAAGTACGCTCATCAAACAAACAAATCATACGATAATACCCCTTTCTACTATCTACCACACAATGCAGTGCTAACGGAGAGCATCACTGCAAAACTTCGAGTTGTGTTTAACGGATCAGCATGTGCGTCAAACGGCAAATCATTAAACCAACACCTACTTGTTGGACCCACAATCCAACCAACGCTTTGGACCATTCTATTAAGATGGCGGCTATACGAGTTTGCATTTACCGCAGACATAGAAAAAATGTATAGAATGATCCAAATGTCACCAAAACATCAAGATTTCCAAAGGACTATGCCTTGACCACAGTTACATTGGGAACAACACCGGCACCATGTCTCGCCATCAAAAGTCTACAGCAATTAGCAAAGAATGAAGCAATTACCTATCCTCTTGCAGCAAGAAGTATAATGCGAGATTTTTATGTGGACGATTTGGTCTCAGGAGCTCTCGGCATTCATTGGTATCCAACAAGTGACTCTTTCTCCTTTAGAGTCAATGTTTCTGAGCCGATAACCACATTTACAAAGCGATTAATTTTGTCTGAGGTCTCATATCTTTTCGACCCATTGGGATGGTTAGCACCTTGTCTAATTACAGCCAAACTTCTCAGTCGGAAACGTTGGCTCTCAAAATGCGATTGGGACGATTCCGTACCCTTGGATATATCAATACAATGGAATCGTTTTAAGGAGCAGTTACATATGATACAAAGCATTCAGATTCCACGTTGGTTAGGCTAACATAATTCAACAGAGATTGAGCTACATGGTTTTTGCGACGATTCAAATAATGCTTACTCATCAGTACTCTATTTTAAATTGCAACCAGGTGAGAGCTCCAGAGTACAAATCATAACTGCAAAAACCAAAGTCGCTCCCATCAAACAAGTCTCCCTACCACGCTTGGAACTATGTGGGGCTGTCCTGCTTTCTCGACTCATCAGACAAGTCATCATTGATCTAGAATTAGAGAAAGTTAGGATCATAGCGTGGACAGATTCCAACATAGTCTTAGAACGGCTTCGTAAACACCCCTCCACATGGAAAACATTCATGGCCAATCGCACCTCCGAAATCCATGAAAATATTCCACAGGCTATATGGAAGCTTGTCTCGTCCAAAGACAACCCAGCGGATACAGCGTCAAGAGGTATTCCGCCAAACACCTTAGTTACAGAAATACAAACTCAATTAGAGTACAAAAGGCCAAAGGCTCTCACCACCACTATCATCGTTTCGGAAAATGAGAATAACCGCGTACTGCCTTAGATTTATAAGTGGCTTGCGCAAATTACGTCCCGCTGCCCAATACTTATCAGTGCATGCGTTAAAAAATGCAGAACGATGCATAATAAAAATTCTCCAAAACATCTCCTTTCCTATCAAAATTTCCCATTTACATAAGAACTTGCCCCTTCCTAAAAAGAATCGAATTTTGTCCCTCAATCCCACACTCGACTCGGAGAACATGTTACGAGTCGGAAGTCGTCTCTCAAAGTCTCTGTTAAGTTGCGACCAAAAACATCCAATCATCCTCCCTAATAACCATCACATAACCAATATTCTTATAGACCACATTCACCATTACACACTGCATGGGGGCACCCAAACAATAATGAGCACTATAAGAAACCATTATTGGTTATTAAATGTCCGCAATACGATTAGACATCACATTGAAAAATGTGTGGACTGTTTTCGTTTCAACGCAAAACCTACCTCTCAATTAATGAGCTCTCTACCTTCAGCTAGAATCAATATATCATTACCATTTCAACACACTGGGGTAGCTTACGCAGGCCCACTTGAGGTGAAAACATCAACATTAAGAGGAACGAAAATAACCAAGGCTTATATTTGTCTATTCATTTGCTTGGCCACCAAGGCCATGCACATAGAGCTCGTCTCTGACTTCTCAACAGCAGCTTTCATAGCCGCCTTGCAGCGATTTGTTTCACGGAGGGGCCTCTGCTCACACATCTACTCTTACCGAGGCACCAATTTCGTTGTAGTCAATAGACTCCTTCAATCAAATCTAGAAAAATCAATCAGAGCAATCGAAGTCGAATTAGCTAGTGAAAGTGCAAATCAAGGTATGACTTGGCACTTTAACCTTCTTGCAGCACCGCACTTTGGAGGTTTATGGGAGGCTGGTGTAAAATCCACCAAACGCCATCTCTACAAAACCATAAAAGCTCCAAACTCCCCTACGAAGAATTGTATACTACCTTAGTTCAAATCGAGGCGTGACTAAATGCCAGACCTGTCTCGCCCTTATCCAATCATCTGATTATAATATCTTAACTCCTGGATATTTCCTCACTGGTCGACATAACCTCACTGTCTCTGAACCTCCCCCAAAAATCCTCTCCAACATCCTCTCAAGAGATGGCAACATATTCAGGCTCTTTCTCACAATTTTTGGACACAATGGTCAAGAGATTATCTCCACACCTTGCACCAAAGGCACAAATGGCAGACCGAGAAGGAAAACCTGAAAATAGGTACTCCTGTTCTTCTCAAAGAAGACAATATTCCCATAGGAAAGTGGCCATTAGGCCGAATAATTTGTATTCATTTGGGTCACAACAATTTAGCCCGAACAGTAACCATCCAGACGCCAAAAACTATTCTCACTCGACCAATCGCAAAAATCTGTCCTCTCCCCTTATCTTACTCCTATCACCAATAATTTTAAAAAACCCCACCAAAATTCACTGCTCTCTGGCATTACCAAATTTCAAAACTTGCAGTTATATTCGAATATAAACAAGTTCAGAATCCGCCAAAATTCTCTTCAGTTTTGAAAGTTGTGAAGTAGGGATCAAGTGCGGTTTAATTTTTCGTTTCGATTTATTTTTGTGAGTTTACCTTTTATTTTTCTACCATGGAGAAACTTTTGGCAATTTTCAATTCCGAATCTTTGGATTGTATGGATGTTGGCCTAATCCCGACACCTCCGGAGCTGTTAATGCCACCCAAACGATTTAAACTAGTGACTCCACTGCCACCAACACCAAAAAAACCTCGAAAAATCAAGTCGGCCATCGTCCAACCTCCACCTCCCGAGATCGTGCCAGTAAAAAGGCTATCCAGGCCATTTGATTCTAGGCCAGCCTCACTCGAAGTAAAAAGGCTACAAAAAGGACCAAAGCTAAATGATAATTTTAAATTCAAATCAAGGGCTAGAGAACATCGCCCAGAAGTTCGAGTTCACATGCAACCACGATTGCCTGTAGCAGCTTGTGCCACACCAAAGAGCCGAAAATCTAAGGCAATATATGGCAACAACAGTAGAGAACTACGGATCCCTCTCGAACAACGGTCTGCAGCACCAAGTATGCCAATTCTATGTGAAACAATGGCCCTAGAGAAAACAAGCATTCCCCATATCAGTATGGCTAATCACAACCTAGAGGTGCAGACTTCTGTATCACCTCAGCATACCCGCAAGGGTTCATCAAACCCTGAAACACATACCAGCAAGAAAACTATGTCAAAACAAAAACCTCCAGCAACAAACACGTCTTCACCAAAAAGGAGCGACTCACAAATCAGGATGCTATACTAAAACTACTACCACAATTAGTGGATCTTCCGATCAGTCCACCAATTCAATTTGGAGACTATCCACCAAGCGATATTAAATCATCAACGACGGGGATCCGAGTCGACTTAGTTGCACAAATTATGGCTACTCCCATCCTCATTAAATTATCAGAAAATTCCAACGTAATTTGGGACAGCAACAAGGGGCAAGAAAGTTCTATCGCTTTCAGCTACCTGGCGACGTCATCATCAAAATGACTATAAAGAAAGGAGTATTTCACTTCGTGAAACAAGACACGGTAAGTCAACACAAACCACTTTTTATAAAAAAAAATATAATAATAATTATATACATATACAGGGTGTTCCGTAAATGTCTTTAATCCTTGCAGGGGATAAAAGTAGAGGTCATTTGGGTCAAAAAAGTCCATATACTTTTATATCGAACTCCGCTTGGTTTTCGAGTAAATCGATAATATCGATTTTCGGGATTTTGCATATCTCTTCAGAGTGATTTCGTTATAAGTTCCATTGTAAGTAATGGATTGTGACGTTCAAACCTTTATTTAAAAGAACACATATTGGCTTTCTATGAATGTATAATAAGTTATAATTGTGCTTTCAGTTATTTAAAAAAAAAACAGTTTTCTCTAGAATTTTTTATTTCACCAAAATTTTTGTCGCGCTTCAGTGTACCTTTTTTCGAAATATCACCATTGCACGAACTTGGCAAAACTATAAACAAATTTGCGCATTATGTCCCCTTTCCAAAATGACCTCCCTAAGTGCTATTGTCACTATTGAAATAAAAAGTTATAAGCAAACATTTGGGAGATTTGCCCATCGAGATAATCCTCAGTTTTTTCGTAGGATTCTATCTCCTCCGACAGTTTTTAACCTACGACAACCATTTATATGTTATTGTACGGGGATCTTCACTGGCTATTAGATAGGGTAGTTTTCGAGTTAAAATTTCGAAAGTGGAGCGGGTAATTTCGAAAAAAACACTTTTTTACCAAACTTGATATTTACGTAGATTTCGTTATTCCGCATCTTCATTTTTGAGGGATGGGCAAGCTCTGGGAGGGGCGGGAGTTCAAAGTTTCAACTTTAAGCGGCTATATTTTCTCAACCAAGCATTGTTTTTATTCCAAGAATACAGACGAAGTAATTGATAGATTAAGAAAAGATATTGAAGAGTTAAGGAAGGAAAATACTGCTCTAGTGAAGCGTGTTGAGGAAGTCTCCAGCTTGAGTGAGCAAAACAGTGTTTCTTTGGAAATTGAAGATCGACAGGAAAAAAATGTTGCGTCTTGCAATATGGGAATTGCAGAAATAAGAGATGGTGGAATCATTTGATCCAGCGAGTGGGAGCATGACCACAGCAGCAGAATGGATAAGGAGTATGGAAGGACTGAAACAAATTTATTTATGAGATGACAAAACAACACTCTTTTGTGCATCGATTCGCTTGCAGGGCGCAGCTAAATATTGGTAACAAAGCCGACAAGCAGACTTAAAAACGTGGAACTCATTTAAAATTGAGTTAGTGAAAAGTTTTCCCCATGACCAAGATGATTCTTCCATAATAATATAAATAATGAGCAGGAAAAGACGAAAGGAAGAGTGCATCGAAAACTACTTTTACTCAATCACAGCTTTAGCCAACAAGATAAAGTTGTTGGAACAGACTACAATGGAATACATAATCTTTGGATAGGCGGACCGAAATTTAATTTATGCCCTCACAACCACAATAGCCAACTCTTTTCCGGAATTATTGGAGCGGATTAAACGGTACGAGAAGGTTCAGGCACAGGAGCAATGTAGGGAGTCATTACATCAGGCTAACTTTAAACGACCAACAAAATCAAAAGATTTGTACCAGCGCACCAAAAACTACGAAATATTTCTAGGGTTAGACCAGCAACTGAATACACCAAGCAAAGAGTTAACAACTAGAAACTGGCTTATTCAGGTAGAGACAGGAATATTCTGCGATGTTACAAGTGTTATTATTTTTATCTTGTTCCCTTACCTCTGGTGGGGGGTGAACAAGGTGATTGATTAAACGTTGACTGATAATTAGCAACTGATTTATTAATGTTTTAAACACCGTTTATATACAATCAAAAAAATGCTTAGCTTAACAATAATAATTTCTTAAGACGTGCAATACAAGTGGTTCAGCAAATTATATTTTGGTTGTGACCTATTGAGCATAAATGTGCTTGCATGGTGATCGGTTTATAGTTTATTGACCGATGAATGCAATTTATTGATTGTTGCATAAATTGCATTGTCATCTTTGCTATGTGTTCTGACTTGAACATTCTCCCCCTTGGTGACTGCAGTCGCAATATGGTCGTGTGGTGGTAGTTTTAAGGTGAATCTCGGGTTTGTTGATGATTCTGACTCTGCATGTTGAACTAGGCTGCTTCGTTTAGCGGGTTGCGGAATCGTTTGGCTTAATTTAATGTCGGGGATGCCTTCAACCTTCCTTCGGGTTAGCGGGCAGCAGGGTTGTACTTGTCGCTTTAATTTATATGCAAGTGCGATTAGTAGGATGGTAATTACGATTGCACTGACTGCCGATGCCGTGCGGTGGCCAATTGATTTGAATATAGTTGAGGTTGACACTAGGTCCTGCTGTAGTACTTCTTGATCCCTAATTGCATCGAATAAATAGTCGGATGATTTTAAAATTGGTTCACGTTCAATGAGTTCTCTGTGTGTTTTTCTTGTCATTATAGTGGTGCTTATGTTGAAATTCATTGCCTTGTTAAATGTTGATTTAACTGGTATCTTAGCAGTTATTGTTGATGTTAGTGTATTCTTCTTAGTTTGGATGAGGCAGTTGTTGCCGATCTGAATTATTCCTATTTTATCGAGAATGATGTCTTCTCTTACTCCGTTGCATTTGACCGCTGCTGTGGTGGGTGAGCTGCTGATAAATAGCCAAGTGTTGGCCATGTAAAGATGCTTCCATAATGTGGTTGATAGAGAGAACTGCTTCAAGGAGCAGTGTTGTTTTTCTTGGCGCTGGTAGATCTCATCAATGATACAATTTGGGTTTGTTTCGATACTGCTGACAACTGTTGGAGTACACAACATCAAGTGTTTTGCTTGGGTGATACAATTGGCTAGCTCTGCTTCAGTAAGCTCGAAGTAGGTTTGAATGTTATAGTTTGTACCTATTATGGATCTGCTAATGTCTGGTGCTACGCATGTATTG
Source organism: Dioctria linearis (assembly GCA_963930735.1). Lineage (NCBI taxonomy): Eukaryota > Metazoa > Arthropoda > Insecta > Diptera > Asilidae > Dioctria > Dioctria linearis. Next base: position 151,199,250 of record OZ005742.1, on the reverse strand, counting down.
TTTTTAATGTGGTAGGGTATAGCGGTAGCCTTCATTAGGGTGTATTGATCCCTTTCCATGATGGGAAGATATCCATAAATAATAATATTTCCGTTGTCTCTGACTATTTCCAGTCTTTCTTCTGATGTGCCAGAGACCCTTAGGTTGGATGGAATTTGGTCAGAGGCTTTAATGGTGATATTTGCTATTTTTGCCGGTGACATGAATTCAAATAGATTTCCCCTTTTCATGGTAATCCTCGCGAGTCTTATGTAATGTTCTTCTAGGTCACCGAGGAAGTTTATGGCAAGTTGATATGCGGCTATGATATTGATATTAATCCTGTTGGTGTCAGTTTGGGAGAACCATCCTTGAACCTTGTTGATTTCCTCTAGAGCCTTGTTTAGTTTGTTTGTAAACATGTTTATTTTTTGAGTTACGCGGGCTTCTGTGTCGTTAACTACGGCTATAGTAGAGAGCATTAGACTTGATTGATGTTGGGCTGCTTGTTGTAAGATTTGTTGGTTTTGACGAAGAGTGTTAATGTCGTATACACATCTTCATTGACTCCAAAAACGTATTCTAGTATATTGCCAAATATATTTCGCCTTTTTCGATTGGTATCTAGATCTTGTAGCAATGTCATTTCATGGGATAACGTTCGTCCTTTTTCCTTTAAATGCTGAAGTAGTAAATCACAATGGATGTCACTGGACAGGTGCCGGGATCTGTTACATACATCTTCCATTTGTGATAATGTCTTGTCAATTTTATCTTCGTCTGATTTTATATTCAATGGATAGCTCAGCTCGACTCTAAGCGTTCCTCTCTTCAGATTTGCTTCACCGAAGTGCTCGATGTACCACCCTGCCTTGGGTTGTGTTATGTTATAGGAGCAGCTCCCTATCTTTGCAAACAGTATGAGTAGGAGACAAAGAATGGTTGGATGTGTTGTTGTCCACCCCCCTCTATGTCCTCCGTGATTGATGGAACTTCTATAGCTCTCAGAGTAGTACATCTTAGCTAATTTAGGCAATTTGTAGAGTTCTTCATAAGCCTTGACTGCCTGTAACTGTTTCTCTATAGGTACTAGTGTTTTATATCCTGTTACAGGGAATATGCGAATACCCTTGCGTTTCCGTTGCATGTGTTCGTGTCGGTATTGATTTAATTGTGTCTTGTATTTCGACGGTGTGTTTGGACAAGTTTCTCTTACTGATTTCTCAGGTCGTTTCTCAATTTTGGCTTTTACGTTGTTGGGTTCGTTGTCTGTTAACTTATGCTTCCTGTTATTTTTTGGTGTGGTTTCCTGTGTTGGAAGCCTCTGTACTAAAACTGTTGTAATATTCGTATATGGTTTGATTGCTGCTGGAGGTTCAGTACATTCTTGCTCATTTTCTATGGGTAGTTTACATAATTTTGTTACTGGTCTTTTCAAAATGAGATTTCCCTTGCATCGAAGACTCGCTACTCGCGTGAGTCCATCCTTGCCGGGATGTGTCTCAGTTACACGTGCAAGGAGCCACCTTGTTGGTGGTAGGTTTTCGTCCTTGATTAGAACAAGTTGTCCAGGCTCTATGTTATCTTGTTTTGTGCGCCACTTGGGTCTCTGTTGTAGCCGTGACAAATATTCTGTTGACCATATTTTCCAGAAGTCTCTTTGAAGTTTGCTTACAAGTTTCCATCTTGTTAAACTGTTAATATTTGTTTCATTTTCAGCACAAATGGGTGTGCTCAGCGGTGCTGTGCCCATCAAAAAATGACCTGGTGTTAACGCAGCGAGATCATTTGGGTCATCACTGAGCGGACAAATGGGTCGAGAGTTGAGACATGCTTCTATTTGGTATAGTAATGTCGTTAATTCTTCAAAGGTTAAAGTTGTTTCTCCAATAATTCTTTTAAGGTGGTGTTTAATTGATTTTACACCAGCCTCCCAAAGTCCGCCCATGTGAGGTGCTCCTGGTGGGTTGAAATGCCATTGTGTCCCGTCAGAGGCTAGTAGATTCACTATCGCAGGCGTGTTGTCGGTTATCGCCTTTTGGAATTCTTCTTTAAGTATTTTTTGTGCTCCCACAAAGTTAGTTCCACAATCGCTATAAAGATGTTTGCAGAGGCCACGTCTAGCAGTAAATCTCTTGAATGCCGCTAAAAATGCTTCAGTGGTTAAATCACTGACGACCTCAATGTGTATTGCCTTTGTTGCTAGGCATACAAAAACGGCTATATATCCCTTATAGGATTTATGTCCACGCCCCTTTGATGCTCTTACATGAATTGGGCCAGCGTAGTCCACGCCTGTGTGAGTGAATGGTTTAGATGGATTTATTCTTGCGGCTGGTAGGTTGCCCATTAGTTGTTGAGTTACTTCTGATTTAAATCGAAAGCATCTTATACATTTATGAATGTGGTCTCGTATGATAGTTCGTGCCTTAGGGATCCAATATTGTTGTCGGACGTATGCCAGTGTACTTTGGTTACCGCCATGGAGTGTTTTTAGGTGAGCCTGCTGAATTATAAGATTAGTCAGATGGCTTTTGTGCGGTAAAATTATTGGATGTTTTTCACTTTCAGTGAGTGTTGAGTTTTCAAGTCGTCCTCCCACTCTTAGCATCCCTGCCTTACCTAGCACTGGGTTGAGTGGCAAAAGCTTATTCTTGGGACTGAGTGCTTTACCTGCTCTTAATTCTTCAATTTCTTTGTGAAAATGCGCTGCTTGTGTTAATTTTACTACTTGCATTCTTGCTTCTTCAAGTTCGGAAGTGCTGATTATTAAGGCTTGACTTCTTTGCCTTGTATTTCGACAATTCCGAATGAATTTGTTGCAAATGGCTAGTACTCGTATTAGTCTGTGCATGGTTGAAAATCGTTCGATTATATTGTCGGTAGATGTCACTGTTGTCAGTGTTGTACATGTTGATTTAATTTCTAGTGCAGTTGCACTAGCCTTTATGTTACTTTGTGGCCACCGTTCCTTGGGGTATTTTAGCCATTTTGGACCTGTCCACCATAAGTTATGAGAATTAATTTGGGTTGGACTTAATCCCCTTGAGGCACAGTCTGCTGGATTCTCGTCCGACTTGATGTAGTTCCATTGGTTTGGGTTAGATAGTGATTGTATTCCTTCAACTCTATGTGCGACAAAGTTTTTCCATTTGCCCGCATCTCCCTTTATCCAAGATAGTGCAACCATTGAATCTGACCATAGAAAGACCCTTGTGTTATCGATTTTCATGGTTTTCAAAGTGCTCTTCATTAATTTTGCAAGTAGTAATGCACCACACAGCTCTAATCTTGGTATTGTTGTCTTTGATTTCACGGGAGCTACCTTTGATTTGGCTGTAAGTAATGTGACTGTTGGACTCTTGGTTTGGGAAGTCACCTTGATGTAAATCACTGCCGCGTATGCCCTTTCAGATGCATCGCTGAAACCATGTAGCTCGACTGGGTTTGTGTGATGGGTTTGACAAATCCATCTGGGAATGCTTAATTCTTCAATTTTTGGTAGATCGTTTCTGAAGTTATTCCAGTCTGTTTTAACTTGAGAGGGGAGTTCTTCGTCCCAGTTGACACCCTGTAGCCAGAGTTGTTGAAGCATAAGTTTAGCCTTTACTGTTACAGGTGTAAGCCATCCCAACGGATCGAAAATCTTTGCTATATCTGATAGTAAGATTCTCTTTGTTACCATCGCCTTATTTGGTAGGTTTACCTTGAAGTGGAAAGTGTCAGATTTTGGAGCCCAATGGACACCCAGGGTCTTGATGGTATCTCCATCCCTTATTTCAAGGATATTCTGTTCTCTTAAATCCTCTGGTATTCCTTTTAACAAACCTTGTTTGTTACTAGCCCACTTTCGCAGCTTGAATCCACCTGCGGATAGTAAGTTAATTAATTCATTTCGTAATCGCTCCGCTTCCTGAACTGTATCTGCTCCGGACATCATGTCGTCTACATAAAAATCTGTTAGGACGGTTTTGGAGGCTAATGGATATCTTTGTTCTTCGTCTCTTGCTAATTGCTGCATAGTTCTAATTGCTAAGTATGGTGCAGACGATGTGCCATATGTTACTGTTGTTAGTTTGTATTCCTGTATTGGATCATCTGGTGAGAATCGCCATAGTACTCGCTGCAAATCTTGATCTTCTTCGTCCATTTTTATTTGCCTGTACATCTTTTCTATATCAGCAGTAAAGGCGTATTTGTGTTTGCGCCATCGCAATAGGATAGCTGGTAAATCTTGTTGAAGCTGAGGCCCTGTTAGCATTCTTTCGTTTAAACTTTTTTCTCCTGCAGTTTTTGCTGAGGCGTCAAAAACTACTCGCAATTTAGTGGTTGTGCTATCTAATTTGTTCACCGCATGATGTGGAAGGTAGCATAAGTTGGATATGGACTCCATGGGAGAATTTGCAGGTACCATATGTTTTAACTTGATGTATTCCATCATAAAATTTTTGTATTCTCTTTCCAATGTCTTGTCAGTTTTGAATTTTCTTTCAATCTGAAGTAATCTAGCTAGAGCTATTTTCCTTGAAAATCCCAAGTTTACCAATGGTTCCTTAAAAGGAATGTTAACTGTGTACGTTCCATCTTGGTTTCGGTTATAAGTTGCTTGGTAGTGTTTTTCACAATCATGATCTTCCTTAGACATCAGATATTCTGTAGATACCTGTTCTAATTCCCAAAATCGTTTTACCTGATCATCTATTTCAACGTTGGAGATCATACTGATAATTTTCGGTCGCATTGTATTGGCATGGGTTTGTCCTGATATAATCCATCCCAATTCAGTATTCTGGGTCAGCAGCAATACATACGTAGCACCAGACATTAGTAGATCTCATCAATGATACAATTTGGGTTTGTTTCGATACTGCTGACAACTGTTGGAGTACACAACATCAAGTGTTTTGCTTGGGTGATACAATTGGCTAGCTCTGCTTCAGTAAGCTCGAAGTAGGTTTGAATGTTATAGTTTGTACCTATTATTGATCTGCTAATGTCTGGTGCTACGCATGTATTGTTTTTAATGTGGTAGGGTATAGCGGTTGCCTTCATTAGGTTGTATTGATCCCTTTCCATGATGGGAAGATATCCATAAATAATAATATTTCCGTTGTCTCTGACTATTTCCAGTCTTTCTTCTGGTGTGCCAGAGACCCTTAGGTTGGATGGAATTTGGTCAGAGGCTTTAATGGTGATATTTGCTATTTTTGCCGGTGACATGAATTCAAATAGATTTCCCCTTTTCATGGTAATCCTCGCGAGTCTTATGTAATGTTCTTCTAGGTCACCGAGGAAGTTTATGGCAAGTTGATATGCGGCTATGATATTGATATTAATCCTGTTGGTGTCAGTTTGGGAGAACCATCCTTGAACCTTGTTGATTTCCTCTAGAGCCTTGTTTAGTTTGTTTGTAAACATGTTTATTTTTTGAGTTACGCGGGCTTCTGTGTCGTTAACTACGGCTATAGTAGAGAGCATTAGACTTGATTGATGCTGGGCTGCTTGTTGTAAGATTTGTTGGTTTTGACGAAGAGTGTTAATGTCTGTATACACATCTTCATTGACTCCAAAAACGTATTCTAGTATATTGCCAAATATATTTCGCCTTTTTCGTTTGGTATCTAGATCTTGTAGCAATGTCATTTCATGGGATAACGTTCGTCCTTTTTCCTTTAAATGCTGAAGTAGTAAATCACAATGGATGTCACTGGACAGGTGCCGGGATCTGTTACATACATCTTCCATTTGTGATAATGTCTTGTCAATTTTATCTTCGTCTGATTTTATATTCAATGGATAGCTCAGCTCGACTGTAAGCGTTCCTCTCTTCAGATTTGCTTCACCGATGTGCTCGATGTACAACCTTGCCTTGGGTTGTGTTATGTTATAGGAGCAGCTCCCTATCTTTGCAAACAATATGAGTAGGAGACAAAGAATGGTTGGATGTGTTGTTGTCCACCCCCCCTCTATGTCCTCCGTGATTGATGGAACTTCTATAGCTCTCAGAGTAGTACATCTTAGCTAATTTAGGCAATTTGTAGCGTTCTTCATAAGCCTTGACTGCCTGTAACTGTTTCTCTATAGGTACTAGTGTTTTATATCCTGTTACAGGGAATATGCGAATACCCTTGCGTTTCCGTTGCATGTGTTCGTGTCGGTATTAATTTAATTGTGTCTTGTATTTCGACGGTGTGTTTGGACAAGTTTCTCTTACTGATTTCTCAGGTCGTTTCTCAATTTTGGCTTTTACGTTGTTGGGTTCGTTGTCTGTTAACTTATGCTTCCTGTTATTTTTTGGTGTGGTTTCCTGTGTTGGAAGCCTCTGTACTAAAACTGTTGTAATATTCGTGTATGGTTTGATTGCTGCTGGAGGTTCAGTACATTCTTGCTCATTTTCTATGGGTAGTTTACATAATTTTGTTACTGGTCTTTTCAAAATGAGATTTCCCTTGCATCGAAGACTCGCTACTCGCGTGAGTCCATCCTTGCCGGGATGTGTCTCAGTTACACGTGCAAGGAGCCACCTTGTTGGTGGTAGGTTTTCGTCCTTGATTAGAACAAGTTGTCCAGGCTCTATGTTATCTTGTTTTGTGCGCCACTTGGGTCTCTGTTGTAGCCGTGACAAATATTCTGTTGACCATATTTTCCAGAAGTCTCTTTGAAGTTTGCTTACAAGTTTCCATCTTGTTAAACTGTTAATATTTGTTTCATTTTCAGCACAAATGGGTGTGCTCAGCGGTGCTGTGCCCATCAAAAAATGACCTGGTGTTAATGCAGCGAGATCATTTGGGTCATCACTGAGCGGACAAATGGGTCGAGAGTTGAGACATGCTTCTATTTGGTATAGTAATGTCGTTAATTCTTCAAAGGTTAAAGTTGTTTCTCCAATAATTCTTTTAAGGTGGTGTTTAATTGATTTTACACCAGCCTCCCAAAGTCCGCCCATGTGAGGTGCTCCTGGTGGGTTGAAATGCCATTGTGTCCCGTCAGAGGCTAGTAGATTCACTACCGCAGGCGTGTTGTCGGTTATCGCCTTTTGGAATTCTTCTTTAAGTATTTTTTGTGCTCCCACAAAGTTAGTTCCACAATCGCTATAAAGATGTTTGCAGAGGCCACGTCTAGCAGTAAATCTCTTGAATGCCGCTAAAAATGCTTCAGTGGTTAAATCACTGACGACCTCAATGTGTATTGCCTTTGTTGCTAGGCATACAAAAACGGCTATATATCCCTTATAGGATTTATGTCCACGCCCTTTGATGCTCTTACATGAATTGGGCCAGCGTAGTCCACGCCTGTGTGAGTGAATGGTTTAGATGGATTTATTCTTGCGGCTGGTAGGTTGCCCATTAGTTGTTGAGTTACTTCTGATTTAAATCGAAAGCATCTTATACATTTATGAATGTGGTCTCGTATGATAGTTCGTGCCTTAGGGATCCAATAATGTTGTCGGACGTATGCCAGTGTACTTTGGTTACCGCCATGGAGTGTTTTTAGGTGAGCCTGCTGAATTATAAGATTAGTCAGATGGCTTTTGTGCGGTAAAATTATTGGATGTTTTTCACTTTCAGTGAGTGTTGAGTTTTCAAGTCGTCCTCCCACTCTTAGGATCCCTGCCTTATCTAGCACTGGGTTGAGTGGCAAAAGCTTATTCTTGGGACTGAGTGCTTTACCTGCTCTTAATTCTTCAATTTCCTTGTGAAAATGCGCTGCTTGTGTTAATTTTACTACTTGCATTCTTGCTTCTTCAAGTTCGGAAGTGCTGATTATTAAGGCTTGACTTCTTTGCCTTGTATTTCGACAATTCCGAATGAATTTGTTGCAAATGGCTAGTACTCGTATTAGTCTGTGCATGGTTGAAAATCGTTCGATTATATTGTCGGTAGATGTCACTGTTGTCAGTGTTGTACATGTTGGTTTAATTTCTAGTGCAGTTGCACTAGCCTTTATGTTAGTTTGTGGCCACCGTTCCTTGGGGTATTTGAGCCATTTTGGACCTGTCCACCATAAGTTATGAGAATTAATTTGGGTTGGACTTAATCCCCTTGAGGCACAGTCTGCTGGATTCTCGTCCGACTTGATGTAGTTCCATTGGTTTGGGTTAGATAGTGATTGTATTTCTTCAACTCTATGTGCGACAAAGTTTTTCCATTTGCCCGCATCTCTCTTTATCCAAGATAGTGCAACCATTGAATCTGACCATAGAAAGACCCTTGTGTTATCGATTTTCATGGTTTTCAAAGTGCTCTTCATTAATTTTGCAAGTAGTAATGCACCACACAGCTCTAATCTTGGTATTGTTGTCTTTGATTTCACGGGAGCTACCTTTGATTTGGCTGTAAGTAATGTGACTGTTGGACTCTTGGTTTGGGAAGTCACCTTGATGTAAATCACTGCCGCGTATGCCCTTTCAGATGCATCGCTGAAACCATGTAGCCCGACTGGGTTTGTGTGATGGGTTTGACAAATCCATCTGGGAATGCTTAATTCTTCAATTTTTGGTAGATCGTTTCTGAAGTTATTCCAGTCTGTTTTAACTTGAGAGGGGAGTTCTTCGTCCCAGTTGACACCCTGTAGCCAGAGTTGTTGAAGCATAAGTTTAGCCTTTACTGTTACAGGTGTAAGCCATCCCAACGGATCGAAAATCTTTGCTATATCTGATAGTAAGATTCTCTTTGTTACCATCGCCTTATTTGATAGGTTTACCTTGAAGTGGAAAGTGTCAGATTTTGGAGCCCAATGGACACCCAGGGTCTTGATGGTATCTCCATCCCTTATTTCAAGGATATTCTGTTCTCTTAAATCCTCTGGTATTCCTTTTAACAAACCTTGTTTGTTACTAGCCCACTTTCGCAGCTTGAATCCACCTGCGGATAGTAAGTTAATTAATTCATTTCGTAATCGCTCCGCTTCCTGAACTGTATCTGCTCCGGACATCATGTCGTCTACATAAAAATCTGTTAGGACGATTTTGGAGGCTAATGGATATCTTTGTTCTTCGTCTCTTGCTAATTGCTGCATAGTTCTAATTGCTAAGTATGGTGCAGACGATGTGCCATATGTTACTGTTGTTAGTTTGTATTCCTGTATTGGATCATCTGGTGAGAATCGCCATAGTACTCGCTGCAAATCTTGATCTTCTTCGTCCATTTTTATTTGCCTGTACATCTTTTCTATATCAGCAGTAAAGGCGTATTTGTGTTTGCGCCATCGCAATAGGATAGCTGGTAAATCTTGTTGAAGCTGAGGCCCTGTTAGCATTCTTTCGTTTAAACTTTTTCTCCTGCAGTTTTTGCTGAGGCGTCAAAAACTACTCGCAATTTAGTGGTTGTGCTATCTAATTTGTTCACCGCATGATGTGGAAGGTAGCATAAGTTGGATATGGACTCCATGGGAGAATTTGCAGGTACCATATGTTTTAACTTGATGTATTCCATCATAAAATTTTTGTATTCTCTTTCCAATGTCTTGTCAGTTTTGAATTTTCTTTCAATCTGAAGTAATCTAGCTAGAGCTATTTTCCTTGAAAATCCCAAGTTTACCAATGGTTCCTTAAAAGGAATGTTAACTGTGTACGTTCCATCTTGGTTTCGGTTATAAGTTGCTTGGTAGTGTTTTTCACAATCATGATCTTCCTTAGACATCTGATATTCTGTAGATACCTGTTCTAATTCCCAAAATCGTTTTAGCTGATCATCTATTTCAACGTTGGAGATCATACTGATAATTTTCGGTCGCATTGTATTGGCATGGGTTTGTCCTGATATAATCCATCCCAATTCAGTATTCTGGGTCAGCAGTCCGCGATGATTTTTTCGTACTCCTTCTAATATTATTGAGCTGTATACGTCTGCCCCTATAATGACATCAATTGGCCCAGGTTTGTCGAAATTTGGATCTGCCATGATAATATTTTTCCATGGTATGTCCAGATTTAGGTATTTGTCTGGTAGAATGCTAGTGAGCCTTGGTAATACAAGAGCTTCGACTTGATGTTTAAATGTAGATGAAATTCTTGGTTGTATTTCCATATGAATTTTGCTATGAGCTACTCCTGCGTTAGCTGCACCTATTCCTGCTTTTTCGGCAAATATTTTTATTCTGGGTAGTGATAAAAGATGTGCGATATTCTCTGTCACGTATGATGCCTGTGAGCCGGGATCAATGAGCGCACGCACTGTTTCTAGATTTCCAGTCGCCGATCTTACTCTAATTAATGCTGTTGCCAGAAGAACAGTATTATTTTGTTGTGCTAAATGGTTTTGTACTTAAGCGGCTTCAATCAGCGGTTTCACTTGTATGTTTTTGTTGATACTGCCCTTGGAATTGTTATCTTGATAGACTTCGTGTAGTAAAGAGTGGTGACTTTTGCGGCAGATATTGCATTTGTGTTTGCTTAAACATTTCTCTTGTTCATCATGATTTAAGCAGTTTATACAAAGTTTAGTTCTTCTTATAAACTCTCTTCTTCGCTGTACTTCGAGTTGCTGGAAATCATTGCAATTATATATCGCGAGATCATTTTGGCAGTATTTACACTGCTGAGTTCTCTTTGAATGGTAGTTCTTATATGTTATGCTTCTTGTTGGTATTTTATCATATTTCCACCTTTGAGGCAATTCACGCCGTTTATTGTCTCCAAATGCTTCAAGCGATTGGAATCTAGACTCCAGGAATCTGTAGAGTACTTCAAATGTCGGAATCTCCTTTGGTTTTTCTAAGGTCTGTTCATAGAGCCTGTGTGTTTCTTGGTCAAATTTTTGTATGCATATGTGTACTATAATTGGTGCCCATGATCTAGTATCGATGTTTAGATTGGTTAGCGCATGTAGACACTCTTTTATAGTATCGTGCATTTTCCTTATTCCACTTGCAGACGCAATATCAAATTTTGGTAGCGATAATATGTGCTGAATTGAGTGGCCACAATCTTTCTTTTGTTTTCGAATCGTTCTTTTAATATGTCCCAGGCACTTGTGTAGTTGCAATCAGATATTTCCAGGTGGCACAATAGCTTTGAAGCTTCACCTTTTAAATGCGTTTTCAAGTATTGCATTTTCTCTATGTTTGATAGCTTTTTGTTATCATGTATAAGTTTCACAAAGATATCGTGAAAGCTTCGCCATGCCTCATATTTTCCATCAAACGTTGGAATTGTAAGTCTTGGCAATCTGATATCATTTTCAGATGGTGTGCCTTGAAGAGACGTTTGTTTCTCTTGAAGAGATATCATGGCCTTGTTGTAATCATATTTTGCTTGCTGAAAAAGCTCTATTAGGCTCTCCACTTCTTCTTCTTCATAATCGTCTGTTTCGCAGTATAGCAGAACTTCTTCATGCAGTTGTTGAATGCTTTTCCAGTTCTCGCTAAGTGTGCGGATGTAGAACTCAATTCGAGTCGAATTGAGTTCATTGTCATTCTGTACTTGATGTACTTGTTCCGTGAAAGCTGCAATGCGCAGTCTTTCTCGTTTACGACGGACCTCATTCTCATTCTCGCTGGTTATTAGTGAAAGCTTAAATTGCTTGTTTGAGTGGCGTAATTCATCATTCGGGGTAGTGTCTGCTTCACCTGCCAAATCTGCTTCGTAGATTGCAAGTTTTCTTTCTATGAGTTTTGTAGCTTCTTTAACCTGATCGTAGTAAGCATCCGTATGGTATTGGTGCTTAGGTTTGTTAAACGCAGAAATCTTTTCATGGCGGGCTTGAAATTCTTCCCAAAGTTTCTTGTATTCCTGTTGTTTTTTTATGATAAGCTCTTTTGTTCTCCTATTCTTAGGTTCTCTTCGGAGGTTTTCCAAGAGTTTGGTCATTTGATCACCGACTTCAAGTAGTTTGTTGACTAACTCTTCCATGACGATGGTTCTCTCTCTGCAAGAAGTTTATGTTTTTAAATTAAATTTCAGTGCTTACTGATGTTGTTTTTTTTTTTTTTTATAAATGTCCCTTAATTTGTTCTTCAGATTATGTTGTGGCTGGTGAATCGTGAATGCGGATGATGGTAGTATATCGGTGGTAGTATGGCACCTCTGAGTTAAGTAGGTACTGTTTATCCCTTCTTTGAAATGATGAAATAGTCGCTGTTCAGTTTTTTCTCGAAGGACCAATATTATTTTTATCTTGTTCCCTTACCTCTGGTGCGGGGTGAACAAGGTGATTGATTAAACGTTGACTGATAATTAGCAACTGATTTATTAATGTTTTAAACACCGTTTATATACAATCAAAAAAATGCTTAGCTTAACAATAACAATAATAATTTCTTAAGACGTGCAATACAAGTGGTTCAGCAAATTATATTTTGGTTGTGACCCATTGAGCATAAATGTGCTTGCATGGTGATCGGTTTATAGTTTATTGACCGATGAATGCAATTTATTGATTGTTGCATAAATTGCATTGTCATCTTTGCTATGTGTTCTGACTTGAACAAGTGTAATGGCATATATAAATAAAAATGTCGGTAAAATCAAGGCAACAATAAAAACAGAGGAGAAGGAATATTATCCAGAAATATTTGTGGATGATGTGCCAATACTAGCCTTTCTGGACTTAGGTAGTGACTTAACTACCATAGAATCAGAAGTAGTTGCAGAAAGCCTATGGATAATAGAGATGTTAAATACTGTTTTGTGCGGATTCGGAGGAAGCAAGTGCAAGGTGTTGGGTAAAAAAAAAAGTAAAAATAGATAAGGTTCAAGATCAGATAACCTTATTGGTCGTGCCAAACGACGCTCAGTCAACCCCCATAATAGTGGGCAAAAATTTCTTAGAGCGCCCAGGAATAAAGATTGCGAAAAGCCCCGGAAAATTTAGAATTTTAATTGACGGAAGCAGTAAAATGTTAAGAACCGAAAAAACTGATTCCAACAAAAATACTACGGAAGGCGTTGAACACGTTTATATGAACGAAGCGGGTAAGTCATCGGAAGGGGATGATATGTTAGAAGTGCGGCAACTTACAGACGCATCAGCGCTGAATATCTGCGAGGAAGTTCCTACTAAGGATTAGACTACGCTGGTGATCTTTGTGAACGAATTTCGATCATGCTTCTCACTTAATCATAAAGAAGTAGGAAAAACAGATTTAGTGAAAATGAGCATTAAGCTAAAAGAAAATAAAGTGATCAAATATCGACCATATAAAGTCCCATATGGGTTAAAATCTACTCTAAACAGTGTGGTGAAGGAGCTCCTAGCTGAAGGGATTATATGCCATTCGACGTCAGAATACGCTAGTCCTGTTCTTATGATCCCAAAGACGAATGGTGAATATAGAATTTGTGTGGACTACAGGCATCTAAATGCTATTACGCATCGAGAGCAATTTCCTGTCCTTAACATAGAGGAATCTTTAAACACGCTGGCAAATAAAAAGATCTTCACTTCATTAGATTTTCGTAGCGGTTACTACCAAATACAGATCGAAGAAGAAAGCCGCGGATATACAGTTTTCACAACGCCAGAAGGACGTTCTGAATTTACGCGAGTCCCATTTGGATTGACCAACTCACCTGCGACGTTTACGAGATTGATGGCCAAGCTAATTGAACCATTGAAACTTGGCTCAGTTATAGTGTACATGGACGATGTCCTTATTGCAACAGAAGATATCATCACTAATGTAGAGATACTCCAACAGTTCTTGATTGAAGTACGCAAGGCGGGACTGAGATTGAATACAGAAAAATGCAGATTCGTGCAAACGAAACTAGAATTTTTAGGTCACGAAATTACAAGTGAGGGAGTTAAACCTGCAGCAACAAAAAATGATGCTCTGAACAAGTTCCAACAGCCAACGAATGTGTAAGAAATCCGACAATTCTTAGGACTAGCTGGGTACTTTAGACGGTTCGTAAATGGGTTTGCCAATATCGCGCTTCCACTCAACAAACTTTTGAAAAAGGACGCAGTCTTTGTGTGGAGCGATGCAGAGGAACAAGCATTCCAGAATGTGAAAACAATATTAACCGGAAGGCCAGTTCTTACACTATTTGATATACATGCCTAACAAGAATTGCATATCGATGCTAGTAGTCACGGATTGGCGGGATTATTGATGCAGATTGGCCAACAGCATAAGAAACTACATGCCGTTTCATATTTTAGCCGTGCAACAACTGAAAGGCAGTCAAAATCCCATCGGAACGAGCTCGAAGCTCTAGCCGTGGTGGAGAGTTTGGAACGATTCAAACATTATCTCTGCATCGAAAATTCCGAATTATAACTGACTGTAACTCATTGAGAATGTCCCAAGAGAAACGAAATCTTCTGCCAAGAATTGCTCGCTGGTGGCTTAAAATTCAAGAGTAAGATTTCGATATAATATTTAGACCAGGGAAACAGTTAGCGCATGCTGAGTCGAGCCCCTCACGAATCCGGAATAGATAGTGAAACGGTAGGTGGAAACATTTGGATTGTCAGCACAGGTATAGAAGGATCGGTTGCCACCTTGCAAATGCAAGATCCTCATATTAAGCAAATAACTAAGGTCTTAGAAAGTGAATTAAATAACCACCCAAACAAAGATGGCATTAAAGGAAACTATTGCATACAAGCTGGACGATTATATAAGAAAACCGATAGCGGAGATAAGTTTGTTGTACCGACAGGAATAAGATGGCGAATCATACGGTCTATGCACGACGATAAAGGACATTGTGAAATTCAACGCACTCTGGACAATATCCGCAAGAATTTCTGGTTTCTCAACATGAAACCGATAATTACTAAGTATATAAACAGTTGCGTTGACTGCCTCTATAAGTAAAGAGGAACAGATGAAAGTAGGTATACGATACATGTCCAGGAGGTATTACCTATACCATTCCACACTGTTCACTTGGATCACTTGGGCCCATTCCCAAAGCGCAAGTATGGAAATCAATATATTATAGGTTTAGTAGATGCATTCACCAAGTTTGCCGTATTTAAACCAACACGGAATACTACCTCAAGAAGTGTCATCAGAATGCTCGATGAAGTACCTCAATACTTTGGACTACCAACATGCATCGTTTCAGACAGAGGTACAGCGTCCACTTCGAAGGAATTCGAGAAATATTGCAAGGATAATTTAATTCGACGCACGTTAACTGCAGTGAAAACCCCGCGTGCTAATGGTCAGGTGGAACGATATTTTCGCACGTTGAAATCAGCCATTGCTAAGGCGGCTCAGGACAAAGATGGTAAAGATTGAGACAAGAACATTCATAAGATGCAAATCGCATTAAACAGCACGAAACATTCAACTACGAAAAGGTCACCTCAGGAAATACTGATGGGTTATACTCCTAGAAATAGCATTGATAATAAGCTAACACTTATCCTGTATGATTGGACCGAGAAGGATGCAGAACAACACGCAACGGTGAACTTACAGTAGATTCGAGAAGAAACAAAGAAGCTGATTGACGCAAATAAAACAAAACAAGCTGCTAGACACAATCAAAGTTGTAAACCTCCACGGAAGTATCCCAAGCGGAACCTGTCTTAATAAAGCATGAGCCCTCCATGACGGTCCAGTCCCGTAAACCACAACCACGATTCAAAGGTCCCAACGAAGTGAAGGCCGTCCTGGGAAACGACAAGTATCTGATAGCGGACACCACAGCAACGGAGATTACACTGAAGCCCTATAAAATGGCTCATTCAGCAGAGAATATCAAGCCCTGGTGCATTCTAACTGACATGGCGCTAGAATTGGATGGAGATGATGAGAAGAAGTATGCTATGTGGATGACGAATAAACTTAGTCTTGATCTTACTAATTGCAGTAATGTACAAAGATGACTAATAAATATGGCTTTGACCTTAGTGGTTGTTTTTTGTTTGACTTTTGTGGTTGTTCTTCTTTCTGCTGACCTTAGTGGTTGTTTTTTTAAATTTATACTCTTGACCTATGTGGTCGTCAGAAAAAATGGTGACCAGGTGGGAGGCCGCTCCCTAACTTAAACTAACCGAATCAGCGTATACCAACGCTGACGTTGAGAACTACCTTTGTGGTGAATTAAACCTACCTCTGTGGTGTATTAAGCCGATCGAGCACTGCGGACAGTGATTCATAGGCTGGCCCAGTTGTAACGATCGTCGCCAAACAAATCGTAATAAAACAAGCCAGTTGCATCACATCAAACAATATTAAACACAAAAGTTTAACCGAGTGATTAATGTTATAGCAAATGTATAATTGAAAGCAAGGTATTGTTCATCCCATTTGTTTAAGTTAAAGGTCTTTTGCTTTAACTGAGATGTATAGGCCTAGATGCACAATCTAGACGGCTGTACAATTGCATATCGATGCTTGTATCGATACTCAAAATTATGGGGAATGGTTGAAAAGCTGACCGTTCTGATTTGAATTAATAGAAACGCACTGATTGTCGATTATAACAAAACTGATATTATTATTTATTTCATTCAATATATTTATAACAAAATTGAGCATGCGTAACCAATATTAACAAATCAATACACAAATTGACCTGTAAGAAACAAGGTTCATCGACTTGAGCGATTAATAAATAATTCACCGCAGTGAGAATGCTGACCAGCAGTAATTCCCCCGGCGTAAATATTGTAAAAACTGCACGTAAAGCGAAAAATTGGAAATTGGCATTGTTCACGGTGGTGAATTATGATCGCTGGTTCAATAAACTTAAAAATAATAACCCTTTAAAACGCATACGTTAGACTAAATGAAATTCTTGGTTTATCATGATTAAACTGAATTCGAATATCTTGAATTAGTAATACTAATTTAATTTTTAACATATTAATTAAGATCTGGGTCATATAATACTCCCCCGCGTTGAACGTACCTTGTTCAACTGTCAATGTTTACCCTGAAGTCCGGGGTTGTAACTCGTCGCGGGCTGGGTTTAGATGGCTTAGATATATTGCAGCATGATTTAATTGTTTTGCATTTTCAAATGATTCCAAAAATTGTAATAATGATTGCCAGGGACAGTGTTAGATATCCTACCGTGTAGTGATGGACGTGGTGTGCCTGAATTTTATTTGGGAGATCTCTTATATCCTGCATTTGAACTTCCTTCTGAAGGGCTCTCAGTTCTGCTAACTTAGCGTGATACGCTATGGCATTTTGTTGTATTATTGGAAGGTGATCGAGGCTAATGGATTCGGAAATGCTTCCGACACGTGTGTAGGACAGTTTGCTGGTAGTTGGATATACATGATGCCCTTGGATCGTCAAGAATTCTTGCCTGATAACACAGTTTGCTTGAAGTTTCAAGAGACCGGAACCTTCGACTGACATTTGAGATACATCATTTCCACATACCACGTTGACTGTAGTCTTCTTGTTGAAAGCGTAGATCCGTTGATTTCGGTCGAATAACTGTATCCATACTGGGTCACTGTTGGTTCTTCTGAGATCGCATGTAGGTGAGATTTCCCTTTGATGAAACAGTTCAATTTCGCACAGGCTAACATTTACTCCTCTTCGATAGATTGGATGAAGCTGCTTGCATAAATAGATAGTTTTATCAGTTTGTAGACATGAGGATTGCTGTTGCTTAGTCAATGGGTAATATTGATCTCGATGCAGATTAATTGCTAGAAACTCTGATGCTAGGTTAATTGCAGCAAGTTTTCCGTTGATCAATGCTGGAATGGGACTGACTCGGAATAATTCGAATTTCTCTAAGTTTACGAGAGGTAGTCTCAATCGAAAGATAACATAATTTTCAACGACTCGGACCTCTATTGTCATCAAGCGATAGAACTGTAGTATAGAATCCTGGGATGCTAGTAATTGAAGAGATGTGGGTAAATGGGCCTTGGTGATAGTAAGCTCTTGAGCTAATTGCCTTGGGGAAAGTAGCATGTGATTAATCCTTTCATGGTGGGTGTGGGTGATAGAGCCTATTATTGCTGATTGTGTTTTTTGAAAGTTTAACGTCATCAGAGTCAGTTTCATTGCTAATGAAGAAAACAGTCCTATCGCTTTCTGCTGATACAGTACTTCACTGATATTAACTGGTCAAGGTGATCATCTATTTCTTGGAACTTTCTGTCAACACTTTCTTGATCAGTTTTCATTATATTTATTGTGGAGTCTATCAAAGACGTCTGATTTTTTAGTAGTGGGAGGAGACGGTTTGCATTTTCCGTTATGTCATCAATAGTGGTAGACATTTCTGCTGCATATTCCGAGTCCAGTACGCCGAACAGGGCATTTGCTACATTGCCAATGATATTGACAGCACATCTTTTGGTTCTAGTAGATTTAGTTTTGGCGTGTAGGAGTTCATTATCAGTAGAAATTTCCTCTTGCTTATATTCTCAAAATATAACCCAGGTTGTGCTGTGAAAAGGGATGTTTCAATAGGCTGTCCTCTTATAATGGGTAGAATCATACAGGTTAAGAGAAGTGTTGTTAGTGCGGAACCGTACGTGTCACGTGTCTTTTTTTTTTAACCTCGCCGCTACTGCATGTAGAGTTGTCGTAAGCTTTGTAGCGTATTCAGCTTACGCTACTCTGTTTCTTCCTCCCTTCGTTCTTTTCGTCTTTTTGTTTCGGCTTCTCTACCTTTTGTAGAGAAATCCCCATAATTCTCCCAGGATACCTGAAAAGAGGTGAAAAAGTACATTTTTGAGAAGTAGGCCTATGCTATTTCTCCATATTACAATTCCTGAAAAAGGTAAAATATAAACACACTTTCGAGAAGTAGCCCTATGCTACTTCTCTATATTACAATTCCTGAAAAAGAAAAATTTAAATATCTTCTAGAAGTAGCCCTATGCTACTACTCCACATTATAAATTCCTGGAATAGATAAAATATAAACATTTTCGAGATGTAGCCTATGCTACTTCTCCATATTATAAAATTCCTGAAACCCTGCAGAATACAAAAAAAAGATAAAAAAATTACTCTTCAACGAAAAATTCCGATTCGTGTCGAACTCGCACAAATTGGAATCTTACTTATAAAAACCTGAAAAGAAAGAAAAATTATATCTTTTGCCCAAACGAAAAATTCCAATTCACGCAAAACTAGCAAAAATTGCAATTTTTCGTTCGAAACAGACATTCCGCAACGGTAATTCGCGTAGCTGTAAAAGCATCACGCGATACCATCACGACATCCATTACAGCAGGCCCGCCCGAAATTCATAGAAAATTTCGGTTCGAATGCGCACCAGCTGTGGCGTGAATTCGTGGTAGAATGAAAAAGACGTTCGTCGGTCGGTCGGAATGAATAGAGAACGGCGGCGATGTAGGCAGACTGCGGTTAGTTAATAGTTAGTTGGGAGTTGATTTTGAGCGAACGACATTATAAGGTCTCGGTACGCGTTCTGGCTTAAAGATTTGTCTCTAGGAATTTGAAATCGGAAAGTAAATAAAAAGGAATATTCTGGAAGTTCGGGAACTGACCTGTTTGTGGTTTCGCGAGTAGCTTATTGGTATCGAAAAAGAAATTTAACGGTTGCCCGAATTACCGGGAATCTGAAGAAGGAAATTTTAATATACTCGCCGGTGGTCGGATATTGACTTTTATCTGGAAGAAAAAGACTTGCTATTTCTGGAAATTCACCTGTAAGAGGAATATTAAATGATTTTTTTTTTTTTGAAATTAGCTTGTTGTAAATATACCTGTGTCACAGTGATTATCTTGTTCGCCTATTTACGGATTATCAATTGAAAGTAATTTTCACCTGTAAGAGGAATATTGAATGATTTTTCGTGAAATTAGCTTTCTGTAAGCTTACTTGTGTCACTGTGATCATATTGACTTTCGTCTGGAAGAAAAAACGTTGAAATATCTTTGTGAAATTAGATATCTGGAAATTCACCTGTCAAATTAGCTTGTTGTAAATATACCTGTGCCACAGTGATTACCTTGTTCGCCTATTTAAGGATTACCAATTGAAAGTTGATGTCACCTGTAAGTGGAATATTGAAAGGTTTTCATGAAATTAGCTTTCTGTAAACTTACCTTTCTGTAAAGTTACCTTACCATATTCACTTTTATCTGGAAGAAAAAAGGTTGAAGTATTTTTGTGAATTTGGATTTCAGAAAACTCACCTATGCCACAGTGATAATATTGGCTTTTATCCGGAGGAAAAAGGTTGAAATGTTTTTGCGAATTTAGATTTCTGTAAATTCACTTGTGAGAGGAACATCGATTTTGTGTGCGAAAATTATTTTTCTACGTATTAATCTGTGCCACAGTATCATTTCGCCTACATACGGATTTTCACCTGTAAGAAGAATATTGAAATTTTCGTGAAATTAGCTTTCTGTAAACTCACCTGTGTTACAGTGATTATTTCGGCCAGTTTCCGTGTGCATTATTCACAGGAATATCAGGACCAATAGCATACTCACCTGATGTTGCATATTGATTTTCACCTGGAGGAAAAAAGGTTGAAATATTTTTGTGAAATTAGATTTCTGTAAATTCATCTGTTGTGCGAAATTAGTTCCTGCATATTAATCTGTGTCACAGTATTATTTCATTCGCCTACACACGGACTATCAGTAGGAAGTGAACCTCAACTGAAAAAAGGGATTATTGAACTATTTTTGTGAAATTAATCTGTGTCACGTATTCTTATTTCGCTTGCCTACATATGGGTGTCAATAGAAATGTGAAATATTTAATAGCAAGCAGACTCCTTCTATAGAACTTCGGTGCTAAGTCACCTGCTTTGTAGCAGACATTTTAGTAAGTCGTAGTAGTGCCCTTCACCTAAACAAGTGTTGAATTAAATTACGTGCCATCAGTCTGATCAAGTGTATTCACCTGCGCCGCAGCGAGCACTTCGTCGCGCCTTCACGATGGCTCATGTGTGGAAGATAAGGCATTATCTCGATGCAAATAGTTTTCTGATGATATTGTCGTACACATATATATATATACCTGTGTCGCAGTGAACATAATATTACGCCCACATACTAGCCTGCCACGACTTGGCCGGACCAGATGCGGAAACCATCCCCGAAGAACAAAAAAAAAATGAAATGAGAGGCAATCGAACGTACAGCAACCATATTGTAATATCGCTTCATTAGGCAGGAGGAAACCTCGAATATTGTTAAGTAATACCATAGATGGCATAAGAACTAGATGTCGCATAGCATACCCCAGAAAAGTATACAGATTTTAAATCGCTGGTCCATTCCGGAATAGACCACAAAATGTTTCATAGGTGCTGAGAACAAATGTTCCTTTAACAGCAGTTTTGTATACATTTGGTCGACTCCCTCAACATGATAGATTCGGGAAAATATGAATCACTCGACGTATCTATCATCATTTTTCTTTCCATGTTGCTGTACTGATCAAACTAAAGGAATGATGCACAGCATAATATATTCGGTGCGGTGGGGGGCGTAAACGCACTCGCAGCGATCTTCATTCAATAGATGCTGGCATCGGTCGCTGTGGTGACTGGATACGAGCAAAGTTTGTGTACGTGAATGATGCATTTTAAATGTGTGCAAATATATGCGAGATGTCGTTGACTGATGAGGGTCATACAATACGCGCTAGAATTTGGATCAACATTATTTCTTCTGAAATAGTCATTCGATCTTTTGCATCTGAAGCGATCAAAGAGCTCTACAAAATTTCTGAAGTTCTAATAAACTGTCGTTGTTCTTTTTAAATTTCTTTTAACTTTTAAATCCTATTTTATACCTATCGTCTTATTACCTTACTATAATATTAACTGTCCTATTGTTTACTCATTGTATTCCTTATCAGCTTAGAATTATATTAGTTGTAGCCGTAGTTTCTTGTAGTTGTTTGCGTATATTTTTAATTTCAACATCATTATAATATATATATTATATATATATGAATACAGATATATATATATATATATTTATATATATTACTATTATTATATTTTCGATTGAATTATTCACTTTATAATATCCCTTATTACTTAGTCTATTACATTAGTTACCGTCGTTTGTTTCCATTTATATAACCATTATTAATTAAAAATTTATTATTTGCTTATATTTTTCGTTCCTTATTCTTTATTCTATTATATCTACTACTATACTTTAGTAGTACTTTGAACGTCCATTCGTTACTTTTTTCACCTTAATATGGAATTTCCAAAAAGACCTAGTGGTAGGAAGTGTTCAATTCCGCATTGTCACAAGTCAAAAAGTGCCTCTCCCTCGATAAAAAATTTTCTTGTCCTTCTAATGACTCTTACCTTGGACAAATGTGGAGGCACCGATGTTGTTTTCAAAATGATGACCACAATATTTGGATTTGCGAAGAGAATTTTCCTCTGGAGCAAATCGGAAGAAGAAATTTACGGAAAGAATCAATTCCTTCATTGAATTTAAGGCCTAATATGGCTCCAGAAGAAGAATCGGAGCAAGTTTTATATTGGATTCGCCGCTGCTCAGGCAAACTTTTGATGTGGCAGAAGACGATTTGCAATTACATGTACCATGCAAGCGACAGCGAGCTTCTTTACCAGAGAATTTATGCAGCAATTGCATAAAGAATATTAAAAATTCCACATTTTACAGGAAGAAATACCTAGCTGTAAAAAAGGAAATATTTCCACTGAAAATAACAGTGAAAAATCTGAAACGGAAGTATAGAAAAGTTTATGTTAATCATAACAATTCACTGAAAAAAAGAAGGTAAAGAAAAATAAAACCAAACCTTTAAATGAACTTGAAATATCTAATATAAGCGACAATTCAAAGACATTTTGTAAACTTTTAATGAAGACTGGTAAATCCAAGTGGTCACCCGACAAAAAGTTGTTATGCCAAATGTATTTTACAGGATGCGTCAAAGAGGCTATCAATTTTTGCGGGATGGTTTAAGACTTAATATGCCACATATAAGTTCTCTGCATCGTTGGGCTCCAGTAAAAGTTCTTTAACCGGGTTTGGAAAATAGTGCAATAAACCTTATTAAACAGAAAATAGAAAATATGACAGATAGAGAAAAGATATCTGTTTTAGCGTTCGATGAAATTAGTATAAGACGCGATCTTACATATAATAGCTAATCAGATTTGATTGAAGGTTTACGGGATGTTGGATTTAAAAGAAGTGCAGCTATAGGAAAACAGGTTTGTGTGTTTATGGTTAGCGGCTTTGTAGATAATTGGAAATGTGTATTAAACTATTTTGTCACAGAAAAACCAATTGAAGGAAACATTCTTAACGAACTAGCATTACAAAATTTGGAATTATGCTACAAAATGGGTCTCACGGTAAAGGTTGTCGTTTGTGATCAAGGTTCAAATAACCGCAAGTGTTTTTCGCTTTTGAATATCACACCGGAAAAACCTGTTACTATTATATGTAATGAAGATGTTTACATTTTGTACGATTTTCCTCATTTGCTCAAGTCTTTTAGAAATGTTTGGATGAAAACTGATTTAAAGACTCCTGATGGTATTGTTTCATTTAGCGTTGTCCGGGAAATATATGAGAAAAAAATAAAGTGACTAAAATGTGTACAAAATTAACAGAAAAACACTTAAACCCCAATGCTTTTGAAAAAATACAAGTAATTCTCGCTTCTCAAATATTTAGTAAAAGTGTAGCAGCAGGAATTGACAAAATATTCGATTGCGTGAATAGCAAATCTTGTTACGCCCGAAATATTTTTAAAACTGGTATTAAAAAAGATGGCGTAGTGTTGAAGTATATTGAGGAATTTTTAGCGTATTTGAAAGAAATTACACTACTCAATTCAAATCAAAAAACTGTGTATTATTTTACAGGTGCAAAACTTGCATTATACTCTACACTTTTACTTTCAAATGATATTTTAAATTCAAATGCAACAACATCTATTTTAACGGGACGATTTAATCAAGATCACTTGGAAAATCTTTTCGCTTTACTTCGCGCAATGGGAGGTAATAACAAGAATCCTTCAGTTAGTGAAATAAACAAACTACTAGCGAAAATTATTTCCTCCAATTTATTGCAATATAGTCCGTCAAGTAATTGCGAAACTGATGAAGATGGCATGCTTCAAATTAGTTTTGAGGATAATGATGCATCATTAATAAATGAAAACGATTGCAATAGCGAAGAATATATCAATAAACAAGATATATATGAAAAATATGAAGAATTAATTACGGATGACTTTTTTGATGGCGACACTAATATTGAATTAACTTCAATGCGATATTTCACTGGCTATCTTCTACACAAAATGTTACCTAAATTGAATTGTCCTAATTGTAAACACATACTTACAAAAGAAGACGAAGTCTTAACTTATCCTTCTGAGCTTCTAATTTTTGCTCGAAAGTATTGTGAAAAAAACGATTTTGGAAGTTTACGTGCACCATCTGATACGTTCTTCAATATATGCAGTATTCATTTTATTGTTTTTTAAAATATGTTTAATAATCATAAAGAAATTACTGGTATTAAAAAAAAATATAGTAGGAAAATGTATTCGAGCTAGAAACCATCATGAATTTTATAATGAATGGTTTAGTATAGGAGGTAGTTGCTATGAACACCGGAAAATAATTTTGGACTTTGCTATCCTCGTTTTGCTTCACAAACATTGCAAATGGATTTTAACAACAGGTAATACAAGTAAACATTCACGAATGCAAATATTGTCGTCATAAATATAAAATAAAAAGTAGGCACTCATATTAGACAAATTAATTTCATACAGTACAGACGTTTATAGCTTTCCATAACTTTTTTTGGGTTAGTTCCTGCTTTTTGAATAATAACTAGCGAGGACTTTAAGCACTTTTTTTTTATTTTATTTTCAAACAAGAAAACATATCTATCTATGTACAAAAATTTGCGATGGTGTTCGGCTTCAATGTTGAGATATAAATTTTTAAACTCAACACAATGGGAGCACTGCACTGATAGGTAGGTATTGTTTCTTTTTCTATTGGGGACCTCGGGCACATTTTTTTTGCATTTATATTTTGAAAATAGAAGCCTTAACTATCTTTGTATAAAAAATGTAATGCCTGATGGAACTCAGTAATTTACGGAAATAATTTTAGATTAGAAACCGATCGAGGTTTTGTGCCAAGAATTATTTTGAGGACAAATAGGGGTTGTAATTAACTACCCTTACTTAGCCCTCCTAGGTAACTTCCGAACTAAAAAATTGATTTCAAAAATACAATTTTTTAAAAAAATTGATTCCTCCACCCCGCCCAACCCACCCATTAAATTTACATTTCTAATATTGCGGCATGTCTAAGCTATTGTGTGAAAAAAGAATTATTGAAATCTATCCTACATTTACATATAGAAATATTGATTTTGATGTATCAAGATAATTTGAAGTTACCTGAAAAATGCTCAATTTGGTTGCCTTCCAATACAAAAGAAACTCTATACATTATAGCTTGTTTGTAGAATAAAATCGCATTTAAAACCAGTCCTTTTTAAAGTGGAAAATTGACGTTTTTTGAGTGAAAAAACGGTTTTATTTTAATCAAAACTTGTATTTTTGAAATCAATTTTTTAGTTCGGAAGTTATCTAGGAGCAAGACTCTAATAAATCAAAATTTAAATTTAACCGTATTAAATATATTTTTTGAATTTCTTCCTTACTTCATGAACACATTATAAAAGTTCACTAGAGTTTCCCTTCATTTTTCGTATAATTAAATATTAAAATTATATTACATATTTGTGTATAAATTTTAAAGTTTTAAAGGTGTACAAAGAAAGCAAGATCTGAGGCCGGATTTCGCAACTATGAGTTTACGCTTGCATGCACACAAAATTTTGTGTACACCACTTTGTTTCGATTCCGCAAACGTGGATATGAGTTTTTCTGTCAAAATTTTGTACACTTTAACTGATATTTTCTCCCCGCCATTGTGGTCGTGAATTTGGAAGAGGTACCTGTGAGTTTTTGTCAAGCGTTATTTTCAAAATTATTTGTTATATTATTTATTTTACCTGTTTACTCAAGAATTTTTGAGTGGTAGCTAGGTATTAATTAAAACTCGTTTTGGGTTTAACAACGAATGACTTTATTCCCTGTTAAGTCCAACCACGAAAAAGTGCAACAAGAAGAATGATGTACATATGATAGCAAGATTTAATTCTGAATAACAGTACTAGCGATAATAATAATAATGACAAGAGATGTATGCATGTATATGTATGTATAAAAATCGACAACCAATGATAATATTACAGTCAAAAGCAAAAGTACAACATAATTTGGGCAAATTAAAAAAAGAACTATTTACGTTAATTTGAAATTGTAAACTGAGCAATATTTTAAGTTTCTACAATATTTTGTCGAATTAAGACCGAACATTATCTTTTTTTAAGCCGTAGTCACCTTAATACTAGTGAATTCATTTAATTCATTTCTTATAACTGAACTAACCTTCTTCAAAAAGACTATTTTCCCACTCAAACAACATTCAGCACTTAAGTGTGCACTTTCCCTCACGGTGAGTTTTTTAAATCGTGTGCACTGGCAAATTTTTCTCAGTTGCGGAACCTAGCCCCTGGGAAATTCTAATTTTAAAACTACAGTGAATAACAATGAAATTTGAAACTCCTAATGTTTATCAAAATTCTTAATTAAATTACTTTCCTTTGACTTTGCCTTCTTTGTGTACCATGAAAATTTTAAAATATATACACTAGTGATAGTATTATTCAAAAAGCAGGAAGTAACGCAAAAAAAGTTATGGAAAGCTATAAACGTCTGTACTGTAAGAAATTAATTTGTCTAATATGAGTGCTTACTTTTTATTTTATATTTATGACGACAATATTTGCATTCGTGAATGTTTACTTGTATTACCTGTTGTTAAAATCCATTTGCAATATTTGCGAAGCAAAACGAGGATAGCAAAGTCCAAAATTATTTTCCGGTGTTCATAGCAACTACCTCCTGTACTAAACCATTCATTATAAAATTCATGATGGTTTGTAGCTCGAATACATTCTCCTACTATATTTTTTTCAATACCAGTAATTTCTTTATGATTATTAAACATACTTTCAAAAACAATAAAATGAATACTGCATATATTGAAGAACGTATCAGATGGTGCACGTAAACTTCCAAAATCGTTTTTTTCACAATACTTTCGAGCAAAAATTAGAAGCTCATAAGGCCAAGTTTAGACTTCGTCTTCTTTTGGGGGATTCAGGAAGTTTACACAGATGTGTATGAATTATGCAGCTTAAATGCGAATTTGTTTACAGCGGTGATAGCAAATTACATCATAAACAGGGGAAGCATGCCTAACGTTTGGTAAACATTTAACATTTGATACCAAGAACCCCACTGCCCCAGAACCGCCATAGAAAGGGATCCAGAACTTCTGATATCTACAAGTTCCTCGCTAAGAGATATTCAAGTAAGAAAACAGCACATCCAAGATGACGTCATGCTACGTCATATCTACAACCCCCCAGGGTAACTTGAATTATTAGTAATATTGATTACACCTGAAAAGGTAAGATAGATAATGTCTCGAAAACTCAAGCCCGTAGAAGATTTCTGATGAAAATATCGTTCCCCCTCCCACCCCACACCATCTAGAATCCATTGGCATGAACAAAAATAACTTGAATTATTAATACGCTAATATCTCGAAAACCAAAAACCGTGGAGGATGATGAAAATTTAATTACCCCCCCCTCCCTATCTTTATTATCCCTCCCCCCCCCCCACATACCCACCATCTAGAATCCATTGGCATGAACAAAAATTTCCTACTATTAATTTTAATTATTACTAATATTAATTCAAAACCAGGCGCAACACTTGAAAACAACAAAAGCCTACATTTAGACGCACCACACAAATGAATCAAAAAGCTTCCCAAAACCGTAGCATACTGCCACGGGTGGGCAAAAGTGAAGCAAAAAACTTCCCAAAACCGTAGCATGCTGCCACGTGTGGGCCAAAGTGAAGCAAAAACTTCCCACAACCGTTGCATGCCGCCGCGTGTAGGCTAAAGTGAAGCAACAAACTTCACATATCCAGAGAACCGTACCACACATCCAAGAAAGCCGTAGTACCGGAACATGCTCTTAGTATCAGCTAATGCCGCTACGGCGCAGTGAAGACCAAATGACACATCCAAGACTAAACAAGTCAAGACTCAATGGTGCATCCAAGACATAAGCCAGTCAAAATTCAATGGTGCATCCAAGACATTAACCAGTAAGACAAGACACAATGATGCAGCCAAGATATAAACCAGTACAGTCAAGACACAAGCTCACATTTAGTATGTACTCAAACCGCCTATCGATGGTGGCGCCGAGAGTTCTACATAATAAACTCTGGTCCAGAACTCTACCCATATATAGCACCTCCATGGTCTCATGGTAGAGCACCTCGGATTTCACAAAACCAAGCGTTCTCGGTTCGATTCCAGCAAAAAAATCCAACGTTATTTTATTAAAAGCATCAGGTAAGACAAGAGCTTGACAGCTGATGGGGATCAGCTGACCAGATGACGTCATCCCCTCGTCAGCCCGACGGTAGGAAAGGAATTCCCCCAGGCAGGCCCTTTGACGTAGACCACTAGACGGAATCCCCAGTGGCCCAGAACCCGGTCCAGACCACCAAAATAGTTGGAATTTTCCGGACACTTTTTGTATGGAAAAAGTGTCGCAGAACCAGCATAGCTACACTACTTACATATAATAGTAACTGGTTTTTCCGGTGTGATATTCAAAAACGAAAAACACTTGCGGTTATTTGAACCGGGTCACAAACGACAACCTTTACCTTGAGCCCCATTTTGTAGCATAATTCCAAATTTTGTAATGCTAGTTCTTTATATGCTCTATATTAATAGTAATATGGCACGAAGGCATTCTTGTGAATTTGATGGATGTATCGAAGAAACTAACATTAACAGCTTTGAAGAAGAGGAAAATTTTGGCGAAGAAAGTTCTGTCACAGTTAATGTCAGGCATTATATCTATAATAGAAAACCTGAAACAAAAAAGATCAATTACGGAAACTGTTCGATAGAGGATTTCGTACAATGCCTCCAAGAAACCGATTCATACATGATTTGGTTTTTCTGTGACAAAGTAATTTAATACACATTTCCAATTATCTACTATTTCGCTAACCATAAACACACAAACCTGTTTTCCTATAGTTGCACTTCTTTTAAATCCAAAATCCTGTAAACCTTCAATCAAATCTGATTTGCAATTATATGTAAGATCGCGTCTTATACTAATTTCATCGAACGGTAAAACAGATATCTTTTCTCTAGCTGTCATATTTTCTATTTTCTGTTTCATAAGGTTTATTGCACTATTTTCCAAACCCGGTTGAAGATTTTTTACTGGAGCCCAACGATGCAGAGAACTTATATATGGCATATTAAGTCTTAAACCATCCCGCAAAAATTTGAGATATCCTGTAAAATATATTTGGCATAACAACTTTTTGTCGGGTGACCACTTGGATTTACGAGTCTCCTTTAAAAGTTTACAAAATGTCTTTGAATTGTCACTTATATTAGATATTTCAAGTTCATTTAAAGGTTTGGTTTTATTTTTCTTTACCTTCTTTTTTGTCAGTGAAATCTTATGATTAACACAAACTTTTCTATACTTCCGTTTCAGATTTTTCACTGTTATTTTCAGTGCAAATATTTCTTTCTTTAGAGCTAGGTATTTCTTCCTGTAAAATGTGGAATTTTTAATATTCTTTATGCAATTTCTGCATAAACTCTCTGGTGAAGAAGATCGCTGTCGCTTGCATGGTACATGTAATTGCAAATCGTCTTCTGCCACATCAAAAGTTTGCCTGAGCAGCGGCGAATCCAATATAAAACTTGCTCCGATTCTTCTTCTGGAGCCATATTAGGCCTTAAATTCAATGAAGGAATTGATTCTTTCCGTAAATTTCTTCTTCCGATTTGCTCCAGAGGAAAATTCTCTTCGCAAATCCAAATATTGTGGTCATCATTTTGAAAACAACATCGGTGCCTCCACATTTGTCCAAGGTAAGAGTCATTAGAAGCACAAGAAAATTTTTTATCGAGGGAGAGGCACTTTTTGACTTGTGACAATGCGGAATTGAACACTTCCTACCACTAGGTCTTTTTGGAAATTCCATATTAAGGTAAAAAAAGTAACGAATGGACGTTCAAAGTACTACTAAAGTATAGTAGTAGATATAATAGAATAAAGAATAAGGAACGAAAAATATAAGCAAATATAAAATTTTTAATTAATAATGGTTATATAAATGGAAATAAACGACGGTAACTAATATAATAGACTAAGTAATAAGGGATATTATAAAGTGAATAATTCAATCGAAAATATAATAATAGTAATATATATAAATATATATATATATCTGTATTCATATATATATAATATATGTATTATAATGATGTTGTAATTAAGACGATAGGTATAAAATAGTATTAAAAAGTTAAAAGAAATTTAAAAAGAACAACGACAGTTTATTAGAACTTCAGAAATTTTGTAGAGCTCTTTGATCGCTTCAAATGCAAAAGATCGAATGACTAAATAAGAACAGAAGAAATAATGTTGATCCAAATTCTAGCGCGTATTGTATGACCATCATCAGTCAACTACATCTTGCATACATTTGCACACATTTAAAATGCATCATTCACGTACACAAACTTTGCTCGTATCCAGTCACCACAGCGACCGATGCCAGCATCTATTGAATGAAGATCGCTGTGAGTGCGTTTACGCCCCCCACCGCACCGAATATATTGTGCTGTGCATCATTCCTTTAGTTTGATCAGTACAGCAACATGAAAAGAAAAATGATGATAGATACGTCGAGTGATTCATATTTTCCCGCATCTATCATGTTGAGGGAGTCGACCAAATGTATACAAAACTGTTGTTAAAGGAACATTTGTTCTCAGCACCTATGAAACATGTTGTGGTCTATTCCGGAATGGACCAGCGATTTAAAATCTGTATACTTTTCTGGGGTATGCTATGCGACATCTAGTTCTTATGCCATCTATGGTAATACGCATGTAAGTCCAAGGTGGACCACAAGGTTAGTTTGATTTTATTTTGCCGTACCTTTACTCTATTCTACTTTTTCATAATTTATGTTATATAAAAGTTTCTCTTTACTTTCTATCGCTTGCTTAAACTTAATGACAGTTTATTCAAGGTAGGAGTAGTTAAGTATAGTTAGGAAAAGCGCTTCTTAGGGCTAGAGTTAAGAGTATTATTCATAGAGCTACAAAAAAAAAAATTAAAACAAGATTTTTTTTTCTCTTCAAATAAAAAGAAAATATAAAGTAGGAGATAGGATAAGTTATGTGTGATCGGGTTTCCTCCACCGCAAGTGAGACGCATAGAAAATAACAAAGGAATCAATTTGTCTAACACTTATAATGCTCGGAGTTTTTTGTTTCTACTCCTCTTTCTTTGTTTATGGGGTTCCTTTTTAGTATTCCGTCTTTCCTTTAGTGAGCCAGCGCGATGGAGTGAGTAGTTCCATAAAGGGGATGGTCACGGACAGGAGGGAGGTCGTTTCCACACACACACGGCAATAGATCTAAACCACGCTTTGATGGGGCTGAGCATTTTGATACGGCTTTGGGAGCTTAGCCAGGGTGGATGGGGGCGATCGGGCCCATTTCTACCCAAAGCCGGGGTCTCAACAACATCGGAGACCCCGCTCAGCTCTCTCACTCTCTCCCAATCGTTCTTCTGTCAGCGTAGAAAACTCTCCGGGTAAATGAATACTTATTCGGCGTTGCTGAGGTCTTCTGTTCTTTTTCCTTTGTCTTTCAGCTTAATTAAATAAATTTTCTTACTTCCAGGCTTTACGTTCCACCAGGAGGAGGAAGTCTTCGTAGATCTTTTTTTGTCTGTCTGTCCGTCTGCAGTAACACATACCCGCTATTTTCTTTACTGTCGGTCCTTGTGCCTGGTCTATCTTCGTGATGATTTGTGCACAGCTTAACAATCGCCCAATCAATGGTTTCTTTTCCGGCCTTTAGTCAAGCCTCTCTTGACTAAAGTGTAAGTATAAGTTCAGTTTTAATTTTTGATTTTTTGTGGTCGCCCATATGTGTTACAAATGCCTTTGGACTTTTTCTGGCCTTTGGTCAAGCTTCTCTTGACTAAAGTGCAACCAATATTACTCATTCCTATACAAACTTTGAATTCAGGTTTCGCTGTAAAACCTTAACTTTTTTTTTATTATTCTAGTCGCCCATTTGTGTTACAAATGGCGCCCAAATTGGTTTTTTTTTGTCTCTAGTCAGGCCTCACGTGGCTAAAGTACACGTATCATTTCACATTTAATTTTTGATTTTTTCTGCTCGCCCATTTGTGTTTGCAATCAATATTACTAATTCCTATACAAACTTTGAATTCAGGTTTCGCTGTACAATCTTAATTTTTTATTTTTTATTTTTTTTATTTTTCTCGTCGCCCATTTGCGTTACAAATGGCGCTCAAACTTAGGTTTTTCTTTCAGCCTTTAGTCAAGCTTCTCTTGGCTAAAGTGCAATTACTATTTTTAATGATTTTTTTTTCTGGTCGCCCATTTGTGTTACAAATGGCGCCCAAACTTCGGTTTTTCTTTCAGCCTTTAGTCAAGCTTCTCTTTTGCCTAAAGTGCAATTACTATTTTTAATGATTTTTTTTCTGGTCGCCCATTTGTGTTACAAAGGCGCCCAAATTCCGGTTTTTTTCTTCGGTCTCTAGTTAGGGTTCACTTGGCTAAAGTACAAGTATCATTTCACGTTTAATTTTTGATTTTTCTGGTCGCCCATTTGCGTTACAAATGGCGCCCAAACTTAGGTTTTTCTTTCAGCCGTTAGTCAAGCTTCTCTTGGCTAAAGTGCAATTACTATTTTTAATAATTTTTTCTCTGGTCGCCCATTTGCGTGACAAATGGCGCCCAAGCTTAGGTTTTTCTTTCAGCCTTTAGTAAAGTTTCTCTTGACTAAAGTGCAATTACTATTTTTAATGATTTTTTTCTCTGGTCGCCCACTTGCGTTAGAAATGGCGCCCAAGCATAGGTTTTTCTTTCAGCCTTTAGTCGAGCTTCTCTTGACTAAAGTGCAATTACTATTTTTATAATTTTTTTTCTGGTCCCCCATATGTGTTACAAATGGCGCCAAACTTGTTTTTTTCGGCCTTTAGACAAGCTTCTCGTGACTAAAGTGTAAGTATAAGTTCAGTTTTAATTTTTGATTTTTTCTGGTCGCCCATTTGTGTTACAAAATGGCGCCCAAATTGGTTTTTTTTCGGCCTTTAGTCAAGCTTCTCTTGACTAAAGTGCAATTACCATTTTAAGAATCATTTCTTAATTCTTGTTACCATTATTAGACCTTTTTTTTCCTCAGTATATTTTAGGCTGATGCAAACGATTTCGTTTCATTCAAGCTGGTTTATCGGCGGAACTCATGCGGCCTGCAGGGTGCTGGGCCTACGAAGAGCTCCTCTTGCTTCTGTAAAGTGTGTTACTTTCATTATAGCTTCTTTTGGCTCTCGTTAGGCTCGGTCTTTGTATGGCGGCTGGGTCACTCGGCCATGACCCTGGTTGCTTGTTTGTTAGCAAGTTGCCTTCGGTCAAGTCAAAAATGTTTTCGAGCTCAAATCTCTTTCCCAGGTTGAAGTGCTAGTCTCTCCGGTGGCCGACGAGCTTTGTGCGCGACGCGTACCAAGCCAAGCTTCGGTTCACGGCCACTGAAAAGCTGACCACTCGATGCAGGCCTCTCTGAAGAACCCCACGTCTGTTTGAATCCAAAAAGTTTTTTTTTTTGACATTGTCCTTGTTGGTTTCATGCAGCCTGGCGGTTCGGATGATTTTTATTCCTAACGCTTCGCGCTTGCGTGGCGCTCCGCTCCCATGGCGCGTTTAGAGCTGCTTCGATCACTCTGACGGGAGGATGGTTGTTGCGCATCCTTTAGATTGGTATCCGACTTGGAGTGATCGATGCAAAGCCGGGACGGTGATCTTGGAGCGGAGTCCCACGCGAGGTGAAGGTGATTTTTTTTTGTCATTCCCCATTAACCTCCCCTGACTTAAAGTGATGGGAGGCTAAGTCGATTAGTGGTTGATGGACGTTGTATGCGATGCATACTGTCTGAGTACGATTTCCGTTCAATTCTGCTGGTTCCGAGAAGAAGCCCGTACTATCACTTATTTTGGATTTTGGTTTGAGAGATCTTGCTCATTACCATATTATTTCGATTATCATTGTCGATTATCATTATTCTAGAACAGTTATCTTTTTGTATTGTAGTTATATTATCAAATAAGCATCCTCATACAGTTTTGATCACTGTCGTAGGATCCGTTTTTCTTATCTTTAGTATCTTGGATACCGTATCCAGAGTGACGCAAGTATCGTCACCTCTTGATATGTGTTTCTTTAAAATTGCATTATCTTACTTATCGTCGGGTTAGACTAGTCTGAGTATCGCTGTAAGTTAGGTTATCTGAGAAATTAGATCGCATATTAGTTATTAGAATCTTACAGTTATCTTCAGGATGCTTTAGTTACTAGTATTTAGCAGTTACTATTCGGTCATTTTAAGTATAATTTTCCTCGTGATTGCCATAATTATCGTATCATATTTTGATTATTATCTCGGATTATCGATAGGATATTAGGAATTTTTTTTATTGCCTATTAGGGTAGTTTACCCCGTGACACCATTCAGAGTCACAGTTAGCGCGGTAGTATCTCTTGAACATCATTGTACAGCTACCTTTAGACGTATCTTAGATATTCGTAGCTTATATTGATTATTGGTAGACGATCGTAGTTATTTTTTCATATCATACTTATGTTAGGTTATAGCGTTATTCTACTATGGTGTTTCCTTGTATCTAGGATATCTCCATAAGGTAGTTAGCAAGTTATCTTTATATTATCGCAGTATCTTTAGGGTAGTTATCGGTTGTGTTATCTTTTTCGTATATTAAGATATGATCATTATATCATATACTTCGCTTAGTATTGTTATCGAATTTTGGATTTTTTGGTAGTTATACAGATAGTATAAATAGTAGTAGTTATCTTCAGTCTAGCTCAGCTACCTATGTAGGGATGTGGGTAGCATCTTAGTATGTCTACCATCAGGTTATTTTAGTTTTTAGATTTTACCGTCACTATTATGTTATGGTTAGGCTATTTTAGGGTTTCTCTGCGCTTTGGATAATTAGTGATGATTCTGGCGTTGTAAACGCTGGTTAGTTCTATCTATATAATAGTTGAGATCAACTGATTAGGTATGATTATCATACTGTATCTCATTTAAGTATGCTTTAGCTATCGCCTGTTCATAGTAGATTCAATTGGGTTTTGGGATACCTAGTTAAGATTATTTGAAATTATGCATCGGTTAGTTTAGTCTTACCATAGTTAATTATAGCTTAGCTATCGATTTCGGGTTCTTTGTATGGGATAGTTGGTTACTTAAGTATGGTGAATGTATCGTATATCTTGAGGGTGTGTTTTTTTTTTCTTAAAATTATCCTTGGTTAAGGGAGTGTTTGTCGCGATCATGCATTGTAAGACGGCAACTCGAAGTTCCGTTCTTTGACATTGCAGTAAACCCCTTCCTCTTTAGATAAATGCTCATTTGCTTGGTGGCAGTACAAGCTTAGTGTGCGCGGTTCAGCATACCCCTCTTAGAAGTTTTGCTTCGGATTGTTACGCGTGTATGTTCGGACAGCCACCAAGTTCATGACTATTTTCTAACAAACATCGATTAACGCTTGATAGAGTTTTTTTTTCTCTTATTGTATAAATATAGATTGACCGAGAGTCTTGCGATTGGGCTGGTTCAGAGCGAGTGGAGAGTGGTGGACGATGGAGTGGGAGAGAGATAAAGAGAGAGATAGAGGGAGACTGGCTGAAATTTATTTCTTGTGTTGAGTGGGGCGAGTGTGTTTTTTTATTGCGTTGATCCGTCATGCCGACACCACCTTTCTTAAATGAAGAACGTTACTAATGCACATAGTCTAAATAAATTGCTTGCGTAGGACACGCAGCTCGTATAAACTCAAATCAGAGCAGTGTTTTCTTTTAATCGTGTTGGCACAACTCTCGTAGGAATTATCTTGAATATTCACCTCATAAAATTGTTTGCTAATCATATTTGGTATAATTTCCGTTTGAATTACTGCTGAGATTGGTATATACGCATTTTTTCCTTTTTAATTTTACTTAGTATAATTTGCGAGTGAAATTTTTGCCATAGCATAAACGCATTTCCTATTAAGTAATATATACTTAGTACAATTTTCGGTTGGATTATCATGGTAAACGTATAAACGTATAGTATAAAAGCATTCTTCTAATATATACTTGGCACAAATTTCGTTGGAATTATTATTGATATTAGTATAAACGTATATATATTTGGCACAATTGTCGGTTGAATTATCTTCAGCATTAGCATAAACGCTTTTATATATTCCTTTTTGTATTGTTTTTTTTTGTCACATACATACTTGGCACAGTTTTCAGGTGATTATTCTCTTTCTTTAGTATAGACTTTTTTTTTTTTACTTGCTTTACTGCGCAAAACTTTCACCCGAAGTATTTTCAGCCTTAGCACAAACGCATTTTTTTATTATTTATATATATTTGGCACAATTGTCCAGTTTGAGTTAAACCAGTTCAGTGTTATCCTGTTAGTATTTATTACCAGCTAAAATGTATTTCCTTTCTTATAAGATGATATGCATTATTCTTTTGTTTTCTTTTTTTTGCATTCTTTCAAGATGCCTTTAGTAAATTCTCTTCTTTGAAAACTTTTTTTTTCCTCTCTCCTCAGGAAGGATATAAAGTCTTGATCAAAGTTGTGTAGATCTCGGTAGCCCCAAGAAGGCATCCGGCTAGCTTCACTTGTGAACTACAGGTTATCGCAAACCCTATTACTACTTCCTCAGTGGTGGGTGATAAACCTCTTTCGTTTTGTTATTAACCCCTTCTGGGTTAGCCTCCACCAGAAGGACTCTATTTCCCTGTCTTTCTTCAATTCTCTTCCAACTAAAGGGTTTCCGAGAGGTGGTTGGTGCGGCTGAAGTCTCAGTGGAGTGTAGTTTTTATAGTATATTGTAGCGAAATTACCGAAATTGTCGATATCTATTGTTGTGGGCACATATTGATTTTCGCTGTCGGTTCTACTGATTTGAGCTGGAATATTTTCTCCTTGTAATGGTTGAATATTTGGCACGGTTTGATTAACGATTTCTGTTGCAATTGTCTCGATATTATCCACAGGAGTGATATTATCACTGACATTAATATCCGTGATCGTTACAGTGGTATCATTTTATCGCCATCACAGCTGCTTCTTTTGATTTCTCAGACCGTCTTCTCTCTAATCGTCTCTTTTCAACTAGTCTACCTTGATCTTTTACGTTTACCAATCCCAAAATTTCAGGATTTAATTTGTTACTATCACTTGGCTTCTCAAGTAGCTTTTCGTTATTTGGAGCATCTCTATTTTCATTTGTGTTTCTTTTTATGGATTTTTTTTGACCTTTCAGTCTCGTTTTCTGAAATTAAAACCAAAACACCACAAAGAATCATTCTTAAATTTAAAATCATAAATTGACCTTACCTAATCAACAATTGCTATTGCTCGGCTGCTAGGCATCTGTCTTGAAGCCGTCATAACATCATGCATCGTTCCAGTTTTGCATCGTTGCATTATCCAAATTCGCTCCTCGGTGGCATTAAACCCGAAAAGAAAACAAACAAAAAAACCACAACAAATCCTTCTTAAGTACTAAAATAATAAATTAATCTTACCTAAATCACAATTGCGGATGGCAGCTGAACATTTCACAGCAGAAGTAAACACGTCAGAATGAACATTCCGCGTAAAGAAGAAATCGTACTAGAACACAAAATGGAAACGAGGTACGGGCAAGAAATTCTCATTACACACCACGTTCCGCCATGCGCCCTGCATGCGACACGAAAATTGTCGGCGGCAAGTTGCGTCGTTGATTGCCACAGACGTAATACAATGAATGCGACATGGTCGCCGTCATTTCAAGATAGATGAGTTGAGTTTCGTTTTTTTTTTGGGATGTCTACAGGGAAATTTTTACATCTTTTTTTTTAAGAATAAGTATAAGTTGTATTTAAAGCTCATGTGCAATTATGCCAGATATAAAGGAACTGTTCTCGAAATTTACTCTACTTTTTGACGACGACATTTTTTGTGGCACAGCATTTGCTATGTTCTAATGTCGTAACATGTATTCGAAAATTATTTTTGGCGTCGACAGGTGCGTGTCGCAATCGTTTGTATTCAAGCCTTTAATTGCAGCTAGCTCACAAGAAATCACTGTGCAGCGGAATATTGTGAATGCTTCCAGCTACGTCTAAGCCAGTGGAAGGTACGGTTTTTAAGAAGGTATAAATTATTTACCGTAAGTAAAATTTTCTTATTCAACAAAAGGCGAAAGTTTCTTATTTTATTGTTCATTTCGACCATATTGAATTAGAAATAAATTGAATTTACGCAAAATATTTTTTTAGATAATAAGTTGAAAGCTGCCTGTGGCAGCAATAACTAAAATGGTAACACTCATGACAAATGATGAGGTGCAGTTGCTATGCCAGGTTATTGTTGCTATGCCAGTTGTTGCTATGCCAATATTGTTGCCATGCGCCTTTGACTACCGTTCTTTAGTGCCGTGTGCAAACTCTGGCTATATAAACAGCAGTCTGACTTGGCTCGATCTCAGTTTGAGTTTGGCAGTGCAGTGATCAAGTGGTTATCGATTCCTAGTGTTATTTCCCAGTGTTCTAATTTTTACTAACAAATCAAATACTTTATTTAGTTGACGATTAAAATAATTATTCTTCTGCTGGGTCTCGACTGGATTAAGGGTATTGTTATGATAAGCAACTAAAATAAAGATTCTTATTGTGGGTAGCGACTGCAATAAGAATTTAATACTAATCAAGAAAGTGCTTTATTTTGGTTAGAGGGTTGAAAATTGAGATTTTTATTCTGGGTACCGAGTGGATTAAAGATCTTATTTTTGACAGCGACTAAGATAATGATTCTTATTGTGGGTATCGACTGCAATAAGAATAAATTACTAACACCAATCTCTTTATTGCGGGTCTCGACTGTAATAAAGATTCTTATTGTGGGTATCGACTGCAATAAGAATAAATTACTAACTCAAAACACTTTATCGCGGGTCTCGACTGTGATAAACATTCTTTCTGTGGGTAGCGACTGCAGTAAGAATAAATTACTAACACCAAACTCTTTATTGCGGGTCTCGACTGTAATAAAGATTCTTATTGTGGGTATCGACTGCAATAGGAATAAATTACTAACTCAAAACACTTTATCGCGGGTCTCGACTGTGATAAACATTCTTTCTGTGGGTAACGACTGCAGTAAGAATAAATTACTAACACCAAACTCTTTATTGCGGGTCTCGACTGTAATAAAGATTCTTATTATGGGTATCGACTGCAATAGGAATAAATTACTAAGTCAAAACACTTTATCGCGGGTCTCGACTGTGATAAAGATTCTTTCTGTGGGTAGCGACTGCAGTAAGAATAAATTACTAACACCAAACACTTTATCGCGGGTCTCGACTGTGATAAAGATTCTTTCTGTGGGTACCGACTGCAGTCAGAATTAGTAACCTTATTTTATTCTGGGTCTCGACTGGAATAAGGAAAATATCCCAATCCTAAAACCTTAATAGAGAACCAAGTGAATCAGCTGCCAAAACACTGATCAGGTGAGTACAAAGTCAGATACAGTAAAATAAATTTTCTTTTAAGATATTCAGTTACAGTAAGAATAAATAAATTTCCGTTTAACTAAAATAATCTTATTGCTTACATAACATAAATTATATATTGCCGTAATCTTTTTCAATTGCTAAGATTTCGGTGAAATTCTTAAGGGAGTTTTAAATATCAGAACAAAACTGCTCCCTCGTTTACCTCTCGGCCGGAGCAAATTTTTATCCAATAGATAAAAACGTTACAATTGGTGTCAGGTGTGGGGTATTAGAAAAATATTTCCTCAAATATTTTGTCCCACTCAAATACTCGTTTCAGTGTTTAAAATTTCTGAATGAATTCCTCGAAGTCTCGCGATTTTAACTATGCTATTATTTTCGATTTTAAGTTATTTTTTTAAAAACGAATTGAAAACTCTACGTAACGACTGAAATTCCTTACGCCCCTGGGAGATCAATCTTTTTCAAGAATTTAATTAACGCTACACTGTTACGGCATTTGCGTATAATTGCGGCTTTTTGTGATCTCTTTTGGTTAATTGAGTTGCTCAAAATGGATTCCGAACAGCTGAAGGAGCTGAAGGATTAAATTAAGGCCATGGCAGCAGCTTTGGTGAAAGAGCTTGGTAACGAAATCAAGGTCGAATTACAACAAGAAAAAGCTGCGTCCGTTACAGCCACAGAGTCAGGCATCACTGATCAAGTGACTAAACTATCGAAGAAAATGGACGAGTTGGATAAGACTTTAAGTGGGACGGGATTTGTTAACCGAGTTTTTGAAGACTTTTCTTCTCTGGCAAATACGTCTTCCCCTACAACTACTAATACGTCGACTACAACTTCGGTAGCATCACCTATCTCATCGAGCGCAGCAATAGTTCATTCAATTACACCTTCAGTGTCGATCAGCAGCTCGCTACCCAATTTTTCTGTGTCTTCTCAGGGACACCTGCCGTCGACCTATAGAAACCAAACATTTAATTATCCTGTTCAACCTACTTCAAGCTGGAGCCACTGGCCAATTAATGGCCATTCTCCATAGAACCCTGCACGAAGTCAGCCTGCTGTGCAATCTGGTGAACAAGCTCCTTTACCAAGAGACTCCGTCGAAAGGCTTTATTCCCTACAACAGCCTAATTCAAATTTGGCGCAGCAGTCTAACACCATTTTTGCTCTAACCTTGCCCAGCAATCTAATGCCATGTTTGACCAACAGTTTAACTCAAATTTTACTCAGCGATCTAGTTCGAATTTTTTGCAACAGCCTAATCCTAACTTAGGCGGGCAGCCTAACTTCAGCGGGCAGCCTAACTTCAACTTCATGCCACCTCCTTCTTCGAATTTTAAACGACAGCCTTCGTTTCCCTCAACTTCAATTGCAGGAGCTGTCAGCTCTGGACCAGTCGGGCTAGTCTGCAATCTAAATCCTTTTGACGGGACAGTATCCTGGTCGGATTATAGAAGACAATTCGAGATTGTAGCACGAAATAACAACTGGTCAGAGCAAGAGAAAGCTGACGCAATGGCGACACAACTGCGAGGTAATTCTCTATCAGTACTAAGCGTTTCCCTCCAGGTCATCGCATTAAATACGGAGAGCTAATCGCGTTGCTAGAACAGCGCTTTGGAGTCGACTCCTACTCGAGCCAAGTGCAGTTCTGCAGAAGATCGCAAGGTGCAAGGGAAAGTTTTGCAAATTTTGCACTGGAGTTACAGCGACTTGCTACGACTGCATTTCCATCCTGCCCAACAGATGTCGTTGACAGAATGGCAGCGTTACGATTTTTGGAAGGAATTCGGGACGACGAGTTGAGGACTTTGGTCAGAGTTCCGGGACCAAAATCACTGCATGAAGCAGTGAACGCAGCACAAGAACTAGCCACAGGGATTAATGTGGGAAGGAATGTCAGAAATCATGTCGCGCAAGCCTCAACTAATAAACGCAATTATGGAAGGCGTAGAAAACAGACGAGAAACGTGACAACAGATAGAGAGCAAGAAGCTCGTGGCTCTCTCGGTGAACATACGACTAAGGTACTTACGAGCCCCCCCAGGCTTTATGATTCATTTACTCTAGCTTCGCATGTGGAGATACCACCTTCTGTTTCTGGCAATCCGGGAAACCTGTCAACATCGACCCTCAGGGGCACCAGTCGATGAAAATTACTTCTGCCTCAGTTCACCGGAACAACGTTGACGACTCTGCGGAATTCCCGGCTATAACCCCATTATCTCAAACCATTTTCGAAATTCTAGACGATGAGCTTTCTAGTGACAAGTATTTGGAACTTATGGAAGACCGAGTTCATCTGGAGATACCCTCACAATACGAGGTCTACTAAACGAAAAGCCATGCAATTTTATCCTAGACACTGGAGCCACGGTCTCTATTGTTAATCCCACTTTTCTAAGCCGCTCATCACTGACAAAGCTTGAGAAATCGCCTGTCGTGATTAGAAGCGTGACGGGAAACAGTATAGATGTCTTAGGTAGATTGAAGGTCGGGCTTCACTTAGGCAGTTATCGTACCTTTCACACAATGTTAGTCGCTTATATTGAACCCCTCTGCATACTAGGCGTGGATTTCCTAGACCGTAACCACTGCAGGCTAGACTTCGAAAAGAATGGCCTTCAAATAGGAAAAGGAACTATAAGTCTTCATAAACCCGAGTATCCTGAGATAAAAATAAATCTTGCAGAAAGCATATTGCTGGCGGCTCATAGTGAAACCATCATCCCGGTAAACCGAAAGCAAAACATGGAAGATGGAGCGATTTTACTATTGGACCCTAATCCAGATTTGCCATACGGAATACACGCTGCACGCGTTTTAGTAGAGTCAAAGATACGAAATATCCCGATTCGATTTATTAACCTATCGGCTTCCGATGTTTTTATTCCTCGCGATAGCATGTCGTTATTGCAAACGCAGTCGCTTCTACGAGCGATGCAGAGCTAGACCCTCTTGGTGTCATTCTCAACGGAGTGCCCGAGGGACTGTCTAGCGAAGGCAAGCAAAAGCTGACCTCCCTTCTAGATGAATTTCGCGATATTTTTTCCACTGGCTCCAGCGACGTGGGCCGAACAGCCATCACGAAACATCACATTGATGTTGGAGACGCGAAGCCTTCTAGAATTCCACCTCGAAGAGTTCCATTGGCAAAAAGGGCCGAGGTCGAGGAATTGGTACAGGAAATGGAGAGCAATATCATTATCAGGCCTTCCAATAGTCGCTGGGCGTCCCCTGTAGTTCTTGTAAAGAAGAAAGATGGAAGTACTAGATTTTGCGTAGATTATAGGCGGCTTAACGATATCACCAAGAAAGATTCTTATCCTCTCCCCAGGATGGATGATACGCTCATTCTTTCTCCGGATCTACTTGTTTTCCTACCCTAGACCTCCAAAGTGGCTATTGGCAAGTCGAAATGAGTGATCAGGATAGAGAGAAAACTGCGTTTGCGTCTGGAGCCGGTCTTTGGGAGTTTAATGTAATGCCATTTGGCCTGTGTAACTCTCCCGCAACCTTTGAACGATTAATGGACGGCGTATTTCGTAAACTAGGCACAGAGACTGGCCTTGTATATCTCGATGACATTATCGTTCACGGGCGTGATATAGATGACCATCTGACCAACCAAAGAAAGTATTTCAGCGGCTGCTTGCTGCAAATTTAAAACTTAGCCCGAAGAAATGTCATCTTCTTCGTCCAGAAGTGAAATATCTAGGACACGTGGTAACTGCGACGGGCTTGCAGACGGACCCAAATAAGACGGAAACCATTCGAAATTGGCCAGTACCTAGGACAAAGAAGGAAGTACGAAGCTTCCCGGTACTGGCATCTTATTATAGAAGGTTTGTTCAGGACTTTTCCACCGTCGCTAAACCTCTGTCCGAACTAACAGAGGAGAAAAAAAATTTCTGTGGGAAAACAAACAGCAAGACGCCTTGGAGGAACTGAAGTCTCGCTTAATTTCCCCTCCTATCCTGGCTTTTCTACAAGCAAAAGGAGAATTCATCCTAGATACAGATGCTAGTCAAACAGGGATCGGCGCTGTCCTTAGCCAAGTTCAAGATGGAAACGAAAAAGTGCTCGAATACTATAGCAAAACCCTCAGCAAACCAGAAGGGAATTATTGCGTTACCAGAAAGAACTGTTGGCAGTGGTACGAGCAACTACTCACTTTCACCATTACTTATTTGGCAGGCTATTTCGAATCCGCACAGATCATGCCTCACTTCGCTGGCTATTAAATTTCAAAGACCCCGACGGACAGCTGGACAGATGGCTGGAAAGGATACAACAGTACGACTTTGTCATCGAACATCGACCTGACCGAAAACACTTGAATGCAGATGCTTTGTCACGACGACCGTGCGGAAATTGCACTCACTGTGATCAGAAGGAAAACCGAGAACAGACACAACCAATAGACTTGGTATCCGTCGAATCAACAATAGACTTAGCTTCGGAACAAGACCGAGATTCTACTTTACGAATTGTGAAAGCCCGGTTACAGCAGAACCAGAGACCGTCGAGAGAACAGATTGTCTCTGAAAGCCCTACGTTAAAAACTTTTTGGTCAAAATAGGTATCCTTACAACTAGTGGACAATGTATTACACTTCATGAGGTACGGAGAAGAGGATATTCTTGTA
This sequence comes from Dioctria linearis, assembly GCA_963930735.1. NCBI lineage: Eukaryota > Metazoa > Arthropoda > Insecta > Diptera > Asilidae > Dioctria > Dioctria linearis. Next base: position 151,154,866 of record OZ005742.1, on the reverse strand, counting down.
AAAGTCGCCCCAGCGTCACATATCCCCGAAATTCTCCAGTATTTACATAGCAAATCAGAAGGTGGACACTTTGGAGTAAGAAAAGCTGTTGAGAAGATTAAGGAGAGCTGGTACTGGACTACTGTGCAAGCTGACGTCGAAATATGGTGCGCCAAGTGTCCCCTCTGTCACTCCAAAAGACGCCCTGCTAGAACAACCAGAGGAAACCTTCAAATTTACAACGTAGGAGCTCCCTTCGAAAGAATCGCGATTGACGTACTGGGTCCACTCCCAAAAACTGATAGAGGAAACAAATACGTTTTAGTCGTAATCGATTATTTTAGGAAGTGGCCAGTGGCTTTTGCGACTCCAGATCAAAAGTCCGAAACCATAGCAGACGGACTTATCGAGAATGTACTTACTATATTTGGCATGCCTTTCCAACTTCATTCCGACCAGGGCCGAAATTTTGAGTCTGAACTTCTACAAGTGATTTTACAACGCTTGGGCATAGAAAACCCAGGACAACTGCTCTACACCCTCAATCAGACGGGATGGTTGAGCGATTTAATCGGACGCTCCTAGATTACCTGTCCAAGTTTGTCAGTACTAGCCAAACGAACTGGGACCAGTTCCTTCCTCCCTTTCGCACTACTGGCATATCGATCCTCCATTCACGAGAGCACCAAATTCACTCCCGTGCGCCTCAACTTTGGTAGAGAATTGAGATTACCTTCAGACCTTTCTTACGGCCCTGCACCTGGCGGATGTAACACAACAATAGATTATGCCGAGAGGCTGACCCGGACCCTTGAAAAAATCCCCTCTTTAACCCGGAAGAATCTAACTCTATCGTCCTACCAGATGAAAACTCAATACGACCTTAGAGCGCATCCTCTCCAATTTTCTGAAGGTGAACAAATCTGGATTTAAAATCCAAAACGCCGAAAGGGCAAAAGTCCCAAACTGCAACGTGACTGGGAAGGTCCTGGCACTGTATTATCTAAACTAAACGATGTCCTCTATAAAGTTGAGTTCCCAGGAGGTCGAGTGAAAAAGGTCCTCCACATAGACAGGCTAGCTAAATTTTGTAGCGAAGAGACTCGAGCTAATAACACCTTTAGCGTTGGGGTCGACTCGAGTGTAGACAACACAAATGCTATTAGCTGTATCGCACCGTGGGTTAAATACTCCGAACCAGCCGTACCTAATTTCTTAATAAAATGTGGTTTCGAGATAGGGAAAGGGTTGGGTAAAAACTTGCAGTCTAAAGTCGAACCCATTACAGTTAGGTCTCGCACGTCGCGGGCCGGTTTCGGTGCAAAGGCCGAAATATAAAACCTACCTCCCACTAACCCATAATCCATTTCCCCCTTTCCTATTAACAAGCTAATCTACCATCCACTTCCGACTAACACACTAACCAACAGCCTTATCATAAACACCCACACATCGATTACGTGCCATACACCAGCAGCGCAAGAATTACTACACGAAATAGTGAATTGGTTCATTGAGTAAGGCTACAACTCGGCTGTTTACGAGTGAAGACATGAGACTTCCTGGTTCAAAAAAAAAAAAAAAAATCAGCTGCAAAACTTCGAAACCACAAAATCGCAGTCACTACGTTATTAAAAAAAGATAAAACCGTTAAAATCAGTAACTAAATTTCTATCTCGACGAGAAAAAAATTTCAAACTTCTATACAACGACCGAAATTCCAATCATCGCACGCGCCTATATATGTATGTACATACCTCATCAAAGTTCATTCCATTACATTCTTACTGCACTGAGCCATAAGGGACCGTTAAATGGAAAATAAATTTTAGTCTCTGCAAATTTTGTTTCGATTGAAACACGTGTATACCCGTTACCGTGATCTCCAAATTTCATGCCCAGCGGATAATGAATAGGCAAAAGGACCCGTTAGGGCTCTTTAAATAGCGAGCTCGTTGCTTTACCAGCCACAGTTGAATTTGAACTTTTTAAAAATATGGAATCGTCCAATGAAATTAGCAAAGAGACCACCAACTCGCCGCCAACACCAGGCAAGACCATCGAGCGGAAGGTTAAAGCAATCTGGGAGCTGGGAAAACAGCTTAAAAAGCTACAAACGGCCGCGCAAATTAGGAAGATTGGCAGACGAATGCAGTACCTTCAACTGGAGGAATCGGAGGTAATTGCGACCACTGATTCTCCACCCCAATCCCCAAGTCGCCAACCCGAGACAGCGCCAACACCATAGGGATCAGCAGCCGTAGCCAATGAGCCTCAGCAGACATCAGCGTCTAAGGTGAAGATACTGGAGGACCTTGTGCTGGTACCTGCCAACGAGCCGAGCAACGACCTCCACTTGATCGTGACAGACCACCACACAGGAGCCGTGGAAGACATAGCCATTTCCTGGGACGCCCTGGTAAAGTCCAAGAAGCGTAAGCAACGCGTAACCACGAGAGATGGTACCCGGTACAATATCCGTTTTCTTAAAGATGGAAACCTCAAAATTTTAAAATAAAAAGAAAAAAATCACAAAAGGAATTAGTTATTTATTATTATCACATTCCACTCCATATTTCGCTTTCAGCAGTGGGGCGTCACAAACTTTGTTTCAGAGATTCTTGTTTTGATTTTTATAAGAACTCGGTCGGAACATCGAGTCTGAAGAAGGGGGCAATGTAGCGAAATTACCATTAATTGTCGATATTTATTGTTGTGGGCACATATTGATTTTCGCTGTCAGTTCTATTGATTTGAGCTGGAATATTTTCTCCTTGTAATGGTTGAATATTTGGCACGGTTTGATTAACGATTTCTGTTGCAATTGTCTCGATCTTATCCACAGGAGTGATATTATCACTGACATTAATATCCGTGATCGTTACAGTGGTATCATTTTATCGCCATCACAGCTGCTTCTTTTGATTTCTCAGACCGTCTTCTCTCTAATCGTCTCTTTTCAACTAGTCTACCTTGATCTTTTACGTTTACCAATCCCAAAATTTCAGGATTTAATTTGACCTTAAAATTGACCTTACCTAATCAACAATTGCTATTGCTCGGCTGCTAGGCATCTGTCTTGAAGCCGTCATAACATCATGCATCGTTCCAGTTTTGCATCGTTGCATTATCCAAATTCGCTCCTCGGTGGCATTAAACCCGAAAAGAAAACAAAAAAAAACACCACAAAGAATCCTTCTTAAGTATTAAAATAATAAATTAATCTTACCTAAATCACAATTGCGGATGGCAGCTGAACATTTCACAGCAGAAGTAAACACGTCAGAATGAATATTCCGCGTAAAGAAGAAATCGTACTAGAACACAAAATGGAAACGAGGTACGGGCAAGAAATTCTCATTACACACCACGTTCCGCCATGCGCCCTGCATGCGACACGAAAATTGTCGGCGGCAAGTTGCGTCGTTGATTGCCACAGACGTAATACAATGAATGCGACATGGTCGCCGTCATTTCAAGATAGATGAGTTGAGTTTTGTTTTTTTTGGGATGTCTACAGGGAAATTTTTACATCTTTTTTTTTAAAAATAAGTATAAGTTGTATTTAAAGCTCATGTGCAATTATGCCAGATTTAAAGGAACTGTTCTCGAAATTTACTCTACTTTTTGACGACGACATTTTTTGTGGCACAGCATTTGCTATGTTCTAATGTCGTAACATGTATTCGAAAATTATTTTTGGCGTCGACAGGTGCGTGTCGCAGTCGTTTGTATTCAAGCCTTTAATTGCAGCTAGCTCACAAGAAATCACTGTGCAGCGGAATATTGTGAATGCTTCCAGCTACGTCTAAGCCAGTGGAAGGTACGGTTTTTAAGAAGGTATAAATTATTTACGGTAAGTAAAATTTTCTTATTCAACAAAAGGCGAAAGTTTCTTATTTTATTGTTCATTTCGACCATATTGAATTAGAAATAAATTGAATTTACGCAAAATATTTTTTTAGATAATAAGTTGAAAGCAGCCTGTGGCAGCAATAACTAAAATGGTAACACTCATGACAAATGATGAGCTGCAGTTGCTATGCCAGGTTATTGTTGCTATGCCAGTTGTTGCTATGCCAATATTGTTGCCATGCGCCTTTGACTACCGCTCTTTGGTGCCGTGTGCAAACTCTGGCTATATAAACAGCAGTCTGACTTGGCTCGATCTCAGTTTGAGTTTGGCAATGCAGTGATCAAGTGGTTATCGATTCCTAGTGTTATTTCCCAGTGTTCTAATTTTTACTAACAAATCAAATACTTTATTTAGTTGACGATTAAAATAATTATTCTTCTGCTGGGTCTCGACTGGATTAAGGGTATTGTTTTGATAAGCAACTAAAATAAAGATTCTTATTGTGGGTAGCGACTGCAATAAGAATTTAATACTAATCAAGCAATTGCTTTATTTTGGTTAGAGGGTTGAAAATTGAGATTTTTATTCTGGGTACCGAGTGGATTAAAGATCTTATTTTTGACAGCGACTAAGATAAAAGTTCTTATTGTGGGTATCGACTGCAATAAGAATAAATTACTAGCACCAAACTCTTTATTGCGGGTCTCGACTGTAATAAAGATTCTTATTGTGGGTATCGACTGCAATAAGAATAAATTACTAACTCAAAACACTTTATCGCGGGTCTCGACTGTGATAAACATTCTTTCTGTGGGTAGCGACTGCAGTAAGAATAAATTACTAACACCAAACTCTTTATTGCGGGTCTCGACTGTAATAAAGATTCTTATTGTGGGTATCGACTGCAATAGGAATAAATTACTAACTCAAAACACTTTATCGCGGGTCTCGACTGTGATAAAGATTCTTTCTGTGGGTAGCGACTGCAGTAAGAATAAATTACTAACACCAAACTCTTTATTGCGGGTCTCGACTGTAATAAAGATACTTATTGTGGGTATCGACTGCAATAGGAATAAATTACTAACTCAAAACACTTTATCGCGGGTCTCACCTGTGATAAAGATTCTTTCTGTGGGTACCGACTGCAGTCAGAATTACTAACCTCATTTTATTTTGGGTCTCGACTGGAATAAAGAAAATATCCCAATCCTAAAAACCTTAATAGAGAACCAAGTGAATCAGCTGCCAAAACTCTGATCAGGTGAGTACAAAGTCAGATGCAGTAAGAATAAATAAATTTCCGTTTAACTAAAATAATCTTATTGCTTACATAACATAAATTATATATTGCCGTAACCTTTTTCAATTGCTAAGATTTCGGTTAAATTCTTAAATGAGTTTTAAATATCAGATCAAAACTGCTCCCTCGTTTACCGCTCGGCCGGAGCAAATTTTTATCCAATAGATAAAAACGTTACAATATTATCACTAAACTATCAAGTTTAGATGGTCTCATCCTTTGTTACTAATCCCTTCTTGGTTAGCCTCCATCTGAAGGGGTTTACTTTCGTGTCCTTTGTTCAATTACTTCTTTCAATCAAGAATGTCACAGCGTCAGAGAGTGCGGATGGGGCCTCAGCGAATTTTTTTGTGTGTATTATCTCTAAACTATCAAGTTTAGTTGGTCTCAGCCTTTGTTACTAAGCCCTTCTGGGTTAGCCTTCATCCGAAGTGTTTTACTTTCCTGTCCATCTTCAATTTCCTCAGAGCTACAACCCGGTTGCGGCATCCCGCGGGATTTCGTTCGTCCTGAGTGAGTTGATAGATGAATTCTGTCTGTGTCGTAGCGATTTCCTCGCTTGGGACTGGGGGATTTCCGGGATGTCGCGACCGGATTCAGCAGAACGCCGAACGCTAAGTAGCGGCGTCTCACCGACGAAGTCGTAGTCTCGAGCCGAACATTCCCGCACCCAATAACCCGATCGCTGCACCTCTTCCTGGCCAGCTCGTTGGGCAAGGCGAGTTGATAGACGACGTCTATTTATAGAACAGTCCTCTCTCGTTCAAGGCGAACTGGGATCAGATCCGCAGATGAGACCTGATTCCTCAATAACCCAGGGTATAGTGTATGCCCGGCTTGAGACTCTTGTGGATCGTCCCCACGTTGGGCGCGTTGTGGGTGGATCTATTCCCTTTTAGTGCATATCCGGACATATGTCTCGTGCCAAAGCCCGGCGTGAGAATCTTATCTCCGTGGGTCGTCCCCACGCTGTAGCGTATTCCCTTTACGCTACCCTTTTTCTTCCTCCCTTCGTTCTTTTCGTCTTTTTGTTTCGGCTTCTCTACCTTTTGTAGAGAAACCCCCATAATTCTCCCAGGATACCTGAAAAGAGGTGAAAAAGTACATTTTTGAGAAGTAGGCCTATGCTATTTCTCCATATTATAATTCCTGAAAAAGGTAAAATATAAACACACTTTCGAGAAGTAGCCCTATGCTACTTCTCTATATTACAATTCCTGAAAAAGAAAAATTTAAATATCTTCTAGAAGTAGCCCTATGCTACTTCTCCACATTATAAATTCCTGGAATAGATAAAATATAAACATTTTCGAGAAGTAGCCAAATGCTACTTCTCCATATTATAAAATTCCTGAATCCCTGCAGAATACAAAAAAAAAGATAACAAAATTACTCTTCAACGAAAAATTCCGATCGGTGCAGAACTCGCACAAATTGGAATCTTACTTATAAAAACCTGAAAAGAAAGAAAAAATTATATCTTTTGCCCAAGCGAAAAATTCCAATTCACGCAAAACTAGCACAAATTGCAATTTTTCGTTCGAAACAGACATTCCGCAACGGTAATTCGCGTAGCTGTAAAGCATCACGCCATGCATTACAGCAGGACCGTCCGAAATTCCTAGAAAATTTCGGTTCGAATGTGCACCAGGTGTGGCGTGAATTCGTGGTAGAATGAAAAAGACGTTCGTCGGTCGGTCGGATTGAATAGGGAACGGCGGCGATGTAGGCAGACTGCGGTTAGTTAGTTGAGAGTTGATTTTGAGCGAGCGACATGATAAGATCTCGGTACGCGTTTTGGCTTAAAGATTTGTCTCTAGGAATTTGAAATCGGAAAGTAAATAAAAAGGAATATTCTGGAAGTTCGCGAACTTACCTGTTTGCGGTTTCGCGAGTAGTTTATTGGTATCGAAAAAGAAATTCAACGGTTGCCCGAATTACCGGGAATCTGAAGCAGGAAATTTGGTGGTCGGATATTGACTTTTATCTGAAAGAAAAAAACTTGCTATTTCTGGAAATTCACCTGTAAGAGGAATATTAAATGATTTTTTTTTTGTGAAATTAGCTTGTTGTAAATATACCTGTGCCAAAGTGATTATCTTGTTCGCCTATTTACGGATTATCAATTGAAAGTGATTTTCACCTGTAAGAGAAATATTGAATGATTTTTCGTGAAATTAGCTTTCTGTAAACTCCACCTGTGTCACTGTGATCATATTGACTTTCGTCTGGAAGAAAAAACGTTGAAATATCGTTATGAAAATAGATTTCTGGAAATTCACCTGTAAGAGGAATATTAAATGATTTTTTTTTTTGTGAAATTAGCTTGTTGTAAGTATACTAATGTCACAGTGATTATCTTGTTCGCCTATTTACGGATTACCAATTGAAAGTGATTTTCACCTGTAAGAGGAATATTGAATGGTTTTCCTGAAATTTGCTTTCTGTAAACTAACCTTTCTGTAAACTTACCTTACCATATTCACTTTTATCTGGTGGGAAAAAGGTTGAAGTATTTATGTGAATTTGGATTTCAGAAAACTCACCTGTGCCACAGTGATAATATTGGCTTTTATCCGGAGGAAAAAGATTGAAGTATTTTTGTGAATTTAGATTTATGTAAATTCACCTGTGAGAGGAACATCGATTTTGTGTGCGAAAATTAGTTTTCTGCGCATTAATCTGTGCCACAGTATCATTTCGTTCGCCTACATACGGATTTTGACCTGTAAGAGGAATATTGAAATTTTCGTGAAATTAGCTTTCTGTAAACTCACCTGTGTTACAGTGATTATTTCGGCCAGTTTTCGTGTGCATTATTCACAGGAAAATCAGGACCAATAGTATACTCACCTGACGTCGCATATTGATTTTCACCTGGAGGAAAAAAGGTTGAAATATTTTTGTGAAATTAGATTTCTGTAAATTAATCTGTTGTACGAAATTAGTTGCTGCATATTAATCTGTGTCACAGTATTATTTCATTCGCCTACACACGGATTATCAGTAGGAAGTGAACCTCACCTGAAAAAAGGGATTATTGAACTATTTTTGTGAAATTAATCTGTGTCACGTATTCTTATTTCGCTTGCCTACATATGGGTGTCAATAGAAATGTGAAATATTTAATAGCAAGCAGACTCCTTCTATGGAACTTCGGTTCTAAGTCACCTGCTTTGTAGCAGACATTTTAGTAAGTCGTAGTAGTGGCCTTCACCTAAACAAGTGTTGAATTAAATTACGTGCCATCAGTCTGATCAAGTGTATTCACCTGCGCCGCAGCGAGCACTTCGTCGCGCATTCACGGTAGCTCATGTGTGGAAGATAAGACATTATCTCGATGCAAATAGTTTTCTGATGATATCGTCGTACACATATATATATATATATACCTGTGTCGCAGTGAACATAACATTACGCCCACATACTAGAGAACTATTAACATAGTCAGTAAGGTAGAGATAGGAAAGAGTATAAGCTAAGTGTTTATTATTAGCTAAAGTTGTAATAAAAATGTCAGAGGTTTAAAAAATAGGGTATAATAAACAATTTCAAAACATACAAGCCTACCACGACTTGGCCGGACCAGATGCGGAAACCATCCCCGAAGAACAAAAAAAAAGGAAATGAGAAGCAATCGAACGTACAGCAACCATATTGTAATATCGCTTCATTACGCAGGAGGAAACCTCGAATATTGTTAAGTAATACGCATGTAAGTCCAAGGTGGACCACAAGGTTAGTTTGATTTTGTTTTGCCGTACCTTTATTCTATTCTAGTTTATCATAATGTATGTTATATAAAAGTTTCTCTTTACTTTCTTTCGCTTGCTAGTCATGATGTTTGACAGTTTACTAAGGTAGGACTAGTTAAGTATAGTTAGGAAAAACGCTTCTTAGGGCTAGAGTTAAGAGTATTATTCATAGAGCTACAAAAAAAAATTAAAACAAGATTTTTTTTTCTCTTCAAATAAAAAGAAAGTAAAAAGTAGCAGATAGGATAAGTGATGTGTAAAGTGAGTCGCATAGAAAATAATAAAGGAATCAATTTGTCTAACACTTATAACGCTCGGAGTTCTTTGTTTCTACACCTCTTTCTTTGTTTATGGGGTTCCTTTTTAGTATTCCTTCTTTCCTTTAGCAAGCGAGCGCGATGGAGTGAGTAGTTCCATAAAGGGGATGGTCGCGGACAGGAGGGAGGTCGTTTCCACACACACACGGCAATAGATATAAACCACGCTTTGATGGGGCTGAGCATTTTGATACGGCTTTGGAAGCTTAGCCAGGGTGGATGGGGGCGATCGGGCCCATTACTACCCAAAGCCGGGGTCTCAACAACAACGGAGACCCCTCTCATTGCTCTTGAATGTTTTCACAATTCTTCCTAGCGGCCAATTAAATGCTGGCAAGTTATCTTCCTGTATGATCACGATAGTACCTGGTTGGACATTTTGGCAGCTTTGTTTCCACTTAACACGATGCTGCAGTTGGTTGAGATATTCTCTTGACCATCGCCTCCAGAACTCCTGTTTAATGTGAGTTCACTAGTTTCCATCGTTTGAGAAGTCTTATTCTTGTTTCTTCACATCTGGGATCAATGGAGGCCGTGAGGGGCTCACCGATTAAGAAGTGTCCAGTGGTCAAAGCCGTGAAATCATTTGGATCAGAGGACATGGATATAATTGGTCTGGAATTGAGTATTGCTTCCATTTCAATCATGACCGTTTCCAGCTCTTCATACGTAAGTGAAGCTGAGGCTAAGCTGCGTTTGAGTAGGTATTTGGCTGACTTACTGTATGCCTCCCATAGACCTCCAAAATGGGGAGCTCACGCAGGTATGAAATGGAAGTCAATTCCGCTTGCGCTCCACTTTGTTTCGATCTCTTCTCTCGCCCTGTCTGCGAAGATGCTATTCAGTAGTTCTTGTAGTTGGTTTCAGGCGCCATCAAAATTCGTATTCGGAATATAAATTCTGGCAGTGCCCCCTTCTGCCCATGAAGCGTTTCAGAGCACCAATAAATGGCGTTCGTTGTTAGAGGTTTCTTCCCTCTGAGATGAAAATGCGTCTATATTGGCCCCCAGAAATCCACACCTGAGTTAGTAAAGGTTCATGCCGGTTGTATTCGGGTAGCTGGAAGATTTCACATTAACTGTGTTCGCATTTTCGGATTGCTTCTGAAACATCGGACACAGCTTTGCACTATGGAGCGTGCGATGGTTTTTCCCTTTTGTTGGCCAGAACTGTTGCCTGGTTATTAATAGGAGAGCTTGTGGGCCAACATGACGATGATTCCTGTGGATGTCGGTCGTTAAAAGTTTTGTGGTTTGGATGATTATAGGGCAGGAGCATGGGATGCTTGGCATCATATGACAGAGATGATGCTTCTAATCTTCCTCCGACTCAAATCACACCCTGATCGTCTAAAAATGGAACATGGCTAATAAGTGGGCTGGATTTATTTAGCTCCGTTAATTTTTGTAGCTGAGATAGATCATCTTTGAAATTTTCCTCCTGCATGATCTTAATTATGGTGAGTAATCCCTTATCTCATTCTAGGCTTGTCAATGCACAGCTCTTATTTAGGTTAGTTTTGTCTCTATTTCTGGTGATATCTATGAAACGTAGAACGTACGCCGTGATCCGTTGCAATTTTTTGAAGGAATTTTGGTGATTTATATGACATACGAAATGTGGAATGCTGTTTTCGATTGTTACTGGGATTGCAGTGCGTTTCCTTTCAAGCTCACATTCTGAGTCTCTTTTATATGGTTTTGGCCATATAGATTCTTCACCGTGTAGGAAGGGAGGTCCATAAAACCAGAGATTGTAGCCTTCTAATCTTTCTGGAGCAATACCACGGATAGGATATCGGCAGGATTTTCCTTTGAATTTACATGCCTCCATTGTTGGGGTGATGACAGTTCGTGTATAGAAGCAATTCGATTGGCGACGAATGTTTGAAATGACGACGATCTAGAGTTTATCCAGGCGAGAACTATCTCCGAATCTGTCCAGTAGAACATGACGGCATCTTCCATTTTGAGATCTTGCATTGCGCGCTTAGTAAGCTCAGCAGTAAGCTTCGCGGCACATAATTCAAGTCTAGGTAGTGTCACTTGCTTAGATGGAGCTACTCTCGACTTAGCGTAGAGTGCCCTCACTACGATACGGTTATGACTATTGACAGAACGGATATAAACGGCTCCCCGTATGCCCTTTCAGAAGCATATGCAAACGCATGTGTTTGTGTGGATCTTGGGTATTCTTGGCTGAACACGTGTCTTGGGATATTTATGTCATTCAATAATTGCAGCCTTTCACGAAATCTGATCCATCTTGTATAAAGCTCTGATGCAACTGCGGCATCCCAGTCAAGTTTAAGAATCCACAATTGTTGAAGGAACATTTTGGCGGTAACGACAACTGGCCCCATGATTCCGAGCGGGTCGAGCAAGTGAGCTATGTCCGATGATATGAGTTTTTGGTCACTCGATCTGTTTTAGTCCAATTGGTTTTAATGCAGAAGACATCAGTTTTTGGTATCCATGTTAAGCCCAGGGTTTTGATATGCTCTTCAACTTCATCATTGAAGTCCAATTGAATAGCAGTATCTTCTCGTGAAATGTTTTGAAGTAAGCGTGGATGGTTAGCACACCACTTTCGAAGCTTTAATCCGCCTTTCTGGAGTAAAGCAATCAGTTGTCTTTGAGCGTCAATGGCTGTGGCTAGGCAATTGGACCCTCTCATGACGTCATGTACGTAGAAATCGCGCTGAATTACCTCCGAAGAGAAGTACCAGTCAGGCCAAGTTTTTTAATCATTCTTTCGGTTATGAAGTTAATCTTGGATCCGGAGTCCAGTACTGCTCTGCATTCGACGCTCACTCCTTTACTGTCAACTAAATTCACGAGAATTGTACTCAATAGAATGTAAGGTTGTTGTCTTGTGGCTGTTTGTGGGGTTTATGTTGTTGGTCTGTCGTTAACTCCACCTTTCGTTGGTGATTGTGGAAATACTTCTGGAAGTGACTGAGATGAGGCTGAACATGTTTCGATATGTAACAGAGTGTTGTGTTTTCTAGTACGTTTTGTACAGCTTCTCAATGTGCACTGCTGTGATGAATGGCCCGGTCTTAGACAGTTGATACACAAATTACGTTTTTTGACGAGATCTAGCCGGTTTGATGGTGTTAGTCGAAGAAAATCCTTACACGAGAATAGTGCGTGGTTTCCCTTGTATGATATTGTAACAGAATCACGGAAAGAAAAACTCGCCTCCCAGTTCCCAGGCAACATCATTTACATAGCTTGAATGTCCTCTGAGTTGCTGAACAGTATCACAATTCTCTAAATCACTGCGAAATATTCGTAAAATAAAATCGGCACCAGCCGCACGTAAGATGACAACTTTTGGGGGAACAGCTAGAGAAATCTCTACTAATTACATGGCAGCGACTTTCATGATTAATTTCTGTAAGTTGATGCCATTCAAATCAATCCGATTCTGATTCTTCCGGAAATTTAATTATTCCAGAAATGAGTTGCTTTGCAACAGCAATGCATACTAAATTTCGGGACCAATCGTTTCCTGATAATTCAAAACAACAAAATTGATCACTTAATCAGACTTGACACTTCGGTCAGCTGTCTCTTGTCACAAGGTAGACACCACACAATAGCAGAACCTCAAACCAGATTAAAGACACGTTCTTATGCTAACCCAAGTGCGTTATTACATTCCCGAATGGAATCTACTCCAATTCAGAGAACACTTCAACCGATGGTAATAGAGGGCAACACACACGTACCAACACGAAGCCCGAATTTTTGTTGCACGTGTAATTAGACATGTCATCATAAATAGGAAGTCGAGTTTTGACATGTCTCAGATGAAAAATCAAAGTTTATTGAATTAAAGAAACAAATATAAATTTTGACACTTGTGGAAATGAAAGTTTAGCGAAGTAATAAACAAATATAACTTTAGACAGACCTGAAAAATCACAGTTTATTGAATTTGAAAAGCAAATATAAATTTTGACAAGTACAGAAAATATAAAATCAGCAAAGGAAAATTATTTGTATTGGTACCAACCTAAAAAACTATTGAAATGAATTTTAACCACACTGTAAATCTTAGACTTAGATAAACCTAGTTAAAAATTGTTTGTATTGGTACCGACTTGAAAAATTATTGAAGTGAATTTTAGCACGCAGTAAATGTAAAATTAGAGGAAACGTGTTCCAACCATAAAAAAATTGTTAAAATGAAGCAAATTTGCATGATGTAAACTTTTAGAGATAGAGGTCGGCCTAGGTCAATTTTGGAAGAGAGGAAAAAAGAAGGATGTAATAGAATAAGTCACGTAGGCCGCGAAAAAGAATGGTGAATCGCCATTTTAGAGAGAGCATGTTTTGTGTGTTTCTCAGAAGTAGAGAGTTGACCTAAAAAAAATAAATTAGTCGCCCAGTTATTCTGTTCTTAAAAAAAAAAAGTTGTTCAAATTAAAAGTAAATATTTTTAAAACCAAACAAAAAAAAAAGGGAAAAAATAATAAAAACAAAACAAAACAAAAGGAGTGTTTTAAGTAAAACTGAGGATTTGTCTGTTCGTATTGTCGAACCCTTACCATCCTGTTTCAAAGAAGCGTTGCGAAGATCTTCCTCCAGCCAGGCGTCAAGGGGAAGAAAAATCTTAGGTAACAGGTTCGGCTGTACACTATTGAGGCTTACTTGGCGCTTTTGCTACACCAACGCCCAATTCGTACCGCATTCCACCGGTGACCGCTCGGCCAGGTGGCAATGCTGTAGCAGTACCCCTAACGGGTTGCATACAACACGCTCTGGACAAACCGTTTGAAGCAAAAGTGGTTTCAGGTCTCACGAGAAACGTAAGAAGGAAGAAGAATCGTAACAATATGCATTTTTGGTATAGTTCTAGCAGCAGATGTGAGAGATTTTGGTGTGCTTGTTTAATGTTGTAGTTTCCTGGAATTTTTGCCTTACTTCCAAGTGCTTCCAGAGATTGGAATCGATTCTCCAGAAATGATAAGAGGCTTTTCATAGATTGAAGATTTCGTGGAAGACTTAGAGATTGTTCGTATAAACGATGTGTGGTTTGATCCAATTTCTTGATTAGCAGATGCATTAGTATTGGATCCCAATCAGCGGTGGAAACCTTAAGATTCTTCAAAGCCAGTAAACATTCCTGCATTATATCATGGAGCGTTTTAATTGCTATAGAACTTTCGTTCACAATAACTGGTTGCGATAGTAATTTGTTGAGTAGAGCTGTGACTAACAATCTGGAGTTCTCATAGCGATCCTTTAACATGTCCCAAGCAGTGCTGTAATTTTCATCTGACAAAGATACATGGCGTATTAACCTCTCAGTATCCCCAGACAAGTTTGCTTTAAGATACCACATTTTTTGGCGATCGGCCATTGATTGTTTGTGAACGATTTTGTTAAACAGATAATAAAACTGACGCCATTTTAAATAGTCTCCATCAAATTTTGGAAGGACTATTTTTGGTAGTTTCATCATGGTGTTATTGTTGATTGTTGTACTAGAAGTTGTTAATTTATCCCGTTTATCGGATAGATAAACTAGTTGATCTTGTACCTCTTCTTCTAATTGCGCGTACTCATCAACATTGTAGCCCATTTGAATTGGATCTTCGGTTAATTTCCAGATATTCTTGTTTATATTTTCGATCTGCAACCAGTGTTGATTTAACCTGATTATTTTCAGGTCATAATAATTTTTATTCTGTTGATCCTCATCCATTTTCATTCATGCAATGAGCCGACGAAGTGCCCTGATGACTTCGCCTTGTCGTCTTATTGCTCGAATTATTTGCTGTTGTGGGTTTTATTGAATCTCTGTAGTTCTGCGACGCTCTTCATGAGCATTGGTGTCATCAGACTTTTGCGGTTTTGGATCTGTGGCATCTTGGTTATGGGCGTTGTCACTTGTACCAGCTATGACCTCTTTAGTGGTGGCTTTGTTGAGTAATTTAATTTGGCTGGTGAAATGGTTTTTTTACTTGTTGAAGATGGTTAAGATGGCGTTATAGTCATCATTCGTGAAGTAGGCATGATCTCTGGGTACATTCTGTAATGCTCGTATCTTGGTGTCTGTAGCATCAAACAAGGACCAACGTACTTCGAGACGCCTTCAATCTCATCTCCGTTCAGCTGTACAGCTTCTCAATGTGCACTTCTGTGATAAATGGCCCGGTCTCAGACAGTTGATACACAAATTACGTTTTTTGACGAGATTTAGCCGGTTTGATGGTGTTAGTCTAAGAAAATCCTTACACGAGAATAGTGCGTGGTTTCCCTTGTATGATATTGTAACAGAACCACGGAAAGAAAAACTCACCTCCCAGTTCCCAGGCAACATCATTTACATAGCTTGAATGTCCTCTGAGTTGCTGAACAGTATCACAATTCTCTAAATCACTGCGAAATATTCGTAAAATAAAATCGGCACCAGCCGCACGTAAGATGACAACTTTCGGGAGAACAGCTAGAGAAATCTCTACTAATTACATGGCAGCGACTTTCATGATTAATTTCTGTAAGTTGATGCCATTCAAATCAATCCGATTCTGATTCTTCCGGAAATTTAATTATTCCAGAAATGAGTTGCTTTACAACAGCAATGCATACTAAATTTCGGGACCAATCGTTTCCTGATAATTCAAAACAACAAATTTGATCACTTAATCAGACTTGACACTTCGGTCAGCTGTCTCTTGTCAGAAGGTAGACACCACACAATAGCAGAACCTCAAACCAGATTAAAGACACGTTCTTATGCTAACCCAAGTGCGTTATTACATTCCCGAATGGAATCTACTCCAATTCAGAGAACACTTCAACCGATGGTAATAGAGGTCAACACACACGTACCAACACGAAGCCCGAATTTTTGTTGCACGTGTAATTAGACATGTCATCATAAATAGGAAGTCGAGTTTTGACATGTCTCAGATGAAAAATCAAAGTTTATTGAATTAAAGAAACAAATATAAATTTTGACACTTGTGGAAATGAAAGTTTAGCGAAGTAATAAACTAATATAACTTTAGACAGACCTGAAAATCACAGTTTATTGAATTTAAGAAACAAATATAAATTTTGACACTTGTGAAAATGAAAGCTTAGCGAAGTGAAAGGCAAATATAAGTGTTGACGAATAGGAAAAATTAAAGTTTATTGAATTTAGGAAGCAAATATAAATTTTGGCACTTGTGAAAATGAAAGCTTAGCGAAGTGAAAAGCAAATATAAATTTAGACAGATCTGAAAAACCGAAGTTTATTGAATTTGAAAAGTAAATATAAATGTTGGCGAGTAGGAAAAATTAAAGTTTATTGAATTTAGGAAGCAAATATATATTTTGACACTTGTGAAAATGAAAGCTTAGCGAAGTGAAAAGCAAATATAAATTTAGACAGATCTGAAAAACCAAAGTTTATTGAATTTGAAAAGCAAATATAAATTTTGACAAGTACAGAAAATATAAAATCAGCAAAGGAAAATTATTTGTATTGGTACCAACCTAAAAAACTATTGAAATGAATTTTAACCACACTGTAAATCTTAGACTTAGATAAACCTAGTTAAAAATTGTTTGTATTGGTACCGACTTGAAAAACTATTGAAGTGAATTTTAGCACGCAGTAAATGTAAAATTAGAGGAAACTTGTTCCAACCTTAAAAAATTGTTAAAATGAAGCAAATTTGCATGATGTAAACTTTTAGAGATAGAGGTCGGCCTAGGTCAATTTTGGAAGAGAGGAAAAAAGAAGGATGTAATAGAATAAGTCACGTAGGCCGCGAAAAAGAATGGTGAATCGCCATTTTAGAGAGAGCATGTTTTGTGTGTTTCGCTGAAGTAGAGAGTTGACCTAAAAAAAAATAAATTAGTCGCCCAGTTATTCTGTTCTTAAAAAAAAAAAATTGTTCAAATTAAAAGTAAATATTTTTTAAACAAAACAAAAACAAAAAGGGAAAAAATAATAAAAACAAAACAAAACAAAAGGAGCGTTTTAAGTAAAACTGAGGATTTGTCTGTTCGTATTGTCGAACCCTTACCATCCTGTTTCAAAGAAGCGTTGCGAAGATCTTCCTCCAGCCAGGCGTCAAGGGGAAGAAAAATCTTAGGTAACAGGTTCGGCTGTACACTATTGAGGCTTACTTGGCGCTTTTGCTACACCAACGCCCAATTCGTACCGCATTCCACCGGTGACCGCTCGGCCAGGTGGCAATGCTGTAGCAGTACCCCTAACGGGTTGCATACAACACGCTCTGGACAAACCGTTTGAAGCAAAAGTGGTTTCAGGTCTCACGAGAAACGTAAGAAGGAAGAAGAATCGTAACAATATGCATTTTTGGTATAGTTCTAGCAGCAGATGTGAGAGATTTTGGTGTGCTTGTTTAATGTTGTAGTTTCCTGGAATTTTTGCCTTACTTCCAAGTGCTTCCAGAGATTGGAATCGATTCTCCAGAAATGATAAGAGGCTTTTCATAGATTGAAGATTTCGTGGAAGACTTAGAGATTGTTCGTATAAACGATGTGTGGTTTGATCCAATTTCTTGATTAGCAGATGCTTTAGTATTGGATCCCAATCAGCGGTGGAAACCTTAAGATTCTTCAAAGCCAGTAAACATTCCTGCATTATATCATGGAGCGTTTTAATTGCTATAGAACTTTCGTTCACAATAACTGGTTGCGATAATAATTTGTTGAGTAGAGCTGTGACTAACAATCTGGAGTTCTCATAGCGATTCTTTAATATGTCCCAAGCAGCGCTGTAATTTTCATCTGACAAAGATAAATGGCGTATTAACCTCTCAGTATCCCCAGACAAGTTTGTTTTAAGATACCACATTTTTTGGCGATCGGCCATAGATTGTTTGTGAACGATTTTGTTAAACAGATAATAAAACTGACGCCATTTTAAATAGTCTCCATCAAATTTTGGAAGGACTATTTTTGGTAGTTTCATCATGGTGTTATTGTTGATTGTTGTACTAGAAGTTGTTAATTTATCCCGTTTATCGGATAGATAAACTAGTTGATCTTGTACCTCTTCTTCTAATTGCGCGTACTCATCAACATTGTAGCCCATTTGAATTGGATCTTCGGTTAATTTCCAGATATTCTTGTTTATATTTTCGATCTGCAACCAGTGTTGATTTAACCTGATTATTTTCAGGTCATAATAATTTTTATTCTGTTGATCCTCATCCATTTTCATTCATGCAATGAGCCGACGAAGTGCCCTGATGACTTCGCCTTGTCGTCTTATTGCTCGAATTATTTGCTGTTGTGGGTTTTATTGAATCTCTGTAGTTTGGATCTGTGGCATCTTGGTTATGGGCATTGTCACTTGTACCAGCTATGACCTCTTTAGTGCTGGCTTTGTTGAGTAATTTAATTTGGCTGGTGAAATGGTTTTTTTACTTGTTGAAGATGGTTAAGATGGCGTTATAGTCATCATTCGTGAAGTAGGCATGATCTCTGGGTACATTCTGTAATGCTCGTATCTTGGTGTCTGTAGCATCAAACAAGGACCAACGTACTTCGAGACGCCTTCAATCTCATCTCCGTTCAGATCTTGTTCCTTGAACAGTGCTTCCATAATTTTGTTAAGTTATGGAGGTTTTCGTGATAATGGGATTTTCACTCAATCTCCATTGTAATCTCACTTTGTGATGGGAAGTCAAATGAAATCTTCCTTCAAAGGCGATGAAAAGTTTTCCTTCGGCCGGAAATAACCGCCTCAGTTACAACCAAAATGAATGTAGGAGTCACGTCGGAGTCACCAATGTTTAAGTTAAAGCTCTTTTGCTTTAACTGAGATGCAGAGGTCTAGATCGTGCATCTAGGCCTATACATCTCAGTTAAAGCAAAAGAGCTTTAAATTAAACATGGATACTCCCCCGCGTCGGGGTTTATCATGATTAAACTTAATTTGAATATCTTGAATTAGTAATACTAGTTTAATTTTTAACTTAATAATTAAGATCTGGGTCATAACACCATTCGAAATTGTTAACTTGGTTTTTAGTTACAGGGGCACCTAAACTTCCCAATACCTCAATAGGAGTACTGCTAATTGGCTTTCTCCTAAGGAGGGAGTAGTGCTTAATAGCTGGCGCCGATCTTAATCTTTCATCAAAACAAAAATATTGATAAAATGTTTTTCTCAGCAATAATCAGTGGTAATAAGCTAGGCGTATTTCTACTCAACAACTGCGATTTATATGTTGTTACCACACGACGACCGTATTCAAGGTCTTTTATTATTATACAGGGTGTTTCCGTCTATGAGGTCAATAG
This sequence comes from Dioctria linearis, assembly GCA_963930735.1. Taxonomy (NCBI): domain Eukaryota; kingdom Metazoa; phylum Arthropoda; class Insecta; order Diptera; family Asilidae; genus Dioctria; species Dioctria linearis. The sequence goes on along the minus strand of OZ005742.1, from coordinate 151,135,370 downwards.
AGCAGGAGATGATAGTATTCACATTAACAAACAAAAAATTGTATGGCAGGGGGCGGGCAACAACTGTTCAACAAGCGCGGTACTGCTATCATCTCCAAAATTATTGTGGTCTAAACTAAAAATTTCAGATTTTCTTACGATATGTTTTTTTATTTGACACCATTTAGCACCATGCTACTTTTGGCTCTTACAACAAATAAAAGCTGCACTAGAAGAAAAATGTTTGACACATTTAGATGGTCACGACAGAGCAGCTGAAGGCCGTTCATAAAGAACCCTTCCAGGAATGCTTGCAATCATGTGTTTCCATGATTGGATAAGGATAAGGATAAGATTGGGATAAGTGCATCGCTAGCCAGGAAGAGTACCTAATTTGAAAGAAAATAATTCGAATTTGATGTAAACTGATTACTTTTTTTTGTAATAAAACCATTCACCGTACTTTTTTATCGCACCTCGTAATATCAGTAAATAGTTTCTTTCTTATTTCCAGTTCTAATTTTAAAATGTTTAATCGCCCCCCTAGAGAAAATGTCTGGATCCGCCCTTGGGTCTGAATCGTTGAGATTAGATCACGTGGGCACTCACGAGGATAGGGTGGTCAAATAGAGGGCAGGTAGTAATACTCCCCTATGCCGATCCCTCCCAGTACATTCACCCAGAGCTGAGAAATCTAGGTGTCTTTCTGGCAAAACACGCGTTTTAATGCACGTACTTGGAGACACCTTGATTTCACAACCAAGTTAGTTAAACTTAATCGACCTATCTTGACTGGCAGACAGAGTGTGCATTCAGAAATCCATCGTCTTCTGCACCAAAAGGCTTCTATCACTTTTGCTTAAAGAAGAACTACGAAGCCTTCATCAAACTTCTCAGACTTAAGCAGATGAACGATGGACGGGGTAATCAAATAGTTTGTTTATCACGACTGACCTCCCCATTCAGGATAATGGAAATAGTCAACTAGGCCAAGAGTTTACAGCTGTAGAGAGTTTCTCCGGAGCAATGCGTCTGTTCTTTGATTTACTCTCGCGTCCGATATACACACCTAAATACTTCAGGCAAGTATTAGTCCATTCGATGTTCAGTAGAGTATCTGTACGATCTCTCAACCTTCCACACTACAAGCCTTGACTCTTACTAAGGTTGATTTTAGCCCCCCACTATACGTTCGTACAACACGAGCGACTGGAAAAGCTTCATACCTTGTCACGAAAATATAAAGGTCATCCACATATGCCAACATAAGAGGCCTCACATTGGTTATGGTAGATGAACGGAATACAGTCCGAGCATTCGACGAAGATTCACCAGGAGCGGCTCCAACGAAAGATCATAATGCATACCTGACAATGGACAGCGCTGTCTGATACCTCGACGAAACGGGATAGAAGCCAGAACTTGTCGTTCATATTTAATCAAAATCTCTATGCAGTTTCCCGACGATATCGAGCCAGCTGGGCGGAAACCCAAATGCCTCGAGAGTGTAGCGTATACCCCCGCTACTTTTTGTTTGGGTTCTTTACGTCTGTAGAGAAACCCCCATGATTTCCCAAAGGTACCTAGAAAGGGGATAAAACTTAGTTATTTTCGAGAAGTAGCCCTATGCTTCTTCTCCATATTACAAAATTCCTGGAAACGATAAAATTTAGTTATTTTCGAGAAGTAGCCCTATGTTACTTCTCCATATTACAAAATTCCTGGAAAAGATAAAATTTAGTTATTTTCGAGAAGTAGCCCTATGCTACTTCTCCATATTACAAAATTCCTGAAAAAAGATAAATTCAGATATTTTCGATAATTAGCCCTATGCTACTTCACCACATTACAAAATTCCGGAAACCCTGCAGAATACAAAAAAGGAAAAACAATTACTCTTCAACGAAAAGTTCCAATTTGGGCAGAACACGCACAAATTGGAATTTTGCGCAGTAACCCGAGTCACATACACAAAAACCTGAAAATGATCAACAATACGAAATATTTTCAACAGAAAAATTCTAATTTGTACCAAAATGCGCACAAGGTACAATTTTTCCACACTAAACTTACCGCTAGTCACCAACATCGAAGAGTCAAAAACTGTAACTCGCGTGGCTGTAATACATCGCATGATACCATCATGCAATGTATTCCTGTGGGTCCACAAAAGAAAAATTCCGAGAAAATTTGGCTCGACAGCAGATATTCTGTGGTAATGAATTCGGCTGAAAAGGAATACACACACCGACGCACAGATAGTCAGCAGCGCCGTCGCCAGCAAGAACTTTCGTGATCCGACCGACGAAGAACGGTTCGCCTGGCGGTTGGACGGGTAAAAACGGCTGCAATGTAGGGAGAATGCGAAAAAATCCAGAAGTTAATTTTGAAACGTGAACGTGTACGGAAGTCAACGGCGTGGCGGACTGATGGTTTTTTTCTTTGAAAAGGGGAAAATTAAGTTTTGAGCGTTCGTGGTTTTCCTTTCTTGTGGAAGCTTTTCCATTGTTTTTTCTTTTTACCTGTATCGAGTTTTTTTTTGTTGATCGCCACGGCGGGTTTTACTGAAAGAAAGAAAACAGGAATTTTCGTTAATTAATTTAAAAGAACAGAGGAATTTTCGATAGTTAATTTAGTGAAAAGGAAATTAATAAGTGAATCATGTACATATACTTGCCTGTTTCGTAGAGTTTTTTTTGTTAATCGCCACGGCGGATTTTCCTGAAAGAAGGAAAAGAGGAATTTTCGTTAATTAATTTAAAAGACCAGAGGAATTTTCTTTAGTTAATTTAGTGAAAAGGAAAATGATAAGATAATCATGTACATATACTTAAGCATAAACGCTTTTATATATTCCTTTTTGTTTTGTTTTTTTTTGTCACATACATACTTGGCACAGTTTTCAGGTGATTATTCTCTTTCTTTAGTATAGACTTTTTTTTTTTTTTACTTGCTTTACTGCGCAAAACTTTCAGCCGAAGTATTTTCAGAGTTAGCACAAACGCATTTTTTTATTATTTATATATATTTGGCACAATTGTCCAGTTTGAGTTAAACCAGTTCAGTGTTATCCTGTTAGTATTTATTACCAGCTAAAATGTATTTCCTTTCTTATAAGATGATACGCATTATTCCTTTGTTTTCTTTTTTTTGCATTCTTTCAAGATGCCTTTAGTAAATTCCCTTCTTTGAAAACTTCTTTTTTCCTCTCTCCTCAGGAAGGATTTAAAGCCTTGATCAAAGTTGTGTAGATCTCGGTAGCCCCAAGAAGGCATCCGGCTAGCTTCACTTGTGAACTGCAGGTTATCGCAAACCCTATTACTACTTCCTCAGTGGTGGGTGATAAACCTCTTTCATTTTGTTATAAACCCCTTCTGGGTTAGCCTCCACCAGAAGGACTCTATTTCCCTGTCTTTCTTCAATTCTCTTCCAACTAAAGGGTTTCCGAGAGGTGGTTGGTGCGGCTGAAGTCTCAGTGGAGTGTAGTTTTTATAGTATATTGTAGCGAAATTACCATTAATTGTCGATATCTATTGTTGTGGGCACATATTGATTTTCGCTGTCGGTTCTACTGATTTGAGCTGGAATATTTTCTCCTTGTAATGGTTGAATATTTGGCACGGTTTGATTAACGATTTCTGTTGCAATTGTCTCGATATTATCCACAGGAGTGATATTATCACTGACATTAATATCCGTGATCGTTACAGTGGTATCATTTTATCGCCATCACAGCTGCTTCTTTTGATTTCTCAGACCGTCTTCTCTCTAATCGTCTCTTTTCAACTAGTCTACCTTGATCTTTTACGTTTACCAGTCCCAAAATTTCAGGATTTAATTTGTTACTATCACTTGGCTTCTCAAGTAGCTTTTCGTTATTTGGAGCATCTCTATTTTCATTTGTGTTTCTTTTTATGGATTTTTTTTTACCTTTCAGTCTCGTTTTCTGAAATTAAAACCAAAACACCACAAAGAATCATTCTTAAATTTAAAATCATAAATTGACCTTACCTAATCAACAATTGCTATTGCTCGGCTGCTAGGCATCTGTCTTGAAGCCGTCATAACATCATGCATCGTTCCAGTTTTGCATCGTTGCATTATCCAAATTCGCTCTTCAGTGGCATTAAACCTGAAAAGAAAACAAACAAAAAACACCACAAAGAATCCTTCTTAAGTATTAAAATAATAAATTAATCTTACCTAAATCACAATTGCGGATGGCAGCTGAACATTTCACAGCAGAAGTAAACACGTCAGAATGAACATTCCGCGTAATGAAGAAATCGTACTAGAACACAAAATGGAAACGAGGTACGGGCAAGAAATTCTCATTACACACCACGTTCCGCCATGCGCCCTGCATGCGACACGAAAATTGTCGGCGGCAAGTTGCGTCGTTGATTGCCACAGACGTAATACAATGAATGCGACATGGTCGCCGTCATTTCAAGATAGATGAGTTGAGTTTTGTTTTTTTTTTGGGATGTCTACAGGGAAATTTTTACATCTTTTTTTTTAAGAATAAGTATAAGTTGTATTTAAAGCTCATGTGCAATTATGCCAGATATAAAGGAACTGTTCTCGAAATTTACTCTACTTTTTGACGACGACATTTTTTGTGGCACAGCATTTGCTATATTCTAATGTCGTAACATGTATTCGAAAATTAGTTTTGGCGTCGACAGGTGCGTGTCGCAATCGTTTGTATTCAAGCCTTTAATTGCAGCTAGCTCACAAGAAATCACTGTGCAGCGGAATATTGTGAATGCTTCCAGCTACGTCTAAGCCAGTGGAAGGTACGGTTTTTAAGAAGGTATAAATTATTTACGGTAAGTAAAATTTTCTTATTCAACAAAAGGCGAAAGTTTCTTATTTTATTGTTCATTTCGACCATATTGAATTAGAAATAAATTGAATTTACGCAAAATATTTTTTTAGATAATAAGTTGAAAGCAGCCTGTGGCAGCAATAACTAAAATGGTAACACTCATGACAAATGATGAGGTGCAGTTGCTATGCCAGGTTATTGTTGCTATGCCAGTTGTTGCTATGCCAATATTGTTGACTACCGTTCTTTAGTGCCGTGTGCAAACTCTGGCTATATAAACAGCAGTCTGACTTGGCTCGATCTCAGTTTGAGTTTGGCAGTGCAGTGATCAAGTGGTTATCGATTCCTAGTGTTATTTCCCAGTGTTCTAATTTTTACTAACAAATCAAATACTTTATTTAGTTGACGATTAAAATAATTATTCTTCTGCTGGGTCTCGACTGGATTAAGGGTATTGTTTTGATAAGCAACTAAAATAAAGATTCTTATTGTGGGTAGCGACTGCAATAAGAATTTAATACTAATCAAGCAAGTGCTTTATTTTGGTTAGAGGGTTGAAAATTGAGATTTTTATTCTGGGTACCGACTGGATTAAAGACCTTATTTTTGACAGCGACTAAGATAAAGATTCTTATTGTGGGTATCGACTGCAATAAGAATAAATTACTAACACCAAACTCTTTATTGCGGGTCTCGACTGTAATAAAGATTCTTATTGTGGGTATCGACTGCAATAAGAATAAATTACTAACTCAAAACACTTTATCGCGGGTCTCGACTGTGATAAACATTCTTTCTGTGGGTAGCGACTGCAGTAAGAATAAATTACTAACACCAAACTCTTTATTGCGGGTCTCGACTGTAATAAAGATTCTTATTGTGGGTATCGACTGCAATAGGAATAAATTACTAACTCAAAACACTTTATCGCGGGTCTCGACTGTGATAAAGATTCTTTCTGTGGGTAACGACTGCAGTAAGAATAAATTACTAACACCAAACTCTTTATTGCGGGTCTCGACTGTAATAAAGATTCTTATTGTGGGTATCGACTGCAATAGGAATAAATTACTAACTCAAAACACTCTGTCGCGGGTCTCGACTGTGATAAAGATTCTTTCTGCGGGTAGCGACTGCAGTAAGAATAAATTACTAACACCAAACACTTTATCGCGGGTCTCGACTGTGATAAAGATTCTTTCTGTGGGTACCGACTGCAGTCAGAATTAGTAACCTCATTTTATTCTGGGTCTCGACTGGAATAAGGAAAATATCCCAATCCTAAAACCTTAATAGAGAACCAAGTGAATCAGCTGCCAAAACACTGATCAGGTGAGTACAAAGTCAGATACAGTAAAATAAATTTTCTTTTAAGATATTCAGTTACAGTAAGAATAAATAAATTTCCGCTTAACTAAAATAATCTTATTGCTTACATAACATAAATTATATATTGCCGTAACCTTTTTCAATTGCTAAGATTTCGGTGAAATTCTTAAAGGAGTTTTAAATATCAGAACAAAACTGCTCCCTCGTTTACCGCTCGGCCGGAGCAAATTGTTATCCAATAGATAAAAACGTTACAATTGGTGTCAGGTGTGGGGTATTAGAAAAATATTTCCTCAAATATTTTGTCCCACTCAAATACTCGTTTCAGTGTTTAAAATTTCTGAATGAATTCCTCGAAGTCTCGCGATTTTAACTAAGGTATTATTTTCGATTTGAAAATATTTTTTTAAAAACGAATTGAAAACTCTACGTATCGACTGAAATTCCTTACGCCTCTGGGAGATCAATCTTTTTCAAGAATTTAATTAACGCTATACTGTTACGGCATTTGCGTATAATTGCGGCTTTTTGTGATCTCTTTTGGTTAATTGAGTTGCTCAAAATGGATTCCGAACAGCTGAAGGAGCTGAAGGATGAAATTAAGGCCATGGCAGTAGCTTTGGTGAAAGAGCTTGCTAACGAAATCAAGGTCGAATTACAACAAGAAAAAGCTGCGTCCGTTACAGCCATAGAGTCAGGCATCACTGATCAAGTGACTAAACTATCGAAGAGAATGGACGAGTTGGATAAGACTTTAAGTGGGACGGGATTTGTTAACCGAGTTTTTGAAGACTTTTCTTCTCTGGCAAATACGTCTTCCCCTACAACTACTAATACGTCGACTACAACTTCGGTAGCATCACCTATCTCATCGAGCGCAGCAATAGTTCATTCAATTACACCTGCAGTGTCGATTAGTAGCTCGCTACCCAATTTTTCTGTGTCTTCTCAGGGACACCTGCCGTCGACCTATAGAAACCAAACATTTAATTATCCTGTTCAACCTACTTCAAGCTGGAGCCACTGGCCAATTAATGGCCATTCTCCATAGAACCCTGCACGAAGTCAGCCTGCTGTGCAATCTGGTGAACAAGCTCCTTTACCAAGAGACTCCGTCGAAAGGCTTTATTCCCTACAACAGCCTAATTCAAATTTGGTGCAGCAGTCTAACACCATTTTTGCTCTAACCTTGCCCAGCAATCTAATGCCATGTTTGACCAACAGTTTAACTCAAATTTTACTCAGCGATCTAGTTCGATTTTTTTGCAACAGCCTAATCCTAACTTCAGCGGGCAGCCTAACTTCAACTTCATGCCACCTCCTTCTTCGAATTTTAAACGACAGCCTTCGTTTCCCTCAACTTCAATTGCAGGAGCTGTCAGCTCTGGACCAGTCGGGCTAGTCTGCAATCTAAATCCTTTTGACGGGACAGTATCCTGGTCGGATTATAGAATACAATTCGAGATTGTAGCACGAAATAACAACTGGTCAGAGCAAGAGAAAGCTGACGCAATGGCGACACAACTGCGAGGTAATTCTCTATCAGTACTAAGCGTTTCCCTCCAGGTCATCGCATTAAATACGGAGAGCTAATCGCGTTGCTAGAACAGCGCTTTGGAGTCGACTCCTACTCGAGCCAAGTGCAGTTCTGCGGAAGATCGCAAGGTGCAAGGGAAAGTTTTGCAAATTTTGCACTGGAGTTACAGCGACTTGCTACGACTGCATTTCCATCCTGCCCAACAGATGTCGTTGACAGAATCGCAGCGTTACGATTTTTGGAAGGAATTCGGGACGACGAGTTGAGGACTTTGGTCAGAGTTCGGGGACCAAAATCACTGCATGAAGCAGTGAACGCAGCACAAGAACTAGCCACAGGGATTAATGTGGGAAGGAATGTCAGAAATCATGTCGCGCAAGCCTCAACTAATAAACGCAATTATGGAAGGCGTAGAAAACAGACGAGAAACGTGACAACAGATAGAGAGCAAGAAGCTCGTGGCTCTCTCGGTGAACATACGACTAAGGTACTTACGAGCCCCCCCAGGCTTTATGATTCATTTACTCTAGCTTCGCATGTGGAGATACCACCTTCTGTTTCTGGCAATCCGGGAATGTCGATGAAAATTACTTCTGCCTCAGTTCACCGGAACAACGTTGGCGACTCTGCGGAATTCCCGGCTATAACCCCATTATCTCAAACCATTTTCGAAATTCTAGACGATGAGCTTTCTAGTGACAAGTATTTGGAACTTATGGAGGACCGAGTTCATCTGGAGATACCCTCACAATACGAGGTCTACTAAACGAAAAGCCATGCAATTTTATCCTAGACACTGGAGCCACGGTCTCTATTGGTAATCCCACTTTTCTAAGCCGCTCATCACTGACAAAGCTTGAGAAATCGCATGTCGTGATTAGAAGCGTGACGGGAAACAGTATAGATGTCCTAGGTAGATTGAAGGTCGGGCTTCACTTAGGCAGTTATCGTACCTTTCACACAATGTTAGTCGCTTATATTGAACCCCTCTGCTTACTAGGCGTGGATTTCCTAGACCGTAACCACTGCAGGCTAGACTTCGAAAAGAATGTCCTTCAAATAGGAAAAGGAACTATAAGTCTTCATAAACCCGAGTATCCTGAGATAAAAATAAATCTTGCAGAAAGCATATTGCTGGCGGCTCATAGTGAAACCATCATCACGGTAAACCGAAAGCAAAACGTGGAAGATGGAGCGATTTTACTATTGGACCCTAATCCAGATTTGCCATACGGAATACACGCTGCACGCGTCTTAGTAGAGTCAAAGACACGAAATATCCCGATTCGATTTATTAACCTATCGGCTTCCGATGTTTTTATTCCTCGCGATAGCATGTCGTTATTGCAAACGCAGTCGCTTCTACGAGCGATGCAGAGCTAGACCCTCTTGGTGTCATTCTCAACGGAGTGCCCGAGGGACTGTCTAGCGAAGGCAAGCAAAAGCTGACCTCCCTTCTAGATGAATTTCGCGATATTTTTTCCACTGGCTCCAGCGACGTGGGCCGAACAGCCATCACGAAACATCACATTGATGTTGGAGACGCGAAGCCTTCTAGAATTCCACCTCGAAGAGTTCCATTGGCAAAAAGGGCCGAGGTCGAGGAATTGGTACAGGAAATGGAGAGCAATATCATTATCAGGCCTTCCAACAGTCGCTGGGCGTCCCCTGTAGTTCTTGTAAAGAAGAAAGATGGAAGTACTAGATTTTGCGTAGATTATAGGCGGCTTAACGATATCACCAAGAAAGATTCTTATCCTCTCCCCAGGATGGATGATACGCTCATTCTTTCTCCGGATCTACTTGTTTTCCTACCCTAGACCTCCAAAGTGGCTATTGGCAAGTCGAAATGAGTGATCAGGATAGAGAGAAAACTGCGTTTGCGTCTGGAGCCGGTCTTTGGGAGTTTAATGTAATGCCATTTGGCCTGTGTAACTCTCCCGCAACCTTTGAACGATTAATGGACGGCGTATTTCGTAAACTAGGCACAGAGACTGGCCTTGTATATCTCGATGACATTATCGTTCACGGGCGTGATATAGATGACCATCTGACCAACCAAAGAAAGTATTTCAGCGGCTGCTTGCTGCAAATTTAAAACTTAGCCCGAAGAAATGTCATCTTCTTCGTCCAGAAGTGAAATATCTAGGACACGTGGTAACTGCGACGGGCTTGCAGACGGACCCAAATAAGACGGAAACCATTCGAAATTGGCCAGTACCTAGGACAAAGAAGGAAGTACGAAGTTTCCCGGTACTGGAATCTTATTATAGAAGGTTTGTTCAGGACTTTTCCACCGTCGCTAAACCTCTGTCCGAACTAACAGAGGAGAAAAAAAATTTCTGTGGGAAAACAAACAGCAAGACGCCTTGGAGGAACTGAAGTCTCGCTTAATTTCCCCTCCTATCCTGGCTTTTCTACAAGCAAAAGGAGAATTCATCCTAGATACAGATGCTAGTCAAACAGGGATCGGCGCTGTCCTTAGCCAAGTTCAAGATGGAGACGAAAAAGTGCTCGAATACTATAGCAAAACCCTCAGCAAACCAGAAGGGAATTATTGCGTTACCAGAAAGAACTGTTGGCAGTGGTACAAGCAACTACTCACTTTCACCATTACTTATTTGGCAGGCTATTTCGAATCCGCACAGATCATGCCTCACTTCGCTGGCTATTAAATTTCAAAGACCCCGACGGACAGCTGGACAGATGGCTGGAAAGGATACAACAGTACGACTTTGTCATCGAACATCGACCTGACCGAAAACACTTGAATGCAGATGCTTTGTCACGACGACCGTGCGGAAATTGCACTCACTGTGATCAGAAGGAAAACCGAGAACAGACACAACCAATAGACTTGGTATCCGTCGAATCAACAATAGACTTAGCTTCGGAACAAGACCGAGATTCTACTTTACGAATTGTGAAAGCCTGGTTACAGCAGAACCAGAGACCGTCGAGAGAACAGATTGTCTCTGAAAGCCCTACGTTAAAAACTTTTTGGTCAAAATAGGTATCCTTACAACTAGTGGACAATGTATTACACTTCATGAGGTACGGAGAAGAGGATATTCTTGTAAAAGTCGCCCCAGCGTCACATATCCCCGAAATTCTCCAGTATTTATATAGCAAACCAGAAGGTGGACACTTTGGAGTAAGAAAAACTGTTGAGAAGATTAAGGAAAGCTGGTACTGGACTACTGTGCAAGCTGACGTCGAAATATGGTGCGCCAAGTGTCTCCTCTGTCACTCCAAAACACGCCCTGCTAGAACAACCAGAGGAAACCTTCAAATTTACAACGTAGGAGCTCCCTTCGAAAGAATCGCGATTGACGTACTGGGTCCACTCCCAAAAACTGATAGAGGAAAAAAATACGTTTTAGTCGTAATCGATTATTTTAGGAAGTGGCCAGTGGCTTTTGCGACTCCAGATCAAAAGTCCGAAACCATAGCAGACGGACTTATCGAGAATGTACTTACTATATTTGGCATGCCTTTCCAACTTCATTCCGACCAGGGCCGAAATTTTGAGTCTGAACTTCTACAAGTGATTTTACAACGCTTGGGCATAGAAAACCCAGGACAACTGCTCTACACCCTCAATCAGACGGGATGGTTGAGCGATTTAATCGGACGCTCCTAGATTACCTGTCCAAGTTTGTCAGTACTAGCCAAACGAACTGGGACCAGTTCCTTCCTCCCTTTCGCACTACTGGCATATCGATCCTCCATTCAAGAGAGCACCAAATTCACTCCCGTGCACCTCAACTTTGGTAGAGAATTGAGATTACCTTCAGACCTTTCTTACGGCCCTGCACCTGGCGGATGTAACACAACAATAGATTATGCCGAGAGGCTGACCCGGACCCTTGAAAAAATCCACTCTTTAACCCGGAAGAATCTAACTCTATCGTCCTACCAGATGAAAACCCAATACGACCTTAGAGCGCATCCTCTCCAATTTTCTGAAGGCGAACAAGTCTGGATTTAAAATCCAAAACGCCGAAAGGGCAAAAGTCCTAAACTTTAACGTGACTGGGAAGGTCCTGGCACTGTATTATCTAAACTAAACGATGTCCTCTATAAAGTTGAGTTCCCAGGAGGTCGAGTGAAAAAGGTCCTCCACATAGACAGGCTAGCTAAATTTTGTAGCGAAGAGACTCGAGCTAATAACACCTTTAGCGTTGGGGTCGACTCGAGTGTAGACAACACAAATGCTATTAGCTGTATCGCACCGTGGGTTAAATACTCCAAGCCAGCCGTACCTAATTTCTTAATAAAATGTGGTTTCGAGATAGGGAAAGGGTTGGGTAAAAACTTGCAGTCTAAAGTCGAACCCATTACAGTTAGGTCTCGCACGTCGCGGGCCGGTTTCGGTGCAAAGGCCGAAATATAAAACCTACCTCCCACTAACCCATAATCCATTCCCCCTTTCCTATTAACAAGCTAATCTACCATCCACTTCTGACTAACACACTAACCAACAGCCTTATCCCAAACACCCACACATCGATTACGTTCCATACACCAGCAGCGCAAGAATTACTACACGAAATAGTGAATTGGTTCATTGAGTAAGGCTATAACTCGGCTGTTTACGAGTGAAGACATGAGACTTCCTGGTTCAAAAAAAAAAAAAAAATCAGCTGCAAAACTTCGAAACCACAAAATCGCAGTCACTACGTTATAAAAAAAAGATAAAACCGTTAAAATCAGTAACTAAATTTCTATCTCGACGAGAAAAAAATTTCAAACTTCTATACAACGACCGAAATTCCAATCATCGCACGCGCCTATATATGTATGTACATACCTCATCAAAGTTCATTCCATTACATTCTTACTGCACTGAGCCATAAGGGACCGTTAAATGGAAAATAAATTTTAGTCTCTGCAAATTTTGTTTCGATTGAAACACGTGTATACCCGTTACCGTGATCTCCAAATTTCATGCCCAGCGGATAATGAATAGGCAAAAGGACCCGTTAGGGCTCTTTAAATAGCGAGCTCGTTGCTTTACCAGCCACAGTTGAATTTGAAATTTTTAAAAATATGGAATCGTCCAATGAAATTAGCAAAGAGACCACCAACTCGCCGCCAACACCAGGCAAGACCATCGAGCGGAAGGTTAAAGCAATCTGGCAGCTGGGAAAACAGCTTAAAAAGCTACAAACGGCCGCGCAAATTAGGAAGATTGGCAGACGAATGCAGTACCTTCAACTGGAGGAATCGGAGGTAATTGCGACCACTGATTCTCCACCCCAATCCCCAAGTCGCCAACCCGAGACAGCGCCAACACCATCGGGATCAGCAGCCGTAGCCAATGAGCCTCAGCAGACATCAGCGTCTAAGGTGAAGATACTGGAGGACCTTGTGCTGGTACCTGCCAACGAGCCGAGCAACGACCTCCACTTGATCGTGACAGACCACCACACAGGAGCCGTGGAAGACATAACCATTTCCTGGGACGCCCTGGTAAAGTCCAAGAAGCGTAAGCAACGCGTAACCACGAGAGATGGTACCCGGTACAATATCCGTTTTCTTAAAGATGGAAACCTCAAAATTTTAAAATAAAAAGAAAAAAATCACAAAAGGAATTAGTTATTTATTATTATCACATTCCACTCCATATTTCGCTTTCAGCAGTGGGGCGTCACAAACTTTGTTTCAGAGATTCTTGTTTTGATTTTTATAAGAACTCGGTCGGAACTTCGAGTCTGAAGAAGGGGGCAATGTAGCGAAATTACCATTAATTGTCGATATCTATTGTTGTGGGCACATATTGATTTTCGCTGTCAGTTCTATTGATTTGAGCTGGAATATTTTCTCCTTGTAATGGTTGAATATTTGGCACGGTTTGATTAACGATTTCTGTTGCAATTGTCTCGATATTATCCACAGGAGTGATATTATCACTGACATTAATATCCGTGATCGTTACAGTGGTATCATTTTATCACCATCACAGCTGCTTCTTTTGATTTCTCAGACCGTCTTCTCTCTAATCGTCTCTTTTCAACTAGTCTACCTTGATCTTTTACGTTTACCAATCCCAAAATTTCAGGATTTAATTTGTTACTATCACTTGGCTTCTCAAGTAGCTTTTCGTTATTTGGAGCATCTCTATTTTCATTTGTGTTTCTTTTTATGGATTTTTTTTGACCTTTCAGTCTCGTTTTCTGAAATTAAAACCAAAACACCACAAAGAATCATTCTTAAATTTAAAATCATAAATTGACCTTACCTAATCAACAATTGCTATTGCTCGGCTGCTAGGCATCTGTCTTGAAGCCGTCATAACATCATGCATCGTTCCAGTTTTGCATCGTTGCATTATCCAAATTCGCTCCTCGGTGGCATTAAACCTGAAAAGAAAACAAAAAAAAAACACCACAAAGAATCCTTCTTAAGTATTAAAATAATAAATTAATCTTACCTAAATCACAATTTCGGATGGCAGCTGAACATTTCACAGCAGAAGTAAACACGTCAGAATGAATATTCCGCGTAAAGAAGAAATCGTACTAGAACACAAAATGGAAACGAGGTACGGGCAAGAAATTCTCATTACACACCACGTTCCGCCATGCGCCCTGCATGCGACACGAAAATTGTCGGCGGCAAGTTGCGTCGTTGATTGCCACAGACGTAATACAATGAATGCGACATGGTCGCCGTCATTTCAAGATAGATGAGTTGAGTTTTGTTTTTTTTTTTTGGGATGTCTACAGGGAAATTTTTACATCTTTTTTTTTAAGAATAAGTATAAGTTGTATTTAAAGCTCATGTGCAATTATCCCAGATTTAAAGGAACTGTTCTCGAAATTTACTCTACTTTTTGACGACGACATTTTTTGTGGCACAGCATTTGCTATGTTCTAATGTCGTAACATGTATTCGAAAATTATTTTTGGCGTCGACAGGTGCGTGTCGCAATCGTTTGTATTCAAGCCTTTAATTGCAGCTAGCTCACAAGAAATCACTGTGCAGCGGAATATTGTGAATGCTTCCAGCTACGTCTAAGCCAGTGGAAGGTACGGTTTTTAAGAAGGTATAAATTATTTACGGTAAGTAAAATTTTCTTATTCAACAAAAGGCGAAAGTTTCTTATTTTATTGTTCATTTCGACCATATTGAATTAGAAATAAATTGAATTTACGCAAAATATTTTTTTAGATAATAAGTTGAAAGCAGCCTGTGGCAGCAATAACTAAAATGGTAACACTCATGACAAATGATGAGCTGCAGTTGCTATGCCAGGTTATTGTTGCTATGCCAGTTGTTGCTATGCCAATATTGTTGCCATGCGCCTTTGACTACCGCTCTTTGGTGCCGTGTGCAAACTCTGGCTATATAAACAGCAGTCTGACTTGGCTCGATCTCAGTTTGAGTTTGGCAATGCAGTGATCAAGTGGTTATCGATTCCTAGTGTTATTTCCCAGTGTTCTAATTTTTACTAACAAATCAAATACTTTATTTAGTTGACGATTAAAATAATTATTCTTCTGCTGGGTCTCGACTGGATTAAGGGTATTGTTTTGATAAGCAACTAAAATAAAGATTCTTATTGTGGGTAGCGACTGCAATAAGAATTTAATACTAATCAAGCAATTGCTTTATTTTGGTTAGAGGGTTGAAAATTGAGATTTTTATTCTGGGTACCGAGTGGATTAAAGATCTTATTTTTGACAGCGACTAAGATAAAAGTTCTTATTGTGGGTATCGACTGCAATAAGAATAAATTACTAGCACCAAACTCTTTATTGCGGGTCTCGACTGTAATAAAGATTCTTATTGTGGGTATCGACTGCAATAAGAATAAATTACTAACTCAAAACACTTTATCGCGGGTCTCGACTGTGATAAACATTCTTTCTGTGGGTAGCGACTGCAGTAAGAATAAATTACTAACACCAAACTCTTTATTGCGGGTCTCGACTGTAATAAAGATTCTTATTGTGGGTATCGACTGCAATAGGAATAAATTACTAACTCAAAACACTTTATCGCGGGTCTCGACTGTGATAAAGATTCTTTCTGTGGGTAGCGACTGCAGTAAGAATAAATTACTAACACCAAACTCTTTATTGCGGGTCTCGACTGTAATAAAGATACTTATTGTGGGTATCGACTGCAATAGGAATAAATTACTAACTCAAAACACTTTATCGCGGGTCTCACCTGTGATAAAGATTCTTTCTGTGGGTACCGACTGCAGTCAGAATTACTAACCTCATTTTATTTTGGGTCTCGACTGGAATAAAGAAAATATCCCAATCCTAAAAACCTTAATAGAGAACCAAGTGAATCAGCTGCCAAAACTCTGATCAGGTGAGTACAAAGTCAGATGCAGTAAGAATAAATAAATTTCCGTTTAACTAAAATAATCTTATTGCTTACATAACATAAATTATATATTGCCGTAACCTTTTTCAATTGCTAAGATTTCGGTTAAATTCTTAAATGAGTTTTAAATATCAGATCAAAACTGCTCCCTCGTTTACCGCTCGGCCGGAGCAAATTTTTATCCAATAGATAAAAACGTTACAATATTATCACTAAACTATCAAGTTTAGATGGTCTCATCCTTTGTTACTAATCCCTTCTTGGTTAGCCTCCATCTGAAGGGGTTTACTTTCGTGTCCTTTGTTCAATTACTTCTTTCAATCAAGAATGTCACAGCGTCAGAGAGTGCGGATGGGGCCTCAGCGAATTTTTTTGTGTGTATTATCTCTAAACTATCAAGTTTAGTTGGTCTCAGCCTTTGTTACTAAGCCCTTCTGGGTTAGCCTTCATCCGAAGTGTTTTACTTTCCTGTCCATCTTCAATTTCCTCAGAGCTACAACCCGGTTGCGGCATCCCGCGGGATTTCGTTCGTCCTGAGTGAGTTGATAGATGAATTCTGTCTGTGTCGTAGCGATTTCCTCGCTTGGGACTGGGGGATTTCCGGGATGTCGCGACCGGATTCAGCAGAACGCCGAACGCTAAGTAGCGGCGTCTCACCGACGAAGTCGTAGTCTCGAGCCGAACATTCCCGCACCCAATAACCCGATCGCTGCACCTCTTCCTGGCCAGCTCGTTGGGCAAGGCGAGTTGATAGACGACGTCTATTTATAGAACAGTCCTCTCTCGTTCAAGGCGAACTGGGATCAGATCCGCAGATGAGACCTGATTCCTCAATAACCCAGGGTATAGTGTATGCCCGGCTTGAGACTCTTGTGGATCGTCCCCACGTTGGGCGCGTTGTGGGTGGATCTATTCCCTTTTAGTGCATATCCGGACATATGTCTCGTGCCAAAGCCCGGCGTGAGAATCTTATCTCCGTGGGTCGTCCCCACGCTGTAGCGTATTCCCTTTACGCTACCCTTTTTCTTCCTCCCTTCGTTCTTTTCGTCTTTTTGTTTCGGCTTCTCTACCTTTTGTAGAGAAACCCCCATAATTCTCCCAGGATACCTGAAAAGAGGTGAAAAAGTACATTTTTGAGAAGTAGGCCTATGCTATTTCTCCATATTATAATTCCTGAAAAAGGTAAAATATAAACACACTTTCGAGAAGTAGCCCTATGCTACTTCTCTATATTACAATTCCTGAAAAAGAAAAATTTAAATATCTTCTAGAAGTAGCCCTATGCTACTTCTCCACATTATAAATTCCTGGAATAGATAAAATATAAACATTTTCGAGAAGTAGCCAAATGCTACTTCTCCATATTATAAAATTCCTGAATCCCTGCAGAATACAAAAAAAAAGATAACAAAATTACTCTTCAACGAAAAATTCCGATCGGTGCAGAACTCGCACAAATTGGAATCTTACTTATAAAAACCTGAAAAGAAAGAAAAAATTATATCTTTTGCCCAAGCGAAAAATTCCAATTCACGCAAAACTAGCACAAATTGCAATTTTTCGTTCGAAACAGACATTCCGCAACGGTAATTCGCGTAGCTGTAAAGCATCACGCCATGCATTACAGCAGGACCGTCCGAAATTCCTAGAAAATTTCGGTTCGAATGTGCACCAGGTGTGGCGTGAATTCGTGGTAGAATGAAAAAGACGTTCGTCGGTCGGTCGGATTGAATAGGGAACGGCGGCGATGTAGGCAGACTGCGGTTAGTTAGTTGAGAGTTGATTTTGAGCGAGCGACATGATAAGATCTCGGTACGCGTTTTGGCTTAAAGATTTGTCTCTAGGAATTTGAAATCGGAAAGTAAATAAAAAGGAATATTCTGGAAGTTCGCGAACTTACCTGTTTGCGGTTTCGCGAGTAGTTTATTGGTATCGAAAAAGAAATTCAACGGTTGCCCGAATTACCGGGAATCTGAAGCAGGAAATTTGGTGGTCGGATATTGACTTTTATCTGAAAGAAAAAAACTTGCTATTTCTGGAAATTCACCTGTAAGAGGAATATTAAATGATTTTTTTTTTGTGAAATTAGCTTGTTGTAAATATACCTGTGCCAAAGTGATTATCTTGTTCGCCTATTTACGGATTATCAATTGAAAGTGATTTTCACCTGTAAGAGAAATATTGAATGATTTTTCGTGAAATTAGCTTTCTGTAAACTCCACCTGTGTCACTGTGATCATATTGACTTTCGTCTGGAAGAAAAAACGTTGAAATATCGTTATGAAAATAGATTTCTGGAAATTCACCTGTAAGAGGAATATTAAATGATTTTTTTTTTTGTGAAATTAGCTTGTTGTAAGTATACTAATGTCACAGTGATTATCTTGTTCGCCTATTTACGGATTACCAATTGAAAGTGATTTTCACCTGTAAGAGGAATATTGAATGGTTTTCCTGAAATTTGCTTTCTGTAAACTAACCTTTCTGTAAACTTACCTTACCATATTCACTTTTATCTGGTGGGAAAAAGGTTGAAGTATTTATGTGAATTTGGATTTCAGAAAACTCACCTGTGCCACAGTGATAATATTGGCTTTTATCCGGAGGAAAAAGATTGAAGTATTTTTGTGAATTTAGATTTATGTAAATTCACCTGTGAGAGGAACATCGATTTTGTGTGCGAAAATTAGTTTTCTGCGCATTAATCTGTGCCACAGTATCATTTCGTTCGCCTACATACGGATTTTGACCTGTAAGAGGAATATTGAAATTTTCGTGAAATTAGCTTTCTGTAAACTCACCTGTGTTACAGTGATTATTTCGGCCAGTTTTCGTGTGCATTATTCACAGGAAAATCAGGACCAATAGTATACTCACCTGACGTCGCATATTGATTTTCACCTGGAGGAAAAAAGGTTGAAATATTTTTGTGAAATTAGATTTCTGTAAATTAATCTGTTGTACGAAATTAGTTGCTGCATATTAATCTGTGTCACAGTATTATTTCATTCGCCTACACACGGATTATCAGTAGGAAGTGAACCTCACCTGAAAAAAGGGATTATTGAACTATTTTTGTGAAATTAATCTGTGTCACGTATTCTTATTTCGCTTGCCTACATATGGGTGTCAATAGAAATGTGAAATATTTAATAGCAAGCAGACTCCTTCTATGGAACTTCGGTTCTAAGTCACCTGCTTTGTAGCAGACATTTTAGTAAGTCGTAGTAGTGGCCTTCACCTAAACAAGTGTTGAATTAAATTACGTGCCATCAGTCTGATCAAGTGTATTCACCTGCGCCGCAGCGAGCACTTCGTCGCGCATTCACGGTAGCTCATGTGTGGAAGATAAGACATTATCTCGATGCAAATAGTTTTCTGATGATATCGTCGTACACATATATATATATATATACCTGTGTCGCAGTGAACATAACATTACGCCCACATACTAGAGAACTATTAACATAGTCAGTAAGGTAGAGATAGGAAAGAGTATAAGCTAAGTGTTTATTATTAGCTAAAGTTGTAATAAAAATGTCAGAGGTTTAAAAAATAGGGTATAATAAACAATTTCAAAACATACAAGCCTACCACGACTTGGCCGGACCAGATGCGGAAACCATCCCCGAAGAACAAAAAAAAAGGAAATGAGAAGCAATCGAACGTACAGCAACCATATTGTAATATCGCTTCATTACGCAGGAGGAAACCTCGAATATTGTTAAGTAATACGCATGTAAGTCCAAGGTGGACCACAAGGTTAGTTTGATTTTGTTTTGCCGTACCTTTATTCTATTCTAGTTTATCATAATGTATGTTATATAAAAGTTTCTCTTTACTTTCTTTCGCTTGCTAGTCATGATGTTTGACAGTTTACTAAGGTAGGACTAGTTAAGTATAGTTAGGAAAAACGCTTCTTAGGGCTAGAGTTAAGAGTATTATTCATAGAGCTACAAAAAAAAATTAAAACAAGATTTTTTTTTCTCTTCAAATAAAAAGAAAGTAAAAAGTAGCAGATAGGATAAGTGATGTGTAAAGTGAGTCGCATAGAAAATAATAAAGGAATCAATTTGTCTAACACTTATAACGCTCGGAGTTCTTTGTTTCTACACCTCTTTCTTTGTTTATGGGGTTCCTTTTTAGTATTCCTTCTTTCCTTTAGCAAGCGAGCGCGATGGAGTGAGTAGTTCCATAAAGGGGATGGTCGCGGACAGGAGGGAGGTCGTTTCCACACACACACGGCAATAGATATAAACCACGCTTTGATGGGGCTGAGCATTTTGATACGGCTTTGGAAGCTTAGCCAGGGTGGATGGGGGCGATCGGGCCCATTACTACCCAAAGCCGGGGTCTCAACAACAACGGAGACCCCTCTCATTGCTCTTGAATGTTTTCACAATTCTTCCTAGCGGCCAATTAAATGCTGGCAAGTTATCTTCCTGTATGATCACGATAGTACCTGGTTGGACATTTTGGCAGCTTTGTTTCCACTTAACACGATGCTGCAGTTGGTTGAGATATTCTCTTGACCATCGCCTCCAGAACTCCTGTTTAATGTGAGTTCACTAGTTTCCATCGTTTGAGAAGTCTTATTCTTGTTTCTTCACATCTGGGATCAATGGAGGCCGTGAGGGGCTCACCGATTAAGAAGTGTCCAGTGGTCAAAGCCGTGAAATCATTTGGATCAGAGGACATGGATATAATTGGTCTGGAATTGAGTATTGCTTCCATTTCAATCATGACCGTTTCCAGCTCTTCATACGTAAGTGAAGCTGAGGCTAAGCTGCGTTTGAGTAGGTATTTGGCTGACTTACTGTATGCCTCCCATAGACCTCCAAAATGGGGAGCTCACGCAGGTATGAAATGGAAGTCAATTCCGCTTGCGCTCCACTTTGTTTCGATCTCTTCTCTCGCCCTGTCTGCGAAGATGCTATTCAGTAGTTCTTGTAGTTGGTTTCAGGCGCCATCAAAATTCGTATTCGGAATATAAATTCTGGCAGTGCCCCCTTCTGCCCATGAAGCGTTTCAGAGCACCAATAAATGGCGTTCGTTGTTAGAGGTTTCTTCCCTCTGAGATGAAAATGCGTCTATATTGGCCCCCAGAAATCCACACCTGAGTTAGTAAAGGTTCATGCCGGTTGTATTCGGGTAGCTGGAAGATTTCACATTAACTGTGTTCGCATTTTCGGATTGCTTCTGAAACATCGGACACAGCTTTGCACTATGGAGCGTGCGATGGTTTTTCCCTTTTGTTGGCCAGAACTGTTGCCTGGTTATTAATAGGAGAGCTTGTGGGCCAACATGACGATGATTCCTGTGGATGTCGGTCGTTAAAAGTTTTGTGGTTTGGATGATTATAGGGCAGGAGCATGGGATGCTTGGCATCATATGACAGAGATGATGCTTCTAATCTTCCTCCGACTCAAATCACACCCTGATCGTCTAAAAATGGAACATGGCTAATAAGTGGGCTGGATTTATTTAGCTCCGTTAATTTTTGTAGCTGAGATAGATCATCTTTGAAATTTTCCTCCTGCATGATCTTAATTATGGTGAGTAATCCCTTATCTCATTCTAGGCTTGTCAATGCACAGCTCTTATTTAGGTTAGTTTTGTCTCTATTTCTGGTGATATCTATGAAACGTAGAACGTACGCCGTGATCCGTTGCAATTTTTTGAAGGAATTTTGGTGATTTATATGACATACGAAATGTGGAATGCTGTTTTCGATTGTTACTGGGATTGCAGTGCGTTTCCTTTCAAGCTCACATTCTGAGTCTCTTTTATATGGTTTTGGCCATATAGATTCTTCACCGTGTAGGAAGGGAGGTCCATAAAACCAGAGATTGTAGCCTTCTAATCTTTCTGGAGCAATACCACGGATAGGATATCGGCAGGATTTTCCTTTGAATTTACATGCCTCCATTGTTGGGGTGATGACAGTTCGTGTATAGAAGCAATTCGATTGGCGACGAATGTTTGAAATGACGACGATCTAGAGTTTATCCAGGCGAGAACTATCTCCGAATCTGTCCAGTAGAACATGACGGCATCTTCCATTTTGAGATCTTGCATTGCGCGCTTAGTAAGCTCAGCAGTAAGCTTCGCGGCACATAATTCAAGTCTAGGTAGTGTCACTTGCTTAGATGGAGCTACTCTCGACTTAGCGTAGAGTGCCCTCACTACGATACGGTTATGACTATTGACAGAACGGATATAAACGGCTCCCCGTATGCCCTTTCAGAAGCATATGCAAACGCATGTGTTTGTGTGGATCTTGGGTATTCTTGGCTGAACACGTGTCTTGGGATATTTATGTCATTCAATAATTGCAGCCTTTCACGAAATCTGATCCATCTTGTATAAAGCTCTGATGCAACTGCGGCATCCCAGTCAAGTTTAAGAATCCACAATTGTTGAAGGAACATTTTGGCGGTAACGACAACTGGCCCCATGATTCCGAGCGGGTCGAGCAAGTGAGCTATGTCCGATGATATGAGTTTTTGGTCACTCGATCTGTTTTAGTCCAATTGGTTTTAATGCAGAAGACATCAGTTTTTGGTATCCATGTTAAGCCCAGGGTTTTGATATGCTCTTCAACTTCATCATTGAAGTCCAATTGAATAGCAGTATCTTCTCGTGAAATGTTTTGAAGTAAGCGTGGATGGTTAGCACACCACTTTCGAAGCTTTAATCCGCCTTTCTGGAGTAAAGCAATCAGTTGTCTTTGAGCGTCAATGGCTGTGGCTAGGCAATTGGACCCTCTCATGACGTCATGTACGTAGAAATCGCGCTGAATTACCTCCGAAGAGAAGTACCAGTCAGGCCAAGTTTTTTAATCATTCTTTCGGTTATGAAGTTAATCTTGGATCCGGAGTCCAGTACTGCTCTGCATTCGACGCTCACTCCTTTACTGTCAACTAAATTCACGAGAATTGTACTCAATAGAATGTAAGGTTGTTGTCTTGTGGCTGTTTGTGGGGTTTATGTTGTTGGTCTGTCGTTAACTCCACCTTTCGTTGGTGATTGTGGAAATACTTCTGGAAGTGACTGAGATGAGGCTGAACATGTTTCGATATGTAACAGAGTGTTGTGTTTTCTAGTACGTTTTGTACAGCTTCTCAATGTGCACTGCTGTGATGAATGGCCCGGTCTTAGACAGTTGATACACAAATTACGTTTTTTGACGAGATCTAGCCGGTTTGATGGTGTTAGTCGAAGAAAATCCTTACACGAGAATAGTGCGTGGTTTCCCTTGTATGATATTGTAACAGAATCACGGAAAGAAAAACTCGCCTCCCAGTTCCCAGGCAACATCATTTACATAGCTTGAATGTCCTCTGAGTTGCTGAACAGTATCACAATTCTCTAAATCACTGCGAAATATTCGTAAAATAAAATCGGCACCAGCCGCACGTAAGATGACAACTTTTGGGGGAACAGCTAGAGAAATCTCTACTAATTACATGGCAGCGACTTTCATGATTAATTTCTGTAAGTTGATGCCATTCAAATCAATCCGATTCTGATTCTTCCGGAAATTTAATTATTCCAGAAATGAGTTGCTTTGCAACAGCAATGCATACTAAATTTCGGGACCAATCGTTTCCTGATAATTCAAAACAACAAAATTGATCACTTAATCAGACTTGACACTTCGGTCAGCTGTCTCTTGTCACAAGGTAGACACCACACAATAGCTGAACCTCAAACCAGATTAAAGACACGTTCTTATGCTAACCCAAGTGCGTTATTACATTCCCGAATGGAATCTACTCCAATTCAGAGAACACTTCAACCGATGGTAATAGAGGGCAACACACACGTACCAACACGAAGCCCGAATTTTTGTTGCACGTGTAATTAGACATGTCATCATAAATAGGAAGTCGAGTTTTGACATGTCTCAGATGAAAAATCAAAGTTTATTGAATTAAAGAAACAAATATAAATTTTGACACTTGTGGAAATGAAAGTTTAGCGAAGTAATAAACAAATATAACTTTAGACAGACCTGAAAAATCACAGTTTATTGAATTTGAAAAGCAAATATAAATTTTGACAAGTACAGAAAATATAAAATCAGCAAAGGAAAATTATTTGTATTGGTACCAACCTAAAAAACTATTGAAATGAATTTTAACCACACTGTAAATCTTAGACTTAGATAAACCTAGTTAAAAATTGTTTGTATTGGTACCGACTTGAAAAATTATTGAAGTGAATTTTAGCACGCAGTAAATGTAAAATTAGAGGAAACGTGTTCCAACCATAAAAAAATTGTTAAAATGAAGCAAATTTGCATGATGTAAACTTTTAGAGATAGAGGTCGGCCTAGGTCAATTTTGGAAGAGAGGAAAAAAGAAGGATGTAATAGAATAAGTCACGTAGGCCGCGAAAAAGAATGGTGAATCGCCATTTTAGAGAGAGCATGTTTTGTGTGTTTCTCAGAAGTAGAGAGTTGACCTAAAAAAAATAAATTAGTCGCCCAGTTATTCTGTTCTTAAAAAAAAAAAGTTGTTCAAATT
The DNA here is from genome assembly GCA_963930735.1 of Dioctria linearis. Lineage (NCBI taxonomy): Eukaryota > Metazoa > Arthropoda > Insecta > Diptera > Asilidae > Dioctria > Dioctria linearis. The sequence continues at coordinate 151,110,817 of OZ005742.1, read as the reverse complement.
AAAAGTAAATATTTTTAAAACCAAACAAAAAAAAAAGGGAAAAAATAATAAAAACAAAACAAAACAAAAGGAGTGTTTTAAGTAAAACTGAGGATTTGTCTGTTCGTATTGTCGAACCCTTACCATCCTGTTTCAAAGAAGCGTTGCGAAGATCTTCCTCCAGCCAGGCGTCAAGGGGAAGAAAAATCTTAGGTAACAGGTTCGGCTGTACACTATTGAGGCTTACTTGGCGCTTTTGCTACACCAACGCCCAATTCGTACCGCATTCCACCGGTGACCGCTCGGCCAGGTGGCAATGCTGTAGCAGTACCCCTAACGGGTTGCATACAACACGCTCTGGACAAACCGTTTGAAGCAAAAGTGGTTTCAGGTCTCACGAGAAACGTAAGAAGGAAGAAGAATCGTAACAATATGCATTTTTGGTATAGTTCTAGCAGCAGATGTGAGAGATTTTGGTGTGCTTGTTTAATGTTGTAGTTTCCTGGAATTTTTGCCTTACTTCCAAGTGCTTCCAGAGATTGGAATCGATTCTCCAGAAATGATAAGAGGCTTTTCATAGATTGAAGATTTCGTGGAAGACTTAGAGATTGTTCGTATAAACGATGTGTGGTTTGATCCAATTTCTTGATTAGCAGATGCATTAGTATTGGATCCCAATCAGCGGTGGAAACCTTAAGATTCTTCAAAGCCAGTAAACATTCCTGCATTATATCATGGAGCGTTTTAATTGCTATAGAACTTTCGTTCACAATAACTGGTTGCGATAGTAATTTGTTGAGTAGAGCTGTGACTAACAATCTGGAGTTCTCATAGCGATCCTTTAACATGTCCCAAGCAGTGCTGTAATTTTCATCTGACAAAGATACATGGCGTATTAACCTCTCAGTATCCCCAGACAAGTTTGCTTTAAGATACCACATTTTTGGCGATCGGCCATTGATTGTTTGTGAACGATTTTGTTAAACAGATAATAAAACTGACGCCATTTTAAATAGTCTCCATCAAATTTTGGAAGGACTATTTTGGTAGTTTCATCATGGTGTTATTGTTGATTGTTGTACTAGAAGTTGTTAATTTATCCCGTTTATCGGATAGATAAACTAGTTGATCTTGTACCTCTTCTTCTAATTGCGCGTACTCATCAACATTGTAGCCCATTTGAATTGGATCTTCGGTTAATTTCCAGATATTCTTGTTTATATTTTCGATCTGCAACCAGTGTTGATTTAACCTGATTATTTTCAGGTCATAATAATTTTTATTCTGTTGATCCTCATCCATTTTCATTCATGCAATGAGCCGACGAAGTGCCCTGATGACTTCGCCTTGTCGTCTTATTGCTCGAATTATTTGCTGTTGTGGGTTTTATTGAATCTCTGTAGTTCTGCGACGCTCTTCATGAGCATTGGTGTCATCAGACTTTTGCGGTTTTGGATCTGTGGCATCTTGGTTATGGGCGTTGTCACTTGTACCAGCTATGACCTCTTTAGTGGTGGCTTTGTTGAGTAATTTAATTTGGCTGGTGAAATGGTTTTTTTACTTGTTGAAGATGGTTAAGATGGCGTTATAGTCATCATTCGTGAAGTAGGCATGATCTCTGGGTACATTCTGTAATGCTCGTATCTTGGTGTCTGTAGCATCAAACAAGGACCAACGTACTTCGAGACGCCTTCAATCTCATCTCCGTTCAGCTGTACAGCTTCTCAATGTGCACTTCTGTGATAAATGGCCCGGTCTCAGACAGTTGATACACAAATTACGTTTTTTGACGAGATTTAGCCGGTTTGATGGTGTTAGTCTAAGAAAATCCTTACACGAGAATAGTGCGTGGTTTCCCTTGTATGATATTGTAACAGAACCACGGAAAGAAAAACTCACCTCCCAGTTCCCAGGCAACATCATTTACATAGCTTGAATGTCCTCTGAGTTGCTGAACAGTATCACAATTCTCTAAATCACTGCGAAATATTCGTAAAATAAAATCGGCACCAGCCGCACGTAAGATGACAACTTTCGGGAGAACAGCTAGAGAAATCTCTACTAATTACATGGCAGCGACTTTCATGATTAATTTCTGTAAGTTGATGCCATTCAAATCAATCCGATTCTGATTCTTCCGGAAATTTAATTATTCCAGAAATGAGTTGCTTTACAACAGCAATGCATACTAAATTTCGGGACCAATCGTTTCCTGATAATTCAAAACAACAAATTTGATCACTTAATCAGACTTGACACTTCGGTCAGCTGTCTCTTGTCAGAAGGTAGACACCACACAATAGCAGAACCTCAAACCAGATTAAAGACACGTTCTTATGCTAACCCAAGTGCGTTATTACATTCCCGAATGGAATCTACTCCAATTCAGAGAACACTTCAACCGATGGTAATAGAGGTCAACACACACGTACCAACACGAAGCCCGAATTTTTGTTGCACGTGTAATTAGACATGTCATCATAAATAGGAAGTCGAGTTTTGACATGTCTCAGATGAAAAATCAAAGTTTATTGAATTAAAGAAACAAATATAAATTTTGACACTTGTGGAAATGAAAGTTTAGCGAAGTAATAAACTAATATAACTTTAGACAGACCTGAAAATCACAGTTTATTGAATTTAAGAAACAAATATAAATTTTGACACTTGTGAAAATGAAAGCTTAGCGAAGTGAAAGGCAAATATAAGTGTTGACGAATAGGAAAAATTAAAGTTTATTGAATTTAGGAAGCAAATATAAATTTTGGCACTTGTGAAAATGAAAGCTTAGCGAAGTGAAAAGCAAATATAAATTTAGACAGATCTGAAAAACCGAAGTTTATTGAATTTGAAAAGTAAATATAAATGTTGGCGAGTAGGAAAAATTAAAGTTTATTGAATTTAGGAAGCAAATATATATTTTGACACTTGTGAAAATGAAAGCTTAGCGAAGTGAAAAGCAAATATAAATTTAGACAGATCTGAAAAACCAAAGTTTATTGAATTTGAAAAGCAAATATAAATTTTGACAAGTACAGAAAATATAAAATCAGCAAAGGAAAATTATTTGTATTGGTACCAACCTAAAAAACTATTGAAATGAATTTTAACCACACTGTAAATCTTAGACTTAGATAAACCTAGTTAAAAATTGTTTGTATTGGTACCGACTTGAAAAACTATTGAAGTGAATTTTAGCACGCAGTAAATGTAAAATTAGAGGAAACTTGTTCCAACCTTAAAAAATTGTTAAAATGAAGCAAATTTGCATGATGTAAACTTTTAGAGATAGAGGTCGGCCTAGGTCAATTTTGGAAGAGAGGAAAAAAGAAGGATGTAATAGAATAAGTCACGTAGGCCGCGAAAAAGAATGGTGAATCGCCATTTTAGAGAGAGCATGTTTTGTGTGTTTCGCTGAAGTAGAGAGTTGACCTAAAAAAAAATAAATTAGTCGCCCAGTTATTCTGTTCTTAAAAAAAAAAAATTGTTCAAATTAAAAGTAAATATTTTTTAAACAAAACAAAAACAAAAAGGGAAAAAATAATAAAAACAAAACAAAACAAAAGGAGCGTTTTAAGTAAAACTGAGGATTTGTCTGTTCGTATTGTCGAACCCTTACCATCCTGTTTCAAAGAAGCGTTGCGAAGATCTTCCTCCAGCCAGGCGTCAAGGGGAAGAAAAATCTTAGGTAACAGGTTCGGCTGTACACTATTGAGGCTTACTTGGCGCTTTTGCTACACCAACGCCCAATTCGTACCGCATTCCACCGGTGACCGCTCGGCCAGGTGGCAATGCTGTAGCAGTACCCCTAACGGGTTGCATACAACACGCTCTGGACAAACCGTTTGAAGCAAAAGTGGTTTCAGGTCTCACGAGAAACGTAAGAAGGAAGAAGAATCGTAACAATATGCATTTTTGGTATAGTTCTAGCAGCAGATGTGAGAGATTTTGGTGTGCTTGTTTAATGTTGTAGTTTCCTGGAATTTTTGCCTTACTTCCAAGTGCTTCCAGAGATTGGAATCGATTCTCCAGAAATGATAAGAGGCTTTTCATAGATTGAAGATTTCGTGGAAGACTTAGAGATTGTTCGTATAAACGATGTGTGGTTTGATCCAATTTCTTGATTAGCAGATGCTTTAGTATTGGATCCCAATCAGCGGTGGAAACCTTAAGATTCTTCAAAGCCAGTAAACATTCCTGCATTATATCATGGAGCGTTTTAATTGCTATAGAACTTTCGTTCACAATAACTGGTTGCGATAATAATTTGTTGAGTAGAGCTGTGACTAACAATCTGGAGTTCTCATAGCGATTCTTTAATATGTCCCAAGCAGCGCTGTAATTTTCATCTGACAAAGATAAATGGCGTATTAACCTCTCAGTATCCCCAGACAAGTTTGTTTTAAGATACCACATTTTTTGGCGATCGGCCATAGATTGTTTGTGAACGATTTTGTTAAACAGATAATAAAACTGACGCCATTTTAAATAGTCTCCATCAAATTTTGGAAGGACTATTTTTGGTAGTTTCATCATGGTGTTATTGTTGATTGTTGTACTAGAAGTTGTTAATTTATCCCGTTTATCGGATAGATAAACTAGTTGATCTTGTACCTCTTCTTCTAATTGCGCGTACTCATCAACATTGTAGCCCATTTGAATTGGATCTTCGGTTAATTTCCAGATATTCTTGTTTATATTTTCGATCTGCAACCAGTGTTGATTTAACCTGATTATTTTCAGGTCATAATAATTTTTATTCTGTTGATCCTCATCCATTTTCATTCATGCAATGAGCCGACGAAGTGCCCTGATGACTTCGCCTTGTCGTCTTATTGCTCGAATTATTTGCTGTTGTGGGTTTTATTGAATCTCTGTAGTTTGGATCTGTGGCATCTTGGTTATGGGCATTGTCACTTGTACCAGCTATGACCTCTTTAGTGCTGGCTTTGTTGAGTAATTTAATTTGGCTGGTGAAATGGTTTTTTTACTTGTTGAAGATGGTTAAGATGGCGTTATAGTCATCATTCGTGAAGTAGGCATGATCTCTGGGTACATTCTGTAATGCTCGTATCTTGGTGTCTGTAGCATCAAACAAGGACCAACGTACTTCGAGACGCCTTCAATCTCATCTCCGTTCAGATCTTGTTCCTTGAACAGTGCTTCCATAATTTTGTTAAGTTATGGAGGTTTTCGTGATAATGGGATTTTCACTCAATCTCCATTGTAATCTCACTTTGTGATGGGAAGTCAAATGAAATCTTCCTTCAAAGGCGATGAAAAGTTTTCCTTCGGCCGGAAATAACCGCCTCAGTTACAACCAAAATGAATGTAGGAGTCACGTCGGAGTCACCAATGTTTAAGTTAAAGCTCTTTTGCTTTAACTGAGATGCAGAGGTCTAGATCGTGCATCTAGGCCTATACATCTCAGTTAAAGCAAAAGAGCTTTAAATTAAACATGGATACTCCCCCGCGTCGGGGTTTATCATGATTAAACTTAATTTGAATATCTTGAATTAGTAATACTAGTTTAATTTTTAACTTAATAATTAAGATCTGGGTCATAACACCATTCGAAATTGTTAACTTGGTTTTTAGTTACAGGGGCACCTAAACTTCCCAATACCTCAATAGGAGTACTGCTAATTGGCTTTCTCCTAAGGAGGGAGTAGTGCTTAATAGCTGGCGCCGATCTTAATCTTTCATCAAAACAAAAATATTGATAAAATGTTTTTCTCAGCAATAATCAGTGGTAATAAGCTAGGCGTATTTCTACTCAACAACTGCGATTTATATGTTGTTACCACACGACGACCGTATTCAAGGTCTTTTATTATTATACAGGGTGTTTCCGTCTATGAGGTCAATAGAGCAGGAGATGATAGTATTCACATTAACAAACAAAAAATTGTATGGCAGGGGGCGGGCAACAACTGTTCAACAAGCGCGGTACTGCTATCATCTCCAAAATTATTGTGGTCTAAACTAAAAATTTCAGATTTTCTTACGATATGTTTTTTTATTTGACACCATTTAGCACCATGCTACTTTTGGCTCTTACAACAAATAAAAGCTGCACTAGAAGAAAAATGTTTGACACATTTAGATGGTCACGACAGAGCAGCTGAAGGCCGTTCATAAAGAACCCTTCCAGGAATGCTTGCAATCATGTGTTTCCATGATTGGATAAGGATAAGGATAAGATTGGGATAAGTGCATCGCTAGCCAGGAAGAGTACCTAATTTGAAAGAAAATAATTCGAATTTGATGTAAACTGATTACTTTTTTTTGTAATAAAACCATTCACCGTACTTTTTTATCGCACCTCGTAATATCAGTAAATAGTTTCTTTCTTATTTCCAGTTCTAATTTTAAAATGTTTAATCGCCCCCCTAGAGAAAATGTCTGGATCCGCCCTTGGGTCTGAATCGTTGAGATTAGATCACGTGGGCACTCACGAGGATAGGGTGGTCAAATAGAGGGCAGGTAGTAATACTCCCCTATGCCGATCCCTCCCAGTACATTCACCCAGAGCTGAGAAATCTAGGTGTCTTTCTGGCAAAACACGCGTTTTAATGCACGTACTTGGAGACACCTTGATTTCACAACCAAGTTAGTTAAACTTAATCGACCTATCTTGACTGGCAGACAGAGTGTGCATTCAGAAATCCATCGTCTTCTGCACCAAAAGGCTTCTATCACTTTTGCTTAAAGAAGAACTACGAAGCCTTCATCAAACTTCTCAGACTTAAGCAGATGAACGATGGACGGGGTAATCAAATAGTTTGTTTATCACGACTGACCTCCCCATTCAGGATAATGGAAATAGTCAACTAGGCCAAGAGTTTACAGCTGTAGAGAGTTTCTCCGGAGCAATGCGTCTGTTCTTTGATTTACTCTCGCGTCCGATATACACACCTAAATACTTCAGGCAAGTATTAGTCCATTCGATGTTCAGTAGAGTATCTGTACGATCTCTCAACCTTCCACACTACAAGCCTTGACTCTTACTAAGGTTGATTTTAGCCCCCCACTATACGTTCGTACAACACGAGCGACTGGAAAAGCTTCATACCTTGTCACGAAAATATAAAGGTCATCCACATATGCCAACATAAGAGGCCTCACATTGGTTATGGTAGATGAACGGAATACAGTCCGAGCATTCGACGAAGATTCACCAGGAGCGGCTCCAACGAAAGATCATAATGCATACCTGACAATGGACAGCGCTGTCTGATACCTCGACGAAACGGGATAGAAGCCAGAACTTGTCGTTCATATTTAATCAAAATCTCTATGCAGTTTCCCGACGATATCGAGCCAGCTGGGCGGAAACCCAAATGCCTCGAGAGTGTAGCGTATACCCCCGCTACTTTTTGTTTGGGTTCTTTACGTCTGTAGAGAAACCCCCATGATTTCCCAAAGGTACCTAGAAAGGGGATAAAACTTAGTTATTTTCGAGAAGTAGCCCTATGCTTCTTCTCCATATTACAAAATTCCTGGAAACGATAAAATTTAGTTATTTTCGAGAAGTAGCCCTATGTTACTTCTCCATATTACAAAATTCCTGGAAAAGATAAAATTTAGTTATTTTCGAGAAGTAGCCCTATGCTACTTCTCCATATTACAAAATTCCTGAAAAAAGATAAATTCAGATATTTTCGATAATTAGCCCTATGCTACTTCACCACATTACAAAATTCCGGAAACCCTGCAGAATACAAAAAAGGAAAAACAATTACTCTTCAACGAAAAGTTCCAATTTGGGCAGAACACGCACAAATTGGAATTTTGCGCAGTAACCCGAGTCACATACACAAAAACCTGAAAATGATCAACAATACGAAATATTTTCAACAGAAAAATTCTAATTTGTACCAAAATGCGCACAAGGTACAATTTTTCCACACTAAACTTACCGCTAGTCACCAACATCGAAGAGTCAAAAACTGTAACTCGCGTGGCTGTAATACATCGCATGATACCATCATGCAATGTATTCCTGTGGGTCCACAAAAGAAAAATTCCGAGAAAATTTGGCTCGACAGCAGATATTCTGTGGTAATGAATTCGGCTGAAAAGGAATACACACACCGACGCACAGATAGTCAGCAGCGCCGTCGCCAGCAAGAACTTTCGTGATCCGACCGACGAAGAACGGTTCGCCTGGCGGTTGGACGGGTAAAAACGGCTGCAATGTAGGGAGAATGCGAAAAAATCCAGAAGTTAATTTTGAAACGTGAACGTGTACGGAAGTCAACGGCGTGGCGGACTGATGGTTTTTTTCTTTGAAAAGGGGAAAATTAAGTTTTGAGCGTTCGTGGTTTTCCTTTCTTGTGGAAGCTTTTCCATTGTTTTTTCTTTTTACCTGTATCGAGTTTTTTTTTGTTGATCGCCACGGCGGGTTTTACTGAAAGAAAGAAAACAGGAATTTTCGTTAATTAATTTAAAAGAACAGAGGAATTTTCGATAGTTAATTTAGTGAAAAGGAAATTAATAAGTGAATCATGTACATATACTTGCCTGTTTCGTAGAGTTTTTTTTGTTAATCGCCACGGCGGATTTTCCTGAAAGAAGGAAAAGAGGAATTTTCGTTAATTAATTTAAAAGACCAGAGGAATTTTCTTTAGTTAATTTAGTGAAAAGGAAAATGATAAGATAATCATGTACATATACTTAAGCATAAACGCTTTTATATATTCCTTTTTGTTTTGTTTTTTTTTGTCACATACATACTTGGCACAGTTTTCAGGTGATTATTCTCTTTCTTTAGTATAGACTTTTTTTTTTTTTTACTTGCTTTACTGCGCAAAACTTTCAGCCGAAGTATTTTCAGAGTTAGCACAAACGCATTTTTTTATTATTTATATATATTTGGCACAATTGTCCAGTTTGAGTTAAACCAGTTCAGTGTTATCCTGTTAGTATTTATTACCAGCTAAAATGTATTTCCTTTCTTATAAGATGATACGCATTATTCCTTTGTTTTCTTTTTTTTGCATTCTTTCAAGATGCCTTTAGTAAATTCCCTTCTTTGAAAACTTCTTTTTTCCTCTCTCCTCAGGAAGGATTTAAAGCCTTGATCAAAGTTGTGTAGATCTCGGTAGCCCCAAGAAGGCATCCGGCTAGCTTCACTTGTGAACTGCAGGTTATCGCAAACCCTATTACTACTTCCTCAGTGGTGGGTGATAAACCTCTTTCATTTTGTTATAAACCCCTTCTGGGTTAGCCTCCACCAGAAGGACTCTATTTCCCTGTCTTTCTTCAATTCTCTTCCAACTAAAGGGTTTCCGAGAGGTGGTTGGTGCGGCTGAAGTCTCAGTGGAGTGTAGTTTTTATAGTATATTGTAGCGAAATTACCATTAATTGTCGATATCTATTGTTGTGGGCACATATTGATTTTCGCTGTCGGTTCTACTGATTTGAGCTGGAATATTTTCTCCTTGTAATGGTTGAATATTTGGCACGGTTTGATTAACGATTTCTGTTGCAATTGTCTCGATATTATCCACAGGAGTGATATTATCACTGACATTAATATCCGTGATCGTTACAGTGGTATCATTTTATCGCCATCACAGCTGCTTCTTTTGATTTCTCAGACCGTCTTCTCTCTAATCGTCTCTTTTCAACTAGTCTACCTTGATCTTTTACGTTTACCAGTCCCAAAATTTCAGGATTTAATTTGTTACTATCACTTGGCTTCTCAAGTAGCTTTTCGTTATTTGGAGCATCTCTATTTTCATTTGTGTTTCTTTTTATGGATTTTTTTTTACCTTTCAGTCTCGTTTTCTGAAATTAAAACCAAAACACCACAAAGAATCATTCTTAAATTTAAAATCATAAATTGACCTTACCTAATCAACAATTGCTATTGCTCGGCTGCTAGGCATCTGTCTTGAAGCCGTCATAACATCATGCATCGTTCCAGTTTTGCATCGTTGCATTATCCAAATTCGCTCTTCAGTGGCATTAAACCTGAAAAGAAAACAAACAAAAAACACCACAAAGAATCCTTCTTAAGTATTAAAATAATAAATTAATCTTACCTAAATCACAATTGCGGATGGCAGCTGAACATTTCACAGCAGAAGTAAACACGTCAGAATGAACATTCCGCGTAATGAAGAAATCGTACTAGAACACAAAATGGAAACGAGGTACGGGCAAGAAATTCTCATTACACACCACGTTCCGCCATGCGCCCTGCATGCGACACGAAAATTGTCGGCGGCAAGTTGCGTCGTTGATTGCCACAGACGTAATACAATGAATGCGACATGGTCGCCGTCATTTCAAGATAGATGAGTTGAGTTTTGTTTTTTTTTTGGGATGTCTACAGGGAAATTTTTACATCTTTTTTTTTAAGAATAAGTATAAGTTGTATTTAAAGCTCATGTGCAATTATGCCAGATATAAAGGAACTGTTCTCGAAATTTACTCTACTTTTTGACGACGACATTTTTTGTGGCACAGCATTTGCTATATTCTAATGTCGTAACATGTATTCGAAAATTAGTTTTGGCGTCGACAGGTGCGTGTCGCAATCGTTTGTATTCAAGCCTTTAATTGCAGCTAGCTCACAAGAAATCACTGTGCAGCGGAATATTGTGAATGCTTCCAGCTACGTCTAAGCCAGTGGAAGGTACGGTTTTTAAGAAGGTATAAATTATTTACGGTAAGTAAAATTTTCTTATTCAACAAAAGGCGAAAGTTTCTTATTTTATTGTTCATTTCGACCATATTGAATTAGAAATAAATTGAATTTACGCAAAATATTTTTTTAGATAATAAGTTGAAAGCAGCCTGTGGCAGCAATAACTAAAATGGTAACACTCATGACAAATGATGAGGTGCAGTTGCTATGCCAGGTTATTGTTGCTATGCCAGTTGTTGCTATGCCAATATTGTTGACTACCGTTCTTTAGTGCCGTGTGCAAACTCTGGCTATATAAACAGCAGTCTGACTTGGCTCGATCTCAGTTTGAGTTTGGCAGTGCAGTGATCAAGTGGTTATCGATTCCTAGTGTTATTTCCCAGTGTTCTAATTTTTACTAACAAATCAAATACTTTATTTAGTTGACGATTAAAATAATTATTCTTCTGCTGGGTCTCGACTGGATTAAGGGTATTGTTTTGATAAGCAACTAAAATAAAGATTCTTATTGTGGGTAGCGACTGCAATAAGAATTTAATACTAATCAAGCAAGTGCTTTATTTTGGTTAGAGGGTTGAAAATTGAGATTTTTATTCTGGGTACCGACTGGATTAAAGACCTTATTTTTGACAGCGACTAAGATAAAGATTCTTATTGTGGGTATCGACTGCAATAAGAATAAATTACTAACACCAAACTCTTTATTGCGGGTCTCGACTGTAATAAAGATTCTTATTGTGGGTATCGACTGCAATAAGAATAAATTACTAACTCAAAACACTTTATCGCGGGTCTCGACTGTGATAAACATTCTTTCTGTGGGTAGCGACTGCAGTAAGAATAAATTACTAACACCAAACTCTTTATTGCGGGTCTCGACTGTAATAAAGATTCTTATTGTGGGTATCGACTGCAATAGGAATAAATTACTAACTCAAAACACTTTATCGCGGGTCTCGACTGTGATAAAGATTCTTTCTGTGGGTAACGACTGCAGTAAGAATAAATTACTAACACCAAACTCTTTATTGCGGGTCTCGACTGTAATAAAGATTCTTATTGTGGGTATCGACTGCAATAGGAATAAATTACTAACTCAAAACACTCTGTCGCGGGTCTCGACTGTGATAAAGATTCTTTCTGCGGGTAGCGACTGCAGTAAGAATAAATTACTAACACCAAACACTTTATCGCGGGTCTCGACTGTGATAAAGATTCTTTCTGTGGGTACCGACTGCAGTCAGAATTAGTAACCTCATTTTATTCTGGGTCTCGACTGGAATAAGGAAAATATCCCAATCCTAAAACCTTAATAGAGAACCAAGTGAATCAGCTGCCAAAACACTGATCAGGTGAGTACAAAGTCAGATACAGTAAAATAAATTTTCTTTTAAGATATTCAGTTACAGTAAGAATAAATAAATTTCCGCTTAACTAAAATAATCTTATTGCTTACATAACATAAATTATATATTGCCGTAACCTTTTTCAATTGCTAAGATTTCGGTGAAATTCTTAAAGGAGTTTTAAATATCAGAACAAAACTGCTCCCTCGTTTACCGCTCGGCCGGAGCAAATTGTTATCCAATAGATAAAAACGTTACAATTGGTGTCAGGTGTGGGGTATTAGAAAAATATTTCCTCAAATATTTTGTCCCACTCAAATACTCGTTTCAGTGTTTAAAATTTCTGAATGAATTCCTCGAAGTCTCGCGATTTTAACTAAGGTATTATTTTCGATTTGAAAATATTTTTTTAAAAACGAATTGAAAACTCTACGTATCGACTGAAATTCCTTACGCCTCTGGGAGATCAATCTTTTTCAAGAATTTAATTAACGCTATACTGTTACGGCATTTGCGTATAATTGCGGCTTTTTGTGATCTCTTTTGGTTAATTGAGTTGCTCAAAATGGATTCCGAACAGCTGAAGGAGCTGAAGGATGAAATTAAGGCCATGGCAGTAGCTTTGGTGAAAGAGCTTGCTAACGAAATCAAGGTCGAATTACAACAAGAAAAAGCTGCGTCCGTTACAGCCATAGAGTCAGGCATCACTGATCAAGTGACTAAACTATCGAAGAGAATGGACGAGTTGGATAAGACTTTAAGTGGGACGGGATTTGTTAACCGAGTTTTTGAAGACTTTTCTTCTCTGGCAAATACGTCTTCCCCTACAACTACTAATACGTCGACTACAACTTCGGTAGCATCACCTATCTCATCGAGCGCAGCAATAGTTCATTCAATTACACCTGCAGTGTCGATTAGTAGCTCGCTACCCAATTTTTCTGTGTCTTCTCAGGGACACCTGCCGTCGACCTATAGAAACCAAACATTTAATTATCCTGTTCAACCTACTTCAAGCTGGAGCCACTGGCCAATTAATGGCCATTCTCCATAGAACCCTGCACGAAGTCAGCCTGCTGTGCAATCTGGTGAACAAGCTCCTTTACCAAGAGACTCCGTCGAAAGGCTTTATTCCCTACAACAGCCTAATTCAAATTTGGTGCAGCAGTCTAACACCATTTTTGCTCTAACCTTGCCCAGCAATCTAATGCCATGTTTGACCAACAGTTTAACTCAAATTTTACTCAGCGATCTAGTTCGATTTTTTTGCAACAGCCTAATCCTAACTTCAGCGGGCAGCCTAACTTCAACTTCATGCCACCTCCTTCTTCGAATTTTAAACGACAGCCTTCGTTTCCCTCAACTTCAATTGCAGGAGCTGTCAGCTCTGGACCAGTCGGGCTAGTCTGCAATCTAAATCCTTTTGACGGGACAGTATCCTGGTCGGATTATAGAATACAATTCGAGATTGTAGCACGAAATAACAACTGGTCAGAGCAAGAGAAAGCTGACGCAATGGCGACACAACTGCGAGGTAATTCTCTATCAGTACTAAGCGTTTCCCTCCAGGTCATCGCATTAAATACGGAGAGCTAATCGCGTTGCTAGAACAGCGCTTTGGAGTCGACTCCTACTCGAGCCAAGTGCAGTTCTGCGGAAGATCGCAAGGTGCAAGGGAAAGTTTTGCAAATTTTGCACTGGAGTTACAGCGACTTGCTACGACTGCATTTCCATCCTGCCCAACAGATGTCGTTGACAGAATCGCAGCGTTACGATTTTTGGAAGGAATTCGGGACGACGAGTTGAGGACTTTGGTCAGAGTTCGGGGACCAAAATCACTGCATGAAGCAGTGAACGCAGCACAAGAACTAGCCACAGGGATTAATGTGGGAAGGAATGTCAGAAATCATGTCGCGCAAGCCTCAACTAATAAACGCAATTATGGAAGGCGTAGAAAACAGACGAGAAACGTGACAACAGATAGAGAGCAAGAAGCTCGTGGCTCTCTCGGTGAACATACGACTAAGGTACTTACGAGCCCCCCCAGGCTTTATGATTCATTTACTCTAGCTTCGCATGTGGAGATACCACCTTCTGTTTCTGGCAATCCGGGAATGTCGATGAAAATTACTTCTGCCTCAGTTCACCGGAACAACGTTGGCGACTCTGCGGAATTCCCGGCTATAACCCCATTATCTCAAACCATTTTCGAAATTCTAGACGATGAGCTTTCTAGTGACAAGTATTTGGAACTTATGGAGGACCGAGTTCATCTGGAGATACCCTCACAATACGAGGTCTACTAAACGAAAAGCCATGCAATTTTATCCTAGACACTGGAGCCACGGTCTCTATTGGTAATCCCACTTTTCTAAGCCGCTCATCACTGACAAAGCTTGAGAAATCGCATGTCGTGATTAGAAGCGTGACGGGAAACAGTATAGATGTCCTAGGTAGATTGAAGGTCGGGCTTCACTTAGGCAGTTATCGTACCTTTCACACAATGTTAGTCGCTTATATTGAACCCCTCTGCTTACTAGGCGTGGATTTCCTAGACCGTAACCACTGCAGGCTAGACTTCGAAAAGAATGTCCTTCAAATAGGAAAAGGAACTATAAGTCTTCATAAACCCGAGTATCCTGAGATAAAAATAAATCTTGCAGAAAGCATATTGCTGGCGGCTCATAGTGAAACCATCATCACGGTAAACCGAAAGCAAAACGTGGAAGATGGAGCGATTTTACTATTGGACCCTAATCCAGATTTGCCATACGGAATACACGCTGCACGCGTCTTAGTAGAGTCAAAGACACGAAATATCCCGATTCGATTTATTAACCTATCGGCTTCCGATGTTTTTATTCCTCGCGATAGCATGTCGTTATTGCAAACGCAGTCGCTTCTACGAGCGATGCAGAGCTAGACCCTCTTGGTGTCATTCTCAACGGAGTGCCCGAGGGACTGTCTAGCGAAGGCAAGCAAAAGCTGACCTCCCTTCTAGATGAATTTCGCGATATTTTTTCCACTGGCTCCAGCGACGTGGGCCGAACAGCCATCACGAAACATCACATTGATGTTGGAGACGCGAAGCCTTCTAGAATTCCACCTCGAAGAGTTCCATTGGCAAAAAGGGCCGAGGTCGAGGAATTGGTACAGGAAATGGAGAGCAATATCATTATCAGGCCTTCCAACAGTCGCTGGGCGTCCCCTGTAGTTCTTGTAAAGAAGAAAGATGGAAGTACTAGATTTTGCGTAGATTATAGGCGGCTTAACGATATCACCAAGAAAGATTCTTATCCTCTCCCCAGGATGGATGATACGCTCATTCTTTCTCCGGATCTACTTGTTTTCCTACCCTAGACCTCCAAAGTGGCTATTGGCAAGTCGAAATGAGTGATCAGGATAGAGAGAAAACTGCGTTTGCGTCTGGAGCCGGTCTTTGGGAGTTTAATGTAATGCCATTTGGCCTGTGTAACTCTCCCGCAACCTTTGAACGATTAATGGACGGCGTATTTCGTAAACTAGGCACAGAGACTGGCCTTGTATATCTCGATGACATTATCGTTCACGGGCGTGATATAGATGACCATCTGACCAACCAAAGAAAGTATTTCAGCGGCTGCTTGCTGCAAATTTAAAACTTAGCCCGAAGAAATGTCATCTTCTTCGTCCAGAAGTGAAATATCTAGGACACGTGGTAACTGCGACGGGCTTGCAGACGGACCCAAATAAGACGGAAACCATTCGAAATTGGCCAGTACCTAGGACAAAGAAGGAAGTACGAAGTTTCCCGGTACTGGAATCTTATTATAGAAGGTTTGTTCAGGACTTTTCCACCGTCGCTAAACCTCTGTCCGAACTAACAGAGGAGAAAAAAAATTTCTGTGGGAAAACAAACAGCAAGACGCCTTGGAGGAACTGAAGTCTCGCTTAATTTCCCCTCCTATCCTGGCTTTTCTACAAGCAAAAGGAGAATTCATCCTAGATACAGATGCTAGTCAAACAGGGATCGGCGCTGTCCTTAGCCAAGTTCAAGATGGAGACGAAAAAGTGCTCGAATACTATAGCAAAACCCTCAGCAAACCAGAAGGGAATTATTGCGTTACCAGAAAGAACTGTTGGCAGTGGTACAAGCAACTACTCACTTTCACCATTACTTATTTGGCAGGCTATTTCGAATCCGCACAGATCATGCCTCACTTCGCTGGCTATTAAATTTCAAAGACCCCGACGGACAGCTGGACAGATGGCTGGAAAGGATACAACAGTACGACTTTGTCATCGAACATCGACCTGACCGAAAACACTTGAATGCAGATGCTTTGTCACGACGACCGTGCGGAAATTGCACTCACTGTGATCAGAAGGAAAACCGAGAACAGACACAACCAATAGACTTGGTATCCGTCGAATCAACAATAGACTTAGCTTCGGAACAAGACCGAGATTCTACTTTACGAATTGTGAAAGCCTGGTTACAGCAGAACCAGAGACCGTCGAGAGAACAGATTGTCTCTGAAAGCCCTACGTTAAAAACTTTTTGGTCAAAATAGGTATCCTTACAACTAGTGGACAATGTATTACACTTCATGAGGTACGGAGAAGAGGATATTCTTGTAAAAGTCGCCCCAGCGTCACATATCCCCGAAATTCTCCAGTATTTATATAGCAAACCAGAAGGTGGACACTTTGGAGTAAGAAAAACTGTTGAGAAGATTAAGGAAAGCTGGTACTGGACTACTGTGCAAGCTGACGTCGAAATATGGTGCGCCAAGTGTCTCCTCTGTCACTCCAAAACACGCCCTGCTAGAACAACCAGAGGAAACCTTCAAATTTACAACGTAGGAGCTCCCTTCGAAAGAATCGCGATTGACGTACTGGGTCCACTCCCAAAAACTGATAGAGGAAAAAAATACGTTTTAGTCGTAATCGATTATTTTAGGAAGTGGCCAGTGGCTTTTGCGACTCCAGATCAAAAGTCCGAAACCATAGCAGACGGACTTATCGAGAATGTACTTACTATATTTGGCATGCCTTTCCAACTTCATTCCGACCAGGGCCGAAATTTTGAGTCTGAACTTCTACAAGTGATTTTACAACGCTTGGGCATAGAAAACCCAGGACAACTGCTCTACACCCTCAATCAGACGGGATGGTTGAGCGATTTAATCGGACGCTCCTAGATTACCTGTCCAAGTTTGTCAGTACTAGCCAAACGAACTGGGACCAGTTCCTTCCTCCCTTTCGCACTACTGGCATATCGATCCTCCATTCAAGAGAGCACCAAATTCACTCCCGTGCACCTCAACTTTGGTAGAGAATTGAGATTACCTTCAGACCTTTCTTACGGCCCTGCACCTGGCGGATGTAACACAACAATAGATTATGCCGAGAGGCTGACCCGGACCCTTGAAAAAATCCACTCTTTAACCCGGAAGAATCTAACTCTATCGTCCTACCAGATGAAAACCCAATACGACCTTAGAGCGCATCCTCTCCAATTTTCTGAAGGCGAACAAGTCTGGATTTAAAATCCAAAACGCCGAAAGGGCAAAAGTCCTAAACTTTAACGTGACTGGGAAGGTCCTGGCACTGTATTATCTAAACTAAACGATGTCCTCTATAAAGTTGAGTTCCCAGGAGGTCGAGTGAAAAAGGTCCTCCACATAGACAGGCTAGCTAAATTTTGTAGCGAAGAGACTCGAGCTAATAACACCTTTAGCGTTGGGGTCGACTCGAGTGTAGACAACACAAATGCTATTAGCTGTATCGCACCGTGGGTTAAATACTCCAAGCCAGCCGTACCTAATTTCTTAATAAAATGTGGTTTCGAGATAGGGAAAGGGTTGGGTAAAAACTTGCAGTCTAAAGTCGAACCCATTACAGTTAGGTCTCGCACGTCGCGGGCCGGTTTCGGTGCAAAGGCCGAAATATAAAACCTACCTCCCACTAACCCATAATCCATTCCCCCTTTCCTATTAACAAGCTAATCTACCATCCACTTCTGACTAACACACTAACCAACAGCCTTATCCCAAACACCCACACATCGATTACGTTCCATACACCAGCAGCGCAAGAATTACTACACGAAATAGTGAATTGGTTCATTGAGTAAGGCTATAACTCGGCTGTTTACGAGTGAAGACATGAGACTTCCTGGTTCAAAAAAAAAAAAAAAATCAGCTGCAAAACTTCGAAACCACAAAATCGCAGTCACTACGTTATAAAAAAAAGATAAAACCGTTAAAATCAGTAACTAAATTTCTATCTCGACGAGAAAAAAATTTCAAACTTCTATACAACGACCGAAATTCCAATCATCGCACGCGCCTATATATGTATGTACATACCTCATCAAAGTTCATTCCATTACATTCTTACTGCACTGAGCCATAAGGGACCGTTAAATGGAAAATAAATTTTAGTCTCTGCAAATTTTGTTTCGATTGAAACACGTGTATACCCGTTACCGTGATCTCCAAATTTCATGCCCAGCGGATAATGAATAGGCAAAAGGACCCGTTAGGGCTCTTTAAATAGCGAGCTCGTTGCTTTACCAGCCACAGTTGAATTTGAAATTTTTAAAAATATGGAATCGTCCAATGAAATTAGCAAAGAGACCACCAACTCGCCGCCAACACCAGGCAAGACCATCGAGCGGAAGGTTAAAGCAATCTGGCAGCTGGGAAAACAGCTTAAAAAGCTACAAACGGCCGCGCAAATTAGGAAGATTGGCAGACGAATGCAGTACCTTCAACTGGAGGAATCGGAGGTAATTGCGACCACTGATTCTCCACCCCAATCCCCAAGTCGCCAACCCGAGACAGCGCCAACACCATCGGGATCAGCAGCCGTAGCCAATGAGCCTCAGCAGACATCAGCGTCTAAGGTGAAGATACTGGAGGACCTTGTGCTGGTACCTGCCAACGAGCCGAGCAACGACCTCCACTTGATCGTGACAGACCACCACACAGGAGCCGTGGAAGACATAACCATTTCCTGGGACGCCCTGGTAAAGTCCAAGAAGCGTAAGCAACGCGTAACCACGAGAGATGGTACCCGGTACAATATCCGTTTTCTTAAAGATGGAAACCTCAAAATTTTAAAATAAAAAGAAAAAAATCACAAAAGGAATTAGTTATTTATTATTATCACATTCCACTCCATATTTCGCTTTCAGCAGTGGGGCGTCACAAACTTTGTTTCAGAGATTCTTGTTTTGATTTTTATAAGAACTCGGTCGGAACTTCGAGTCTGAAGAAGGGGGCAATGTAGCGAAATTACCATTAATTGTCGATATCTATTGTTGTGGGCACATATTGATTTTCGCTGTCAGTTCTATTGATTTGAGCTGGAATATTTTCTCCTTGTAATGGTTGAATATTTGGCACGGTTTGATTAACGATTTCTGTTGCAATTGTCTCGATATTATCCACAGGAGTGATATTATCACTGACATTAATATCCGTGATCGTTACAGTGGTATCATTTTATCACCATCACAGCTGCTTCTTTTGATTTCTCAGACCGTCTTCTCTCTAATCGTCTCTTTTCAACTAGTCTACCTTGATCTTTTACGTTTACCAATCCCAAAATTTCAGGATTTAATTTGTTACTATCACTTGGCTTCTCAAGTAGCTTTTCGTTATTTGGAGCATCTCTATTTTCATTTGTGTTTCTTTTTATGGATTTTTTTTGACCTTTCAGTCTCGTTTTCTGAAATTAAAACCAAAACACCACAAAGAATCATTCTTAAATTTAAAATCATAAATTGACCTTACCTAATCAACAATTGCTATTGCTCGGCTGCTAGGCATCTGTCTTGAAGCCGTCATAACATCATGCATCGTTCCAGTTTTGCATCGTTGCATTATCCAAATTCGCTCCTCGGTGGCATTAAACCTGAAAAGAAAACAAAAAAAAAACACCACAAAGAATCCTTCTTAAGTATTAAAATAATAAATTAATCTTACCTAAATCACAATTTCGGATGGCAGCTGAACATTTCACAGCAGAAGTAAACACGTCAGAATGAATATTCCGCGTAAAGAAGAAATCGTACTAGAACACAAAATGGAAACGAGGTACGGGCAAGAAATTCTCATTACACACCACGTTCCGCCATGCGCCCTGCATGCGACACGAAAATTGTCGGCGGCAAGTTGCGTCGTTGATTGCCACAGACGTAATACAATGAATGCGACATGGTCGCCGTCATTTCAAGATAGATGAGTTGAGTTTTGTTTTTTTTTTTTGGGATGTCTACAGGGAAATTTTTACATCTTTTTTTTTAAGAATAAGTATAAGTTGTATTTAAAGCTCATGTGCAATTATCCCAGATTTAAAGGAACTGTTCTCGAAATTTACTCTACTTTTTGACGACGACATTTTTTGTGGCACAGCATTTGCTATGTTCTAATGTCGTAACATGTATTCGAAAATTATTTTTGGCGTCGACAGGTGCGTGTCGCAATCGTTTGTATTCAAGCCTTTAATTGCAGCTAGCTCACAAGAAATCACTGTGCAGCGGAATATTGTGAATGCTTCCAGCTACGTCTAAGCCAGTGGAAGGTACGGTTTTTAAGAAGGTATAAATTATTTACGGTAAGTAAAATTTTCTTATTCAACAAAAGGCGAAAGTTTCTTATTTTATTGTTCATTTCGACCATATTGAATTAGAAATAAATTGAATTTACGCAAAATATATTTTTAGATAATAAGTTGAAAGCAGCCTGTGGCAGCAATAACTAAAATGGTAACACTCATGACAAATGATGAGCTGCAGTTGCTATGCCAGGTTATTGTTGCTATGCCAGTTGTTGCTATGCCAATATTGTTGCCATGCGCCTTTGACTACCGTTCTTTGGTGCCGTGTGCAAACTCTGGCTATATAAACAGCAGTCTGACTTGGCTCGATCTCAGTTTCAGTTTGACAGTGCAGTGATCAAGTGGTTATCGATTCCTAGTGTTATTTCCCAGTGTTCTAATTTTTACTAACAAATCAAATACTTTATTTAGTTGACGATTAAAATAATTATTCTTCTGCTGGGTCTCGACTGGATTAAGGGTATTGTTTTGATAAGCAACTAAAATAAAGATTCTTATTGTGGGTAGCGACTGCAATAAGAATTTAATACTAATCAAGCAAATGCTTTATTTTGGTTAGAGGGTTGAAAATTGAGATTTTTATTCTGGGTACCGAGTGGATTAAAGATCTTATTTTTGACAGCGACTAAGATAAAGATTCTTATTGTGGGTATCGACTGCAATAAGAATAAATTACTAACACCAAACTCTTTATTGCGGGTCTCGACTGTAATAAAGATTCTTATTGTGGGTATCGACTGCAATAAGAATAAATTACTAACTCAAAACACTTTATCGCGGGTCTCGACTGTGATAAAGATTCTTTCTGTGGGTAGCGACTGCAGTAAGAATAAATTACTAACACCAAACTCTTTATTGCGGGTCTCGACTGTAATAAAGATTCTTATTGTGGGTATCGACTGCAATAGGAATAAATTACTAACTCAAAACACTTTATCGCGGGTCTCGACTGTGATAAAGATTCTTTCTGTGGGTAGCGACTGCAGTAAGGATAAATTACTAACACCAAACTCTTTATTGCGGGTCTCGACTGTAATAAAGATTCTTATTGTGGGTATCGACTGCAATAGGAATAAATTACTAACTCAAAACACTTTATCGCGGGTCTCGCCTGTGATAAAGATGCTTTCTGTGGGTACCGACTGCAGTCAGAATTACTAACCTCATTTTATTTTGGGTCTCGACTGGAATAAAGAAAATATCCCAATCCTAAAAACCTTAATAGAGAACCAAGTGAATCAGCTACCAAAACACTGATCAGGTGAGTACAAAGTCAGATACAGTAAGAATAAATAAATTTCCGTTTAACTAAAATTATCTTATTGCTTACATAACATAAATTAAATCTTAGCAATTGAAAAAGGTTACGGCAATATACCTTTTTCAATTGCTAAGATTTCGGTGAAATTCTTAAATGAGTTTTAAATATCAGAACAAAACTGCTCCCTCGTTTACCGCTCGGCCGGAGCAAATTTTTATCCAATAGATAAAAACGTTACAATATTATCTCTAAACTATCAAGTTTAGATGGTCTCATCCTTTGTTACTAATCCCTTCTGGGTTAGCCTCCATCTGAAGGGTTTTACGTTCGTGTCCTTTGTTCAATTACTTCTTTCAATCAAGAATGTCACAGCGTCAGAGAGTG
Source organism: Dioctria linearis (assembly GCA_963930735.1). Lineage (NCBI taxonomy): Eukaryota > Metazoa > Arthropoda > Insecta > Diptera > Asilidae > Dioctria > Dioctria linearis. Next base: position 151,088,577 of record OZ005742.1, on the reverse strand, counting down.
CGGATGGGGCCTCAGCGAATTTTTTTGTGTGTATTATCTCTAAACTATCAAGTTTAGTTGGTCTCAGCCTTTGTTACTAAGCCCTTCTGGCTTAGCCTTCATCCGAAGGGTTTTACTTTCCTGTCCATCTTCAATTTCCTCAGAGCTACAACCCGCTTGCGGCATCCCGCGGGATTTCCTTCGTCCTGAGTGAGTTGATAGATGAATTCTGTCTGTGTCGTAGCGATTTCCTCGCTTGGGACTGGGGGATTTCCGGGATGTCGCGACCGGATTCAGCAGAACACCGAACGCTAAGTAGCGGCGTCTCACCGACGAAGTCGTAGTCTCGAGCCGAACATTCCCGCACCCAATAACCCGATCGCTGCACCTCTTCCTGGCCAGCTCGTTGGGCAAGGCGAGTTGATAGACGACGTCTATTTATAGAACAGTCCTCTCTCGTCCAAGGCGAACTGGGATCAGAGCCGCAGATGAGACCTGATTCCTCAATAACCCAGGGTATAGTGTATGCCCGGCTTGAGACTCTTGTGGATCGTCCCCACGTTGGGCGCGTTGTGGGTGGATCTATTCCCTTTTAGTGCATATCCGGACATATGTCTCATGCCAAAGCCCGGCATGAGAATCTTATCTCCGTGGGTCGTCCCCACGCTGTAGCGTATTCCCCTTACGCTACCCTTTTTCTTCCTCCCTTCGTTCTTTTCATCTTTTTGTTTCGGCTTCTCTACCTTTTGTAGAGAAACCCCCATAATTCCCCCAGGATACCTGAAAAGAGGTGAAAAAGTACATTTTTGAGAAGTAGGCCTATGCTATTTCTCCATATTACAATTCCTGAAAAAGATAAAATATAAACACGCTTTCGAGAAGTAGCCCTATGCTACTTCTCTATATTACAATTCCTGAAAAAGAAAAATTTAAATATCTTCTAGAAGTAGCCCTATGCTACTTCTCCACATTATAAATTCCTGGAAAAGATAAAATATAAACATTTTCGAGAAGTAGCCAAATGCTACTTCTCCATATTTTAAAATTCCTGAATCCCTGCAGAATACAAAAAAAACGATAACAAAATTACTCTTCAACGAAAAATTCCGATCGGTGCAGAACTCGCACAAATTGGAATCTTACTTATCAAAACCTGAAAAGAAAAAATTATATCTCTTGCCCAAGCGAAAAATTCCAATTCACGCAAAACTAGCACAAATTGCAATTTTTCGTTCGAAACAGACATTCCGCAACGGTAATTCGCGTAGCTGTAAAGCATCACGCCATGCATTACAGCAGGACCGCCCGAAATTCCTAGAAAATTTCGGTTCGAATGTGCACCAGCTGTGGCGTGAATTCGTGGTAGAATGAAAAAGACGTTCGTCGGTCGGTCGGATTGAATAGAGAACGGCGGCGATGTAGGCAGACTGCGGTTAGTTAGTTGGGAGTTGATTTTGAGCGAGCGACATGATAAGATCTCGGTACGTAAATAAAAGTAAAGTAAAGTAAATAAAAAGGAATATTCTGGAAGTTCGCGAACTTACCTGTTTGCGGTTTCGCGAGTAGTTTATTGGTATCGAAAAAGAAATTCAACGGTTGCCCGAATTACCGGGAATCTGAGGCAGGAAATTTTAATATACCGGTGGTCGGATATTGACTTTTATCTGAAAGAAAAAAACTTGCTATTTCTGGAAATTCACCTGTAAGAGGAATATTAAATGATTTTTTTTGTGTGAAATTAGCTTGTTGTAAATATACCTGTGCCAAAGTGATTATCTTGTTCGCCTATTTACGGATTATCAATTGAAAGTGATTTTCACCTGTAAGAGGAATATTGAATGATTTTTCGTGAAATTAGCATTCTGTAAACTCCACCTGTGTCACTGTGATCATATTGACTTTCGTCTGGAAGAAAAAACGTTGAAATATCGTTGTGAAAATAGATTTCTGGAAATTCACCTGTAAGAGGAATATTAAATGAATTTTTTTTTGTGAAATTAGCTTGTTGTAAGTATACTAATGTCACAGTGATTATCTTGTTCGCCTATTTACGGATTACCAATTGAAAGTGATTTTCACCTGTAAGAGGAATATTGAATGGTTTTCCTGAAATTTGCTTTCTGTAAACTAACCTTTCTGTAAACTTACCTTACCATATTCACTTTTATCTGGAGGGAAAAAGGTTGAAGTATTTATGTGAATTTGGATTTCAGAAAACTCACCTGTGCCACAGTGATAATATTGGCTTTTATCCGGAGGAAAAAGATTGAAGTATTTTTGTGAATTTAGATTTATGTAAATTCACCTGTGAGAGGAACATCGATTTTGTGTGCGAAAATTAGTTTTCTGCGCATTAATCTGTGCCACAGTATCATTTCGTTCGCCTACATACGGATTTTGACCTGTAAGAGGAATATTGAAATTTTCGTGAAATTAGCTTTCTGTAAACTCACCTGTGTTACAGTGATTATTTCGGCCAGTTTTCGTGTGCATTATTCACAGGAAAATCAGGACCAATAGTATACTCACCTGACGTCGCATATTGATTTTCACCTGGAGGAAAAAAGGTTGAAATATTTTTGTGAAATTAGAATTCTGTAAATTAATCTGTTGTACGAAATTAGTTCCTGCATATTAATCTGTGTCACAGTATTATTTCATTCGCCTACACACGGATTATCAGTAAGAAGTGAACCTCACCTGAAAAAAGGGATTATTGAACTATTTTTGTGAAATTAATCTGTGTCACGTATTCTTATTTCGCTTGCCTACATATGGGTGTCAATAGAAATGTGAAATATTTAATAGCAAGCAGACTCCTTCTATGGAACTTCGGTTCTAAGTCACCTGCTTTGTAGCAGACATTTTAGTAAGTCGTAGTAGTGGCCTTCACCTAAACAAGTGTTGAATTAAATTACGTGCCATCAGTCTGATCAAGTGTATTCACCTGCGCCGCAGCGAGCACTTCGTCGCGCATTCACGGTGGCTCATGTGTGGAAGATAAGACATTATCTCGATGCAAATAGTTTTCTGATGATATCGTCGTACACATATATATATATATATATATACCTGTGTCGCAGTGAACATAACATTACGCCCACATACTAGAGAACTATTAACATAGTCAGTAAGGTAGAGATAGGAAAGAGTATAAGCTAAGTGTTTATTATTAGCTAAAGTTGTAATAAAAATGTCAGAGGTTTAAAAAATAGGGTATAATAAACAATTTCAAAACATACAAGCCTACCACGACTTGGCCGGACCAGATGCGGAAGCCATCCCCGAAGAACAAAAAAAAAGGAAATGAGAAGCAATCGAACGTACAGCAACCATATTGTAATATCGCTTCATTAGGCAGGAGGAAACCTCGAATATTGTTAAGTAATACGCATGTAAGTCCAAGGTGGACCACAAGGTTAGTTTGATTTTGTTTTGCCGTACCTTTATTCTATTCTAGTTTATCATAATTTATGTTATATAAAAGTTTCTCTTTACTTTCTTTCGCTTGCTAGTCATGATGTTTGACAGTTTACTAAGGTAGGACTAGTTAAGTATAGTTAGGAAAAACGCTTCTTAGGGCTAGAGTTAAGAGTATTATTCATAGAGCTACAAAAAAAAAATTAAAACAAGATTTTTTTTGCTCTTCAAATAAAAAGAAAATAAAAAGTAGGAGATAGGATAAGTGATGTGTAAAGTGAGTCGCATAGAAAATAATAAAGGAATCAATTTGTCTAACACTTATAACGCTCGGAGTTCTTTGTTTCTACACCTCTTTCTTTGTTTTTGGGGTTACTTTTTAGTATTCCTTCTTTCCTTTAGCAAGCGAGCGCGATGGAGTGAGTAGTTCCATAAAGGGGATGGTCGCGGACAGGAGGGAGGTCGTTTCCACACACACACGGCAATAGATATAAACCACGCTTTGATGGGGCTGAGCATTTTGATACGGCTTTGGAAGCTTAGCCAGGGTGGATGGGGGCGATCGGGCCCATTACTACCCAAAGCCGGGGTCTCAACAACATCGGAGACCCCTCTCATTGCTCTTGAATGTTTTCAAAATTCTTCCTAGCGGCCAATTGAATGCTGGCAAGTTATCTTCCTGTATGATCACGATAGTACCTGGTTGGACATTTTGGCAGCTTTGTTTCCACTTAACACGATGCTGCAGTTGGTTGAGATATTCTCTTGACCATCGCCTCCAGAACTCCTGTTTAATGTGAGTTCACTAGTTTCCATCGTTTGAGAAGTCTTATTCTTGTTTCTTCACATCTGGGATCAATGGAGGCCGTGAGGGGCTCACCGATTAAGAAGTGTCCAGTGGTCAAAGCCGTGAAATCATTTGGATCAGAGGACATGGATATAATTGGTCTGGAATTGAGTATTGCTTCCATTTCAATCATGACCGTTTCCAGCTCTTCATACGTAAGTGAAGCTGAGGCTAAGCTGCGTTTGAGTAGGTATTTGGCTGACTTACCGGATGCCTCCCATAGACCTCCAAAATGGGGAGCTCACGCAGGTATGAAATGGAAGTCAATTCCGCTTGCGCTCCACTTTGTTTCGATCTCTTCTCTCGCCCTGCCTGCGAAGATCCTATTCAGTAGTTCTTGTAGTTGGTTTCAGGCGCCAACAAAATTCGTATTCGGAATATAAATTCTGGCAGTCCCCTTCTGCCCATGAAGCGTTTCAGAGCACCAATAAATGGCGTTCGTTGTTAGATCACTCACTACTTCCAAATGCACTGCTTTGGTGGCAAAGCAGCAAAACACTGCTACATAACTTTTTTGAGGTTTCTTCCCTCTGAGATGAAAATGCGTCTATATTGGCCCCCAGAAATCCACACCTGAGTTAGTAAAGGTTCGTGATGGTTGTATTCGGGTAGCTGGAAGATTTCACATTAACTGTGTTCGCATTTTCGGATTGCTTCTGAAACATCGGATACAGCTTTGCACTATGGAGCGTGCGATGGTTTTTCCCTTTTGTTGGCCAGAACTGTTGCCTGGTTATTAATAGGAGATCTTGTGGGCCGACATGACGATGATTCCTGTGGATGTCGGTCGTTAAAAGTTTTGTGGTTTGGATGATTATAGGGCAGGAGCATGGGATGCTTGGCATCATATGACAGAGATGATGCTTCTAATCTTCCTCCGACTCAAATCACACCCTGATCGTCTAAAAATGGAACATGGCTAATAAGTGGGCTGGATTTATTTAGCTCCGTTAATTTTTGTAGCTGAGATAGATCATCTTTGAAATTTTCCTCCAGCATGATCTTAAATATGGTGAGTAATCCCTTATCTAATTCTAGGCTTGTCAATGCACAGCTCTTATTTAGGTTAGTTTTGTCTCTATTTCTGGTGATATCTATGAAACGTAGAACGTAAGCCGTGATCCGTTGCAATTTTTTGAAGGAATTTTGGTGATTTATATGACATACGAAATGTAGAATGCTGTTTTCGATTGTTACTGGGATTGCAGTGCGTTTCCTTTCAAGCTCACATTCTGAGTCTGTTTATATGGTTTTGGCCATATAGACTCTTCACCGTGTAGGAAGGGAGGTCCATAAAACCAGAGATTGTAGCCTTCTAATCTTTCTGGAGCAATACCACGGATAGGATATCGGCAGGGTTTTCCTTTGAATTTACATGCCTCCATTGTTGGGGTGATGACAGTTCGTGTATAGAAGCAATTCGATTGGCGACGAATGTTTGAAATGACGACGATCTAGAGTTTATCCAGGCGAGAACTATCTCCGAATCTGTCCAGTAGAACATGACGGCATCTTCCATTTTGAGATCTTGCATTGCGCGCTTAGTAAGCTCAGCAGTAAGCTTCGCGGCACATAATTCAAGTCTAGGTAGTGTCACTTGCTTAGATGGAGCTACTCTCGACTTAGCGTAGCGTGCCCTCACTACGATACGGTTATGACTATTGACAGAACGGATATAAACGGCTCCCCGTATGCCCTTTCAGAAGCATATGCAAACGCATGTATTTGTGTGGATCTTGGGTATTCTTGGCTGAACACGTGTCTTGGGATATTTATGTCATTCAATAATTGCAGCCCTTCACGAAATCTGATCCATCTTGTATGAAGCTCTGATGGAACTGCGGCATCCCAGTCAAGTTTAAGAATCCACAATTGTTGAAGGAACATTTTGGCGGTAACGACAACTGGCCCCATGATTCCGAGCGGGTCGAGCAAGTGAGCTATGTCCGATGATATGAGTTTTTGGTCACTCGATCTGTTTTAGTCCAATTGGTTTTAATGCAGAAGACATCAGTTTTTGGTATCCATGTTAAGCCCAGTGTTTTGATATGCTCTTCAACTTCATCATTGAAGTCCAATTGAATAGCAGTATCTTCTCGTGAAATGTTTTGAAGTAAGCGTGGATGGTTAGCACACCACTTTCGAAGCTTTAATCCGCCTTTCTGGAGTAAAGCAATCAGTTGTCTTTGAGCGTCAATGGCTGTGGCTAGGCAATTGGACCCTCTCATGACATCATGTACGTAGAAATCGCGCTGAATTTCCTCCGAAGCTGTAGGATAATCCTTGCCATCTTCCTGTGCCAACCTTTTTATACATTTTGTGGCTAGAAATGGAGCTGTTGTTGTTCCATAGGTCACTGTGTTCAACTGAGAGAATTTCAGTGGGGCATTCGAATTACTTCTCCATATGATTAACTGAAATCGACGATCTTCTTCATTGAGTAGGACCTGGCGGTACATCTTCTCGATGTCAGCTGTGAAGATGAATTTGGGCAATCTGAATCGCGGCAAGATTGAAAAGAGTTCGTCCTGTATAGCCGGCTCTGTTGCTAAGACATCATTCAGCGATACGTTCGTGGAAGTTTTGGCAGATGCATCAAAGACAACCTTTAGTTTGGTGGTTAAGCTGTCGGATTTGATAACGCTATGATGAGGAAGAAAGTAGTATGGATGTAGAATAGTTCTTTCGCCAATTTCCTGCATGTGGCCGAGCTTGATATATTCATTCATGAATTCCACGTATTGTGATTTGACATCGTTGTGTCTGGCAAGTCTTCGTTCTAGCGACAGGAATCTTCGTAGAGCGATATCCTTGGACTCCCCTAGCTTGTCAGTGGCCTGATAAATGGCAGGCGCACTACGAATCGTCCCGTAGGGTGTTTTTTCACATTTTGGTTGAAATGATTCTCACATCGTGCTTGCTCTGGTGAGAGTGTTTGAGACGTAGTGTCAGCTTCCTCCAGTCTAAAAAACCTTTCTATGTCAAACGTTTCATCATCACTGCAAACCCCACAGGTGGCCTTGTCTAAGTGTCTTTCGCCGGCCCTTCCGGCTACTATCCAGCCAATACAGTATTCTGGAGGGTTGGTAAGCCTTCGCCCAACTTTATTTGGCCTATACATAGCAGGTCATGGTAGAATTCTGCTCCCAGCAGTACGTCTATACGAGATGGATTGTTGAAGTTGGGATCGGCTAATTTTATATTTTTTGGTATCGCCCAGGAATCTGTACTTATTTTTTGAGTAGGTTGAGGTGCTATGATTTGTGGCAGAACGAAGGCCTCTACCCTAGTAGCAAACCCATTCAATTTTGACTGTAAGTGCATATTTACTCTTCGTTGTGTATGTTGTTTTGTTTGTCCAATGCCTTGTATTTGCATCTGTTGAGAAGTACCAGTCAGGCCAAGTTTTTTAATCATTCTTTCGGTTATGAAGTTAATCTGGGATCCGGAGTCCAGTACTGCTCTGCATTCGACGCTCACTCCTTTACTGTCAACTAAATTCACGAGAATTGTACTCAATAGAATGTAAGGTTGTTGTCTTGTGGCTGTTTGTGGGGTTTATGTTGTTGGTCTGTCGTTAACTCCACCTTTCGTTGGTGATTGTGGAAATACTTTTGGAAGTGACTGAGATGAGGCTGAACATGTCTCGATATGTAACAGAGTTGGTGTTTTTCTAGTACGTTTTGTACAGCTTCTCAATGTGCACTGCTGTGATGAATGGCCCGGTCTTAGACAGTTGATACACAAATTACGTTTTTTGACGAGATTTAGCCGGTTTGATGGTGTTAGTCGAAGAAAATCCTTACACGAGAATAGTGCGTGGTTTCCCTTGTATGATATTGTAACAGAATCACGGAAAGAAAAACTCACCTCCCAGTTCCCAGGCAACATCATTTACATACGCTTGAATGTCCTCTGAGTTGCTGAACAGTATCACAATTCTCTAAATCACTGCGAAATATTCGTAAAATAAAATCGGCACCAGCCGCACGTAAGATGACAACTTTCGGGAGAACAGCTAGAGAAATCTCTACTAATTGCATGGCAGCGACTTTCATGATTAATTTCTGTAAGTTGATGCCATTCAAATCAATCCGATTCTGATTCTTCCCGGAAATTTAATTATTCCAGAAATGAGTTGCTTTGCAACAGCAATGCATACTAAATTTCTGGACCAATCGTTTCCTGATAATTCAAAACAACAAATTTGATCACTTAATCAGACTTGACACTTCGGTCAGCTGTCTCTTGTCAGAAGGTAGACACCACACAATAGCAGAACCTCAAACCAGATTAAAGACACGTTCTTATGCTAACCCAAGTGCGTTATTACATTCCCGAATGGAATCTACTCCAATTCAGAGAACACTTCAACCGATGGTAATAGAGGGCAACACACACGTACCAACACGAAGCCCGAATTTTTGTTGCACGTGTAATTAGACATGTCATCATAAATAGGAAGTCGATTTTTGACATGTCTCAGATGAAAAATCAAAGTTTATTGAATTAAAGAAACAAATATAAATTTTGACACTTGTGGAAATGAAAGTTTAGCGAAGTAAAAAACAAATATAACTTTAGACAGACCTGAAAAATCACAGTTTATTGAATTTAAGAAACAAATATAAATTTTGACACTTGTGAAAATGAAAGCTTAGCGAAGTGAAAGGCAAATATAAGTGTTGACGAGTAGGAAAAATTAAAGTTTATTGAATTTAGGAAGCAAATATAATTTTTGGCACTTGTGAAAATGAAAGCTTAGCGATGTGAAAAGCAAATATAAATTTAGACAGATCTGAAAAACCGAAGTTTATTGAATTTGAAAAGCAAATATAAATGTTGACGAGTAGGAAAAATTAAAGTTTATTGAATTTAGGAAGCAAATATAAATTTTGACACTTGTGAAAATGAAAGCTTAGCGAAGTGAAAAGCAAATATAAATTTAGGCAGATCTCAAAAACCAAAGTTTATTGAATTTGAAAAGCAAATATAAATTTTGACAAGTACAGAAAATATAAAATCAGCAAAGGAAAATTATTTGTATTGGTACCAACCCTAAAAAACTATTGAAATGAATTTTTAACCACACTGTAAATCTTAGACTTAGATAAACCTAGTTAAAAATTGTTTGTATTGGTACCGACTTGAAAAACTATTGAAGTGAATTTTAGCACGCAGTAAATGTAAAATTAGAGGAAACTTGTTCCAACCTTAAAAAATTGTTAAAATGAAGCAAATTTGCATGATGTAAACTTTTAGAGATAGAGGTCGGCCTAGGTCAATTTTGGAAGAGAGGAAAAAAGAGGGATGTAATAGAATAAGTCACGTAGGCCGCGAAAAAGAATGGTGAATCGCCATTTTAGAGAGAGGATGTTTTGTGTGTTTCGCTGAAGTAGAGAGTTGACCTAAAAAAAAAAAAATTAGTCGCCCAGTTATTCTGTTCTTAAAAAAAAAGTTGTTCAAATTAAAAGTAAAAATTTTTAAAACAAAACAAAAACAAAAAGGGAAAAAATAATAAAAACAAAACAAAACAAAAGGAGCGTTTTAAGTAAAACTGAGGATTTGTCTGTTCGTATTGTCGAACCCTTACCATCCTGTTTCAAAGAAGCGTTGCGAAGATCTTCCTCCAGCCAGGCGTCAAGGGGAAGAAAAATCTTAGGTAACAGGTTCGGCTGTACACTATTGAGGCTTACTTGGCGCTTTTGCTACACCAACGCCCAATTCGTACCGCATTCCACCGGTGACCGCTCGGCCAGGTGGCAATGCTGTAGCAGTACCCCTAACGGGTTGCATACAACACGCTCTGGACAAACCGTTTGAAGCAAAAGTGGTTTCAGGTCTCACGAGAAACGTAAGAAGGAAGAAGAATCGTAACAATATGCATTTTTGGTATAGTTCTAGCAGCAGATGTGAGAGATTTTGGTGTGCTTGTTTAATGTTGTAGTGTCCTGGAATTTTTGCCTTACTTCCAAGTGCTTCCAGAGATTGGAATCGATTCTCCAGAAATGATAAGAGGCTTTTCATAGATTGAAGATTTCGTGGAAGACTTAGAGATTGTTCGTATAAACGATGTGTGGTTTGATCCAATTTCTTGATTAGCAGATGCATTAGTATTGGATCCCAATCAGCGGTGGAAACCTTAAGATTCTTCAAAGCCAGTAAACATTCCTGCATTATATCATGGAGCGTTTTAATTGCTATAGAACTTTCGTTCACAATAACTGGTTGCGATAATAATTTGTTGAGAAGAGCTGTGACTAACAATCTGGAGTTCTCATAGCGATCCTTTAATATGTCCCAAGCAGCGCTGTAATTTTCATCTGACAAAGATAAATGGCGTATTAACCTCTCAGTATCCCCAGACAAGTTTGTTTTAAGATACCACATTTTTTGGCGATCGGCCATAGATTGTTTGTGAACGATTTTGTTAAACAGATAATAAAACTGACGCCATTTTAAATAGTCTGCATCAAATTTTGGAAGGACTATTTTTGGTAGTTTCATCATGGTGTTATTGTTGATTGTTGTACTAGAAGTTGTTAATTTATCCCGTTTATCGGATAGATAAACTAGTTGATCTTGTACCTCTTCTTCTAATTGCGCGTACTCATCAACATTGTAGCCCATTTGAATTGGATCTTCGGTTAATTTCCAGATATTCTTGTTTATATTTTCGATCTGCAACCAGTGTTGATTTAACCTGATTATTTTCAGCTCATAATAATTTTTATTCTGTTGATCCTCATCCATTTTCATTCATGCAATGAGCCGACGAAGTGCCCTGATGACTTCGCCTTGTCGTCTTATTGCTCGAATTATTTGCTGTTGTGGGTTTTATTGAATCTCTGTAGTTCTGCGACGCTCTTCATGAGCATTGGTGTCATCAGACTTTTGCGGTTTTGGATCTGTGGCATCTTGGTTATGGGCGTTGTCACTTGTACCAGCTATGACCTCTTTAGTGCTGGCTTTATTGAGTAATTTAATTTGGCTGGTGAAATGGTTTTTTTACTTGTTGAAGATGGTTAAGATGGCGTTATAGTCATCATTCGTGAAGTAGGCATGATCTCTGGGTACATTCTGTAATGCTCGTATCTTGGTGTCTGTAGCATCAAACAAGGACCAACGTACTTCGAGACGCCTTCAATCTCATCTCCGTTCAGATCTTGTTCCTTGAACAGTGCTTCCATAATTTTGTTAAGTTATGGAGGTTTTCGTGATAATGGGATTTTCACTCAATCTCCATTGTAATCTCACTTTGTGATGGGAAGTCAAATGAAATCTTCCTTCAAAGGCGTTGAAAAGTTTTCCTTCTGCCGGAAATAACCGCCTCAGTTTCAACCAAAATGAATGTAGGAGTCACGTCGGAGTCACCAATGTTTAAGTTAAAGCTCTTTTGCTTTAACTGAGATGCAGAGGTCTAGATCGTGCATCTAGGCCTATACATCTCAGTTAAAGCAAAAGAGCTTTAAATTAAACACGGATACTCCCCTGCGTCGGGGTTTATCATGATTAAACTTAATTTGAATATCTTGAATTAGTAATACTAGTTTAATTTTTAACTTAATAATTAAGATCTGGGTCATAACACCATTCGAAATTGTTAACTTGGTTTCTACTTACAGGGGCACCTAAACTTCCCAATACCTCAATAGGAGTACTGCTAATTGGCTTTCTCCTAAGGAGGGATTAGTGCTTAATAGCTGGCGCCGATCTTAATCTTTCATCAAAACAATAATGTTGATAAAATGTTTTTCTCAGCAATAATCAGTGGTAATAAGCTAGGCGTATTTCTACTCAACAACTGCGATTTATATGTTGTTACCACACGACGACCGTATTCAAGGTCTTTTATTATTATACAGGGTGTTTTCGTCTATGAGGTCAATAGAGCAGGAGATGATAGTATTCACATTAACAAACAAAAAATTGTATGGCAGGGGGCGGGCAACAACTGTTCAACAAGCGCGGTACTGCTATCATCTCCAAAATTATTGTGGTCTAAACTAAAAATTTCAGATTTTCTTACGATATGTTTTTTTATTTGACACCATTTAGCACCATGCTACTTTTGGCTCTTACAACAAATAAAAGCTGCACTAGAAGAAAAATGTTTGACACATTTAGATGGTCACGACAGAGCAGCTGAAGGCCGTTCATAAAGAACCCTTCCAGGAATGCTTGCAATCATGTGTTTCCATGATTGGATAAGGATAAGGATAAGATTGGGATAAGTGCATCGCTAGCCAGGAAGAGTACCTAATTTGAAAGAAAATAATTCGAATTTGATGTAAACTGATTACTTTTTTTTGTAATAAAACCATTCACCGTACTTTTTTATCACACCTCGTAATATCAGTAAATAATTTCTTTCTTATTTCCAGTTCTAATTTTAAAATGTTTAATCGCCCCCCTAGAGAAAATGTCTGGATCCGTCCTTGGGTCTGAATCGTTGAGATTAGATCACGTGGGCACTCACGAGGATAGGGTGGTCAAATAGAGGGCAGGTAGTAATACTCCCCTATGCCGATCCTTCCCAGTACATTCACCTAGAGCTGAGAAATCTAGGTGTCTTTCTGGCAAAACACGCGTTTTAATGCACGTACTTGGAGACACCTTGATTTCACAACCAAGTTAGTTAAACTTAATCGACCTATCTTGACTGGCAGACAGAGTGTGCATTCAGAAATCCATCGTCTTCTGCACCAAAAGGCTTCTATCACTTTTGCTTAAAGAAGAACTACGAAGCCTTCATCAAACTTCTCAGACTTAAGCAGATGAACGATGGATGGGGTAATCAAATAGTTTGTTTATCACGACTGACCTCCCCATTCAGGATAATGGAAATAGTCAACTAGGCCAAGAGTTTACAGCTGTAGAGAGTTTCTCCGGAGCAATGCGTCTGTTTTTGATTTACTCTCGCGTCCGATATACACACCTAAATACTTCAGGCAAGTATTAGTCCATTCGAAGTTCAGTAGAGTATCTGTACGATCTCTCAACCTTCCACACCACAAGCCTTGACTCTTACTAAGGTTGATTTTAGCCCCCACTATACGTTCGTACTGTTCAAATACAACACGAGCGACTGGAAAAGTTTCATACCTTGTCACGAAAATATAAAGGTCATCCACATATGCCAACATAAGAGGCCTCACATTGGTTATGGTAGATGAACGGAATACAGTCCGAGCATTCGACGAAGATTCACCAGGAGCGGCTCCAACGAAAGATCATAATGCATACCTGACAATGGACAGCGCTGTCTGATACCTCGACGAAACGGGATAGGAGCCAGAACTTGTCATTCATATTTAATCAAAATCTCTATGCAGTTTCCCGACGATATCGAGCCAGCTGGGCGGAAACCCAAATGCCTCGAGAGTGTAGCGTATACCCCCGCTACTTTTTGTTTGGGTTCTTTACATCTGTAGAGAAACCCCCATGATTTCCCAAAGGTACCTAGAAAGGGGATAAAACTTAGTTATTTTCGAGAAGTAGCCCGATGCTTCTTCTCCATATTACGAAATTCCTGGAAACGATAAAATTTAGTTATTTTCGAGAAGTAGCCCTATGCTACTTCTGCATATTACAAAATTCCTGGAAAAGATAAAATTTAGTTATTTTCGAGAAGTAGCCCTATGCTACTTCTCCATATTACAAAATTCCTGAAAAAAGATAAATTCAGATATTTTCGATAATTAGCCCTATGCTACTTCTACACATTACAAAATTCCGGAAACCCTGCAGAATACAAAAAAGGAAAAACAATTACTCTTCAACGAAAAATTCCAATTTGGGCAGAACACGCACAAATTGGAATTTTGCGCAGTAACCCGAGTCACATACACAAAAACCTGAAAATGATCAACAATACGAAGTATTTTCAACAGAAAAATTCTAATTTGTACCAAAATGCGCACAAGGTACAATTTTTCCACACCAAACTTACCGCTAGTCACCAACATCGAAGAGTCAAAAACTGTAACTCGCGTGGCTGTAATACATCGCATGATACCATCATGCAATGTATTCCAGTGGGTCCACAAAAGAAAAATTCCGAGAAAATTTGGCTCGACAGCAGATATTCTGTGGTAATGAATTCGGCCGAAAAGGAATACACACACCGACGCACAGATAGTCAGCAGCGCCGTCGCCAGCAAGAACTTTCGTGATCCGACCGACGAAGAACGGTTCGCCTGGCGGTTGGACGGGTAAAAACGGCTGCAATGTAGGGAGAATGCGAAAAAATCCAGAAGTTAATTTTGAAACGTGAACGTGTACGGAAGTCAACGGCGTGGCGGACTGATGGTTTTTTTCTTTGAAAAGGGGAAAATTAAGTTTTGAGCGTTCGTGGTTTTCCTTTCTTGTGGAAGCTTTTCCATTGTTTTTTGTTTTTACCTGTATCGAGTTTTTTTTTTGTTGATCGCCACGGCGGGTTTTACTGAAAGAAAGAAAACAGGAATTTTCGTTAATTAATTTAAAAGAACAGAGGAATTTTCGATAGTTAATTTAGTGAAAAGGAAATTAATAAGTGAATCATGTACATATACTTGCCTGTTTCGTAGAGTTTTTTTTGTTAATCGCCACGGCGGATTTTCCTGAAAGAAGGAAAAGGGGAATTTTCGTTAATTAATTTAAAAGACCAGCGGAATTTTCTTTAGTTAATTTAGTGAAAAGGAAAATGATAAGATAATCATGTACGTATACTTGCCTGTTTCGTAGAGTTTTTTTTGTTAATCGCCACGGCGGATTTTCCTGAAAGAAAGGAAAGAGAAATTTTCGTTAATTAATTTAGTGAGAAATAATAAGTGGACTATGCATATATATTTACCTGCTTCGCAGAGATTTTGTTTTTGTTAATCGCCACGGCGTATTTTCTTGAAAGAAAGAAAGGGAAATTTCCGTTAATTAATGTAGTGAGAAATAATAAGTGAACTATGCATATATATTTACCTGCTTCGCAGAGATGTTTTCTTAATCGTCACGGCGCATTTTCCTGAAAGAAAGGAAGGAGAAATTTTCCTTAATTAATTTAGTGAGAAATAATAAGTGAACTATGAATATATATTTACCTGCTTCGCAGAGATTTTTTCTGTTAATCGCCACGGCGCATTTTCCTGAAAGAAAGAAAAGAGGAATTTTCGTTAAATAATTTGATGAGAAATAATAAATGAACTATCTACTTATATCTACCTGCTTCGCAGAGATTTCTTTTTTTTTGTTGATTGCCACCGCGCATTTTCCTGAAAGAAGGAACCGAGGAATTTTCATTTTTTAGTTTAGTGAGAAAACATACTTGGATTACGCACTTTTATTTACCTTCTACGCAGAGATTTTAGTTGATCGCCACGGTGAATTTTCCCGAGAGAAAGAAAATGTGAAGGTGAATATATGCAAGTTAGTTTAGTCAATTCAAGTTATTACCTGACAATGTGCCGTGTTTTAATTCTTCAAAAAGGAATTAAATTCTATCTGAAAATAGAAAAGCAAATATAGTAACCTTTCTGAAAGTGCATTTATGAAGTCACCTGTGCTTTTGCTTGAACTTGCAATCATCGAAGGTCGTACCTAAGGATAGAAGATTAGTCTTAAAGGCGGTCCATGTTAAGAGGAAGAAAGGTAAAGGAGAATCCAGATGAATAAATGGAAAATGGAAAGGTAAAATTTATGAACGGCCGGTAAACGACCCGTCTGACGCCCAACTCACTCCACCTCACCGTTGGCGCTTGGTGAAGACGTAAGGTAACATGTATGGAAAAATTATAAGTTCCTTTTAAACTGTTTTTTTTTTTACTTGCGCAAGATTTTCTGTTGAGGTTTAGCACGTAGTTTATTCCACTCATACTTAGAGATCTGCATACTTGAAGTACAAATTGTTATTCGTTAATTAAGATATGCGAACAAGATTTTTTTTTCTCATCCTTCTTTTGTTGTTGGTTTTTCTTTCATTAGTATCCTATGGATAGACTAGTAGGGTGTATCGATAGATTAAGTTGGAAACAATAAAATATTATATGAGGAATCTAATATAAGAAAGACTCAGTAGATAATCAGATTTTTTCCCCACGTCCTAGATGTTTCCATATCAGGGATAGCCATATGTATTAACCAATGCAATTGTCTGCTTCGTGTGACACCAGAGGCAGGGTGATTCGTGGGAGTTGGGCCTCGCATATTGAGTTCAGGCAACATTAAGTTACCATGATGGCCTAAAAGACACATGGAAAGGGAAGCGTCACGATGGCGGGGTAGAGACGATGCACACATGTACACACATATAAATAGGGCTGAGCATTTTAATACCGCTTTGGAGGCTTAGCCGAGGGTGGATGGGAGCGATTGGGCCCAATATTACCCAAAGCTTGAGTCTCAACATCATCAGAGACTCTCACTCGCTCTCTCTCTCTCATCGTTTCTTACTCCGGCGTTTAAAGTTCCCCAGGTGTTAATATCAAGGTCCAGCGTTGACGATGTTTCCGCTGTTGTTTGTTTTTGCTTAATAACTTCAAATTAAATAAATTTTCTTCCATCTAGGATTCTAGGTTTCACCAGGAGGAGGAAGCCTGTCTAGATCTCATTCCTTTTTTTTGTCTGTCCATCCGTCCGCAGTCTCACCTACAATTCCGGTTTTCTTGTACTGTCCGTCCGTCTTTCTGGTCAGTTATTCTGTCGATTATGCACAGCTTAACAAGCATGAAAAGGATGGCAAGAACCATCGCAAGCCGGTTGATTCTAGCGGCAAACTCGCTTTGCAGCCACCCACGATTTTGTAACAAGAAGTGCCGGGTGCAGTATCTTCTTGTATCCAGGTGAAAGTGGATGCAGGTTGGTCTGTCGCCTGACAAGCTCTTCGTTACAAATGGCGCCCTAGTTCTGGTTTTTTTTTCGGTCTCTAGTTAGGCTTCACTTGGCTAAAGTACAAGCACCATTTCACTTTTAATTTTTGAATTTTTTTGGTCGCTCATTTGTTGTTACAAATGGCGCCCAAATTTGTTTTTTTTTTTTGCCTTTAGTCAAGCTTCTCTTAACTAAAGTGCAATTACCACTTCCATAATCAGTTCCTATTATTATTATCATAAGCAGATTTTTTGTTTGCAAGCGATTTTATTTATTCCAGAGCGGTCTCATTGAGGGTTCCACTATCTACATATTGGCATGGCTACTTCTTGTGTACAGCAGCGTGCGGCCTGAGTTGGGTTGCCTGGCTGGATACAAGTGGCAGAGTTTACGTAGAGTTTTTTTGTGCTTCTGAAAAGAGCGTTACTTTCATGATAGCCCCTCTTGGCTCTCGTGAGGTCCGACCTTTGTATCGTGGCTGGGTCACTCGGCCATGGTCCTGGCTGCATTTTTGTTAGCAAATTGCCCTCGGTCAAGTTCAAATTAATTTCATCCTAATGTAACAGTTCCTTCTGTCTAAGTGCTCGTCTCCTCGGCAGCAAGCGAGTCTTGTGCGCGAGGCGTACCGCATTTGAAGCCAAGCTTCGGCTCCTGGACGCCGAGATGATGACCACTTGACAGTTTTATCTGCATGACGAGCTGGTCAGCTGATTCAAACCTGGCAAGTTGTAGAACGACGTTCTTCTTTAGATTCTTGTCCTTTTCTGGGCATTGGAGTAAGCTTACCGGTTCCAGTGTGTAACCTAGCACCAGGTTTTCGTTCAAACCCTTTTTCCCTTATTACAAAATTCTATAATCCCTCTTGATGCTCCCTAGTGGAAGTGTGAGTTGTTCAGTTTGCGGTGGTCAGTCATACCGGCAGCCACTGAACCACTGACAACTCACATCGGGCTTTGATCTTCACATCACTCCCCTGCCAAGTTGATGGGCACTGTCCATCCTTTTCCCATTTTTGCCCTTGGTTAGAGAGCGTTCGTCCTAATCATCCTAATAAGGGACGGCAGCCCTTCTAGCTCCGGTCTCACAATTTTATTATGTTCTACAAGCGTTAGCCCATACTATAGACTGATCGAAGGTGCATCCATGAGCAAGATTCTGCGGCGAAGAGAGAGAGAGATGGAGAGAGTTGATTTTTTTTCTCAAGCCCAGTAGGGCTGAAGAGGAGGAATCTTTTTTTGTGTGGAACGAGCAGTCCTTCCGTGCTTATCCGTCATGCCAACCCCCCCCTCCCCCTCTCATAAATGAAAAGAACGTATTAGCACACATAGGTGGAATAAATTGGTAGCGTAGAGTACGCGGAATTTAATAGTTTCAAAACAGAGCAGCTTTTATTATACTTGGCACAATTTTCGGTTGAATTATCTTGAATATTCACATCATAACATTTTTTTCTAATCATATTTGGTACAATTTCCGTTTGAATTACTGCTGAGATTGGTATACACGCATTTCCTATTAATATATACTGAGTACAATCTTCGGTTGGATTACTATGGTAATCGTATAAACGTATAGTATAAAAGCATTTTCTCTTATATATACTTGGAACAACTTTCGTTGGAACTATTGTTGACATTAGTATAAACGCAATTTTTTTTTATATATATTTGGCACAATTGTCGGTTGGATCAACTTCGACAATAGTATAAACGCATTTCGTTTTTGTTATTATTTAATCATACCTGGCATAACTATCGGCTGAATTATATTTGATAGTGACATCAGGACATTGTTTACTAATCTTATTCGGCACAAGTTTCGTTTGAACTCTTGTTGGCATTAGTATAGACACGCTTTTTTTTATTAGTTTTATTTGGCACAATTTCCGTTTGAATTATCGCGACATTAGTATAGACGCTGTGGCGCACAGTTTGCATGAACTAAAACTTTCATCACAGACTGTAAGTAAACTATGAACTCACACATAGGTGTCATTTTTAACTTTGCGCCTCACGCTTACCAACCTTGCCAATTTCCTTTAGAAGCATGATACAACACATTCGATTAGCGTCTTTCAGTCAATGCGAATCTATTAATTTCGTACGAGTTATAACAAACAACACAGAATTGTATTTCTTTCATTAAATAAAATCAATGAATTTAATCTGAATCGTGAGCGGTATCATTTTATATTTAAATACGTTGGACAATACCAACAAATGGTGGCCCCGACACAAAAATTAATTTTCACGAAAAATAAAGTTTATGACAAAACTTTTGCGATAATAATTTGTGATTTGGTACCAGTGCAGTTAACCAGAGTGATAGTGGTAAAGCAAAGAGAAGAACCTAAAGCTGACGTGCTGCAAAATCAAAAAAAAAAAGTTGAGTCATCAAGGAGATTCTTAATTAAAATAGTTGCTTTAAAATAATTTCTTTAAAGTTTCATTTTCTGCCGCAACGAAAAAGTACTGCTACATTTTTAACACCGTTATAGGCGGGGCTAACAGTGCTCATAAACGAATATCCACTGGAATAACAAAATTCCCCTTACTTCCAACATAAGCACTAACACATCCAAATTTATGGCAAACTCAACACACTATCAAGTGCAACCAAATCTACATCGTGCAATATTTCGACGATTCAATTCAGCAATTCTGACTGAATATATACGAAGATAGCGGCGAACAAATTTCCAGCAAACAGCCTAAGGCGAATTCTATCAACACAGCAACATCACAATCAGGCCATACTTTCTCGCTCGTGCAAGAATCATTATCAGCAGGCGCAACGCAATCATCCAATGTGATTTTCCCATTTCCAAGGAATTTAATTTAACCACATGAGAGCTGCAACCATGATGACAAACGATAATTAAAAACATAATTTGCCTTGTATATTAACATTCAATAATTAATTAAATATATCCACAAATTGTAATCTTGCAACCTGTGCATATATCACTCATCTGAAGATAATTTAGTGACAACTCGTCATCAACAATAAGTAGACACATCATAATAATTTTCTAATTACCAGGTAACTTGTCATTTCTTGTCATTAGCCGTAGGAACATAATCTTGAGTAAATTATCTACGTTTTTTTTGGAAATCGCTTATCTCAGAACTTGTTTGGTCCTCACAATATTATTTAAAAAGAAACTATAAATTATTAAGTCTCGTAATTCGGGCAATACAAACAACGTGAACAAATTATAATACTAGGACATTTAAAATACTTTTTGCCAAAATTTAAAAATTATTCAAACATAAAATATATTTTAATGCTTATTTAATATATATATAATAGTCAAATAACAGCTTCATCGTTTCTCAACAATTTTCTTAAATTTAATTTCTTATATTTCGTCAATTTTTTTACATATAAACAAACGCGAGTATGCCTGATGATACAATAAACATATATGATTCAGAATCAAGTGGTTTAGATAATGTAAACCATAGCAATGCTCAGGCTGCTACGGGAGACAACGTGTTAGCAACTTCTTTGGGTAATATTAAAATACCACCATTTTGGAATAACCGACCTGACTTATGGTTTCTTCAAATAGAAACCCAGTTCCGATTAATAGGGATAACAGCAGCTAACACGAAGTATGATTATTTGGTTTCTTCATTGTCAGCAGAGACAATGGAATTGGTGACTGACATATTAATATAACCACCCAATAACAACAAATACGACAACTTAAAAGCACAGTTGCTACTTCGTTCACAAGATACCGAAGAACGCAGACTCGATGCCTTATTACACAGAATCGAGTTAGGCGATTTAAAACCATCAGAGCTATATCGGCAGATGGAATCATTCGCGGCCAGTAATAGTCTCGTCAACAAGTCACTACTCAATAAATTCTGGTTAAATAAACTGCCGACATCAATACAGGCCTGCGTCATTTCAATTGAAAACGCGCACTCGCAAGACGAAATATTTAAAATTTCCGATCGAATTCATGACTCGACGAATAAACCTAGAGTTTTTACAATTTCAAATCATCACACCTCCGGAATTCATGAACAGTTGCGAGGTTTAATTGAAAAGTTGAGCACACGAATAACAAATTTAGAGGTAAAACACTCACCTAATAGAGGTCGTAGTTCTTCCAAAAATCGCAATAACGGATATATCCGACCACACGCTCGAGATAATACTCCATCTAGGTTAAATGTTTGTTGGTACCACAAGCGATTTAGATTGAAAGCAACAAAATGTTCACCTCCGTGCAACTACACTCCTAGTAACAACGAAACTCCAAAAAACTAATTTGCCCAAGCTCCCCAGTGGCAAGTGCAAAGGGCACTACTTCAGCCGCTTATTCGTTAAAGACAAGACATCAAATTTCCAATTTCTTATAGAGACCTGCGCAGAAATCTCGATACTTCCAAAGAAATATTTCCCTTACAAAAAAAAAAACAAATCCGATCTATACCTTTCAGCAGCTAATGGGGCTCAAATTTGCACTTACGGGTTCAGACCACTGAATTTGGATCTTGGCCTTCGTCGCTCGTTCGATCACACCTTCATCATTGCATCAACTGAGAACGCAATTATCGGTGCAGATTTTTTACAAAAGTTCAAATTGCTAGTAGACATGCACGAGAAAAGACTCATTGACAAGCAAACTTCACTCTCGGTTGAATGCATTTTTAGAATCGTGCTATCCAAAATTATTTTCACTTCATGGAGAATTCGGCATTATCCTGGACAAGTTTCCAATACTAAAGGCTCCACCAGATTTCAACGCGCCACTTAAACACCACGTAGTACACCGGATAATTACGGAAGGTGCACTTCCTTCGGCTGGACCTAGAAGGCTAAACCCTGAAAAATATAAAATCGCCAAGGAAGAATTTAGTCAAATGGTAAAACTAGGTGTATGTCGACCATCATCTTCTCCAGTATCCTCCCCATTACATTTAGCGCCAAAAAGGGCACCACAGATTGGAGGCCGTGCGGAGATTATCGCCAACTCAATGCCGCAACCATTTTCGACAGGTATCCTTTACCTAATATTCAGGATTGTTCAATTAACCTCCACGGTTGCACAAATTTAATTGATCTAATTCGCGCTTATCACCAAATCCCAGTGGCTCCAGAAGACGTTCATAAAACGGCATTAATAACGACTTTTGGCTTGTACGAGTTCTTGCGCATGTCGTTCGGCGTCAAAAACGGCGCACAAACCTTTCAAAGATTTATAAATGAAATTCTAGCACATCTAGACCTCATTTTTGTTTATGTAGACGATATCCTCATCGGGAGCAAATCGAAAGATGAGCATAAGGAACACTTATGCATTCTATTTTCGAGATTAGGTAAGTGAATTCGGAAATGACGTTAATCCCAAAAAATGCATCCTTGGTGTTTCCAAAATAGATATTCGATTAACCAGAACGGCATGGCACCCTCGAAAGACCGCGTTCAAGCAATCGCTGATTTTCCACCACCCAAATCAATAAAAAAGCCTACAGCGTTTCCTAGGAATGGTTAACTATTACCATCGGTTCTTAACCAACATTTCGCACACAGATTGTACGACTTGTTAAAAGGCCCCAAAATTAAGAAGCGTAACAAACAGCGAGAATCCCACTGGTCCAATGAATGCGAAAATTCTTTCAAACAAATCAAAGAAGAATTGCACAAATTCACTACACTCATACATCCTGATTCACAAGCGAAGTTGAGCATCATGGCAGATGCTTCCAACGTCGCGATATTTCATAGACAGCTGAAAGTTGCTATTCGAGCATAATCAGAACCCAATAACTGGTACTACAATCTCCCATGGATCATGTTAGGTATCCAATCAGCAATCAAAGTGGATTACGGGTTTTCCCCCGCTCAATTACTTTTCGGTCAAGCATTACGCCTTCCCGGAGAATTTCTAGCAATATAACGATGGCACTTGGAATCCTCTTATTTTCTATTCCAAACGACTTAGTCCCTCGGAACAGAAGGATTCGACGATTGATAGGGAGCTCCTTGCCCTTTATCTAGCAATTAAACGTTTTCGCCATTACATTGAAGGGAAAAATTTCATTGTAATCACGGATCACAAGCCGCTTACTAAGGCAATCTGTTCCAATACTGAAAAATCCCCGAGACAGATTAACCAACTAGAATACATCTCCCAGTTTACTAGCGACATCCGCTACATAAAAGGTGTGCAAAATACGGTCGCTGAAGTTTTATCTAGGTCACACATTAACGTCGTGAACTTAGAAAAAATCGATTTTCAAACAATTGCCCAAGAACAAGGAAAGGAAGAAGAGCTTCAAAGCATCCTAAATCAACAGAACACCTCATTTATCCTAACTAAGATACACATTCCTGTAGAGGATCTCGAACTCTGGTGCGAAACAGCAACGCCCATCAATCGTCCCTACGTCCCCGAAACTCTAAGACGCACAGTCTTCGCCAACATTCACAACCTTTCTCATAAGCATAAGAAATACTAGGAAACTGATCACTTCCAAATATTTTTGGCCTCACATGAATAAGGAAATCAACAAGTGGACAAAATGGTGCATTCCTTGTCAAAAGACAAAAATATCGCGTCATACAAAGAGCTAATGCGGAAAATTCAACGTGCCCCAAGGCAGATTCGAGCACGTACACATGGATCTTGTAGGTCCGTTGCCACAATCCAATCGCCATTCGTACATCTTCACTATTAAGGACTGTTTCTCATTCTGACCCGAAGCAATACCGCTAACAAACATTAACGCTTCAACCGTTGCTTTTGCTTTTCTCCAAACATGGATTGCTCGCTATGGCGTGCCTCACACATCGGACCAGGGCACTCAGTTCGAATCAGCACTTTTCGTCGAGCTTACCAAAATTCTCTTCACACATCGGATTCACACAACAACCTACCACCCGCAATCAAATGGCATGATCGCGATATTTCATTGACAGCTGAAAGTTGCTATTCGAGCATAATCAGAACCCAATAACTGGTACTACAATCTCCCATGGATCATGTTAGGTATCCAATCAGCAATCAAAGTGGATTACGGGTTTTCCCCCGCTCAATTACTTTTCGGTCAAGCATTACGCCTTCCCGGAGAATTTCTAGCACCTCCCAACACCGAACACAGAAGCATGACCACAGCTGTGGCAAACAATAATAGATTACGAAAAATAGATTACGAAATCAAAGACATATTTTTGTCCCGCAAGAACTTAACTCATGCTCGCACGTTTTCTTACGCGACGAAATACATAGGCATGCACTAACACCGGCATATAGAGGACCATACAAGGTTATAAAAAGAGAGACCAAGCACTTTAAAGTATTGATTGATGTGAAAGAAGACATAATATCTATAGATCGCTTAAAGCCAGCTTTCATTCTAAACCCTGATCTGTTCACGGCGAATGATAGGATAACAAGGACTACTCTACAATGAAAGGTTACATTCACAATGATGTGGAGTGATGTGGCGCACAGTTTGTATGAACTAAAACTTTCATCACAGACTGTAAGTAAACTATGAACTCACACATAGGTGCCATTTTTAACTTTGCGCCTCACGCTTACCAACCTTGCCAATTTCCTTTAGAAGCATGATACAACACATTCGATTAGCATCTTTCAGTCAGTGCATATCTATTAATTTCGTCCGAGTTACCACAAGCAACACAGAATTGTATTTCTTTCATTAAATAAACTCAATGAATTTAATCTGAATCGTGAGGAGTATCATTTTATATTTAGATACGTTGCACAATACCAACAGAGGTATTTTTTTTATGTTAGGTTTACTTGGCACAATTTCCAGCTGATTTATCTTCAGCATTAGCATAAGCGTATTGTTTTTTTTTTGTATATATTTTGCACAGCTTTCGGTTGAAGTGTTTTAGTAATTGGTATAAACGCCTCTTTTCCTTTTTTTTATATATATATATATTTGGCACAACTATCGGTTGAACTACTTCTGATATCAACATCCGAACATTGTTTATTGAGCTCATTTGTCACAATTTTTGCCTGAACGGGAGTATTGTCTTTTTATATTAACACCAGAGCATTTCTTCGAGTTTTTTTTTGTCGCTGAGATTCATACTAAGATGGACGTCTCCTTTTTATCACCAGACGAGCTTGAGGTTGAATTAGTCGTTCGTAACCTCAGATCTGACGACGCTAACGCTCCTCGCAAGCTCATCGAAGTGTACGAGGCCGAGAAATCAGAATCCGGCAGAATACCCTTTAGGTCTCACGCTCATAAGCACCCATCGCGTGAACTAGACTATACCATCAGTCGAGCGGCCGCTCTAAACCGTGACTTGAGTACGGATCCCATCCGAAACAACGAAGATCGTACGCGTTATATCAGTCAGGTGCTCCATGTACTCCATAGAGCCCAGCGGCTGTATAATACGTCTCTCTCTGTCCAGTCTGATGCGCAATCTTATGTCCAGACTTTGGAGGATATCCTGAGTCGTGTTGAATCTTTCCAGCCTACGACAGTGTCCGTGCCCGAGGGCGCTGGAGGCTTAACGCTCAAAGTTCCTGGGAGTAGCACAGACAGTAGAGGGTCAAATACGCTAACAGGAGCTAAGTCTGGACGTATCGGTATTCGAAGAGCAGAGGTTTCAAACAGCTTTCACTGACATACCTTACGCAGTTGCTGACCTACTTTCGGGAAGGTCGCGTATTCCGTCGATCAATGATCGGTTGGAAAGTTTGAATAGGGGTTAAGTCACTGGAGTACCTCCGTTGCCGAGAAATAATTTTACTGAGTCTCGCAACCCGCCCGTACCGAGTTTGCTCGTTTCTCTGCTTAACATTCCGACCCATCCCCGCAGCCAGCAGCGAGAGATCGTAACAGTGTATCCCACCGTCCTGTCTTCCGCTGGAAGTGAAATTTTGATGGCACATCCGGCTTGGATGTGACTGAGTTCATATTTCGGGTAGAATCTCTGGCAGTACTAGAACAAGTATCCGCCTCCGAACTGTGGGCCGGGTTTCATATACTCGTTACTGGGAAATCTGCCACCTGGTATTGGCAATACTTGCGAAACCATCGTACACACTCTTGACAAGATCTGCGTTCCGCAATCCTACGGGAATTTCGCAGTCAAGAAACTGACTACGAAATTCGTAAACTAGTTGCGTCAAGGAGGCAAGGAGTTAACGAGTCATTCAGTGATTTCCGATTAGCGGTTCATACGTTAGTGTCCAAAATAGGCAGACCAATTCCAGAAGCAGAGCTGGTGGAAATATTATGTCGTAAAATGAAGCTGGCCTTACAGGAGGCGTTACTTCTCTATCAGACTGACAACGTACTTGATTTGAGGAAGTTATGCAATCGATTTGAAAAATTATGGTCCGATATAGGCCCTCCGCGGGCGGTCGCACCGCGACAAGCAGTGCATGTAATTTATTCAGATACGCCGTGTTTGAATCACACTTTGCCTAGTCAAATAGACGCCAATGAAGTTCCACCGCGAGGTTTTCAAAATAATGCTCCGAGAGACATCCACCGACCCGCTAGATTTCGAGTGACATATTGGAACTGTTCGGCTGAGGGTCACGTCTACATCAACTGTCCACTAGGTCCACAGAGGGGGTAATTAAAACGTGAAGTAGGGCTTGCTTGTCAGGAAACCGAGGCAGGAGTCAAAATTTTGTAAGTGGTCAGCGCCGTTTGACTCCAAGGAAAACCTTCAGGCGCCGACAAAAGAAGCGGCTACCAACACCTAGCCCGACCGCTACCGTTAACTCCACGGCGTAGAGCTGTCAGCGACATTGCAGCGCTCCCAAAACACAAAACTCGTGAACCCAGATTTGATTTTAAACTGGCTAATAGTCTTAAAGTAAACATGTCTAACTTTTCCACCCACGCAGAGAAATCCAGCACGCAAAGCACGTCAAATGTTACCACCTACTCGGAACCCTGCCCTTCAGAACAGAAAGTTGTACTGGCACCTTCTCGGATGAAAGCACTTCAATCTCCAACTCGGATATAGAGGATGCATCGTTTTGTGTCAGCGAATTCCCATCGGCTTCGGGGCCCATCCTCTCAAGGACTGTCCCACGTACACATATGTACCTCAGCTTGCGCAGAGTCATAAAGCCTGCCATTGCCGAAACGGTAGTATCTGATGAAGAGGATCCTTGGGACCCTCGGCCTTACGCCGATGTCTACATTCAGGGACAAAAGATACGAGGTTTATTGAATAGCGGTGCAAACGTGAGCGTGCTCGGGGCTGGAGCAGAGAGTTTCCTGGGCAAGATGTGGATTTCGTTCCACTCGATGCCGTCTGTAGTTTCGACCGATGATGGGCGGCTGCGAAAGGTCCTGGGCCACATACGGGTCCTCGTAAAATACGGCGAAAAGACGTGCATGATGAGATTGCACATAGTTTCCTCTCTTCAGCAACCCTTATACCTGGGAATCGACTTTTGGAGAGCGTTTAGCGTAAGACCTGTTGTGGTAAGTGAGCTTCGCTCCTTGCCAAAAGGTTCACCTTCTTGTTCGCAACGGCGTGATCATTAAAGATACGATTCGCAGCGCTTGCAGCCAACAAGGCTTGGGTCTCACCACCCTGGTAGAGCATGAGATAGACATCGGTCTGGCGAAACCCATTAAGCAGCGTTTCTACTCAATGTCTCCGGCAGTGCAGAAATTATTATATGACGAGCTCGACCGAATGCTGTCGCCAGGAGTTATTAAGGAGAGCCAAAGTTCATGGTCGTCACCAGTGACGTTAGTTAAGATGGCTCACGGTAAAGTCCGCCTCTCCGCCCGAAAATTAAACTCCGTAACAGTCCCAGATGCCTTTCCGTTACCTCTTATAGATGTATTCCTCAGTAGACTCCAGGAGGCAAAGTTTATTTCCGCCATAGAAGGATGCGTTCTTGCAAATCCCTCTCGTTGTGGGATCAAGTGACAAAACCGCTTTCGCAGGGCTGGGAAGACCCCTATACCAGTTCAAGGTGCTTCCGTTTGGACTTTTCAACGCTCCACAAACAATGTGCAAGCTGATCTGCAAACTCATCGCTCACCAACTGCATGACCGAGTGTATGTGTATCTTGACGACATACTCATTACTTCCTCCACGTTCGACGAACACCTAAGGGTTCTGGCGGAAGTCGCGTCGTTGCTTCGCGCTGCCGGCCTTACGATCAACGCACATAGAAGCAAGTTTCGTATGAGAGAGGTCAGATATCTTGGCTTTGTAGTTGGGGATGGGTGCTTGAGAGCTGATCCCGAAAAGGTCACTGCTATTCAAAGCTTGCCAAGGCCAACAACTGTCAAGAAAATACGTAGCTTTCTCGGAGTATGCGCCTGGTATAGGAGGTTCATCCCACATTTCGCTACAATCGCTAGTGCTCTGACGGACCTCCTAAAGAAAAACATCAAGTTTGAGTGGAACGAACAAGCTGAACTGACATTCCAACAGCTAAAACTGTGTCTGATGACCGCACCAGTGCTCGCGAATCCTGACTTCTCCAGGCCTTTTTTCATTCCGTGCGATGGTAGCACTACAGGAGTGGGAAGCGTCTTATTTCAGCGTTTTGTGGATGGGGATGAGCATCCCTTTGCCTACATATCACAGAAGTTGAACGCTGCTCAACGCAACTACAGCATAACCGAGTTAGAGAGTCTGGCCGCCGTATTGTGTATAAAAAGGCTTAGGCGGATGTGGAAGGACTGGAGTTTACGGTCATTACTGACCACGCTAGTCTCAAATGGCTCAAGGACCAAAGGGATCTATGTGGCAGGCTGTCTCGTTGGAACCTCAAATTCCAGGCCTTCAAATTCCACATCTAATACCGAAAAGGCAAAGACAATGTGGTGGCAGATGAGCTAGTTTATCCGGTTCAAATCAGCTCGCTCGACCTGAGATCACCCGCATTTCAAGCAAAAACGTACGTTGAGAGAATCCAGCGCATCACATCTAATCCCAGCGGTTTTCGGAACTTACGAATTAGCGGTGGTAAAGTATATATCTCATTCTCGTTTCCAAATAACAACGTCTCAGGGGAGCAGGTTCAGTGAAATCTAAGGGTTCCCGATAGTCTCATGGGCGATTTGATTAAATCAGAGCATAGTCCTCCTATGGCAGCACACTTCGGGTTCGCAAAAACCTTAGCGAAATTACGTCGTGAGTAGTACTGGCCGAGCATGGCTTCAGACGTACGACAGTTCATAAACGCTTGCGAAACGGGTAAGCTGATCAAGCCGACCAATGTGTCTTCAAGACCTCCTCTGGGCACGATACCGACTACCGAACTGCCATGGCAGCGCATCTTCTGTGACTTTTTAGGTCCATACCCGCGTAGTCGAGGCGGTAATAAGTACACCTTCATCGTACTGGATCACTTATCCAAGTTTGTGCGGTTGGAAGCAATGCCCGAGGCCACAGCCTCGCGGGTTGTCAGATTCCTGGAGCAAAAAGTCTTCTTAATGTTTGGAGTTCCAGAAATGTTACATTCAGATAATGGTAGTCAGTTCAATGCAAAAATATTCTCACCAGCTTACTCCCCTCAATCAAACGCCTCTGAGCGTGTTAATCAGTCAGTCCCGGCAGTGATCCGCGCCTACGCCGGCACCGAGCATCGAAATTGTGACGAACATCTGAGCGAGATCGGCTCCGCTATCCGCAATGTCGTGCATGATTCATCTAAGTGTCCCTCATATTTCCAGCTTTTCGGTCGACATCCGGTAACAAGCGGGGGCTCCTATCAACTTCTACGAGATTTAAAGGCCGATTCCGATGGGGCCATTGAGTTTATACCTGTCAACCAAAAGCTTCAGCTGTTGCGCGATGAAGTAAACTTTCGTCTTACGTATCGAAAGTACACCGCAGGCTCCAACTTGCGAACTCGAGAAAGAGGCTTTGTACCTGGACTAACTGTATACGTCCGAAATTTTGTGCAAAGTAGCGCAGTCGATCGCTTTGCTGCCAAATTGGCACCTAAGTTCATAAAAGCGACTATTGTAGAGCGTAGGGCGTGTTTCATACCCTCTGCAGAATGATAAGGGTCTCTCGATCGGAATTTTCCATGCTCAGTATATAAAGTCTTGATCAAAGATGATTAGATATCGGTAGCCCTAAGAAGGCATCCGGCAAGCTGCACCTGTGAACTTGAGGTTATCGCAAACGCTCCTACAACTTCCCCAGTGGTGGGTGATAAACCTCTTGCATTGTGCTACTAACCCCTTCTGGGTTAGCCTCATCTGAAGGATTTTATTTTCCTGTCCCTTCTTCAATTTCCTTTCAATTAGTCTGGCGTATCAAGTAGTGTCGGGTGAGCGGAGTCGGCGGAAATTTTGTTTCTAGTGCAATACCTCTAAATGAACGAGTTTAGAGTGTCACCTCTCCTTGCTACTAACCCCTTCTGGGTTAGCCTTCATCTGAAGGATTTTACTTTTTTGTCCCTTCTTCAATGTTCGCCTTAATAGAACGGTGTTCGAGCGTCAGTGAGTGTGGGTGAGGTCTCGGTAAAGCTTTTTTTAATTTAGTACAATACCTTTGAACCATCAGGTTTAGATAGTCTGAAATTTTGTCACTAATCCCTTCTGGGTTAGCCTTCATCTGAAGGATTTTACTTTTTTGTCCCTTCTTCAATGTTCGACTTAGTAGAACGGTGTTCGAGCGTCAGTGAGTGTGGGTGAGGTCTCGGTTAAGCTTTTTTTTTTTATTTAGTACAATACCCCTGAACCATCAGGTTTAGATAGTCTGAAATTTTGTCACTAATCCTTTCTGGGTTAGCCTTCATCTGAAGGGCTTTACTTTCCTGTTATTTCTTCAATTTTATTTTCAATCAAGGAATGTCACAGCGTCAGCGAGTGCGGATGGAGTCTCAGCGAATTTTTTTTTATTTGGGTATCATCTCTAAACTATCAAGTTTACATGGTTTCAGCCTTTGTTACTAACCCCTTCTGGGTTAGCCTTCATCTGAAGGATTTTTTTCTCCTTTCTTCAATTTCCTTAGAGCTTGAACCCGCTTGCTGCATCCCGCGGGATTTCCGTCGTCCTGAGTGAGTAGATAGATGAATTCTATCTGTTACGAAGCGATTTTCTCTCTTGGGATAGGGGATTTCCGGGTTGTTGCGACCGGTTTCAACAGACCACAAAACGATAAATAGCGGCATTTCACCGACGAAGTCGTAACATCGAGCCGAATATTCCCGTACCCAATATATCAATCCCTGCACCTCTTCCTGGTGAGTTCATTGGGCGAGGCGAGTTGGTAGATGATGTCTTTTGGTAGATCAGTCCTCCCTCGTCCAAGGCGAACTGGGATCATGGCCGCAGATGGGATCTTATGTCTTAACAACCCAGGGTCTAGCGTATGCCCGGCTTGAGACTCTTGTGGGTCGTCCCCACGTTGGACGCGGCTAGAAAGTTGTTATTCTTAGTTCACCTCCCGAGTCAGCTTTCTTGTCTTTTTTTTCTCTCTTCCTCGTTTTGCCCGGCTTGAGACTTTATTCTCGGTGGGTCATCCCCACGCTGTAGCAAAAACCCCCTTACGCTAGTTTTTGTTTAGCTGCTCTGCGTCTGTAGAGAAACCCCCATGATTTCCCAAAGGTACCTAGAAAGGGGATAAAACTTAGTTATTTTCGAGAAGTAGCCCTATGCTACTTCTCCACATTACAAAATTCCTAAAACCCTGCAGAATACAAAAAATGAAAAACAATTACTCTTCAACGAAAAATTCCAATTTGGGCAGAACACGCACAAATTGGAATTTTGCGCATTAACCCGAGTCACATACACAAAAACCTGAAAGTGAACAACAATACGAAATTTTTTCAACAGAAAAATTCTAATTTGTACCAAAATGCGCACAAGGTACAATTTTTCCACACCAAACTTACCGCTAGTCACCAACATCGAAGAGTCAAAAACTGTAACTCGCGTGGCTGTAATACATCGCATGATACCATCATGCAATGTATTCCAGTGGGTCTATAAAAGCAAAATTCCGAGGAAATTTGGCTCGACAGCAGATATTCTGTGGAAATGATTTCAGCCGAAAAGGAATACACACACCGCCGCACAGATAGTAAGCAGCGCCGTCGCCACCAAGAACTTTCGTGATCCGACCGACGCAGAACGGTCCGCCTGGTGGTTGGACGGGTAGAAACGGCAGCAATGTAGGGAGACTGCGAAAAAATCGAGGAGTTAATTTTGAAACGTGAACGAGTACGGAAGTCAACAGCCGGAGTAGCGGATTTAGGAACTGATGATTTTCTTCTTTGAAAAGGGGAAAATTAAGTTTTGAGCGTTCGCGGTTTTCTTTCTTGTGGAAGCTTTTCGACTGTTTTTCTTTTTACCTGTATCGATGTTTTTTTGTTAATCGCCACGGCGGATTTTCCTGAAAAAAGGAAAAGAGGAATCTTCGTTAATTAATTTAAAAGACCAGAGGAATTTTCGTTAGATAATTTAGTGAAAAGGAAAATAATAAGTAAATCATGTACATATACTTGCCTGTTTCGTAGAGTTTTTTTTGTTAATCGCCTCGGCGGATTTTCCTGAAAGAAAGGAAAGAGAAATTTTCGTTAATTTATTTACTGAGAAATAATAAGTGAACTATGCGTTTATATTTACCTGATTCGCAGAGATTTTTTTTTGTTAATCGTCACGGTGCATTTTCCTGATAGAAAGGAAAGAGAAATTTTCGTTAATTAATGTAGTAGGAAATAATAAGTGAACTATGCATATATATTTACCTGCTTCGCAGAGATTTTTTTTTAATCGCCACGGCGCATTTTCCTGAAAGAAACGAAAGAGAAATTTACGTTAATTAATTTAGTGAGAACTAATTAGTGAACTATTTATATATATTTACCTGCTTCGCAGAGATTTTTTTCTGTTAATCGCCACGGCGCATTTTCCTGAAAGAAAGAAAGGAGGAATTTTCGTTAAATAATTTAGTGAGAAATAATAAGTGAACTATGCATATATATTAACCTGCTTCGCAGAAATTTTTTTTTGTTAATCGCCACGGCGCATTTTCCTGAAAGAAAGAAAGGAGGTATTTTCGTTAAATAATTTAGTGAGAAATAATAAGTGAACTATGCATATATATTTACCTGCTTCGCAGAGATTTTTTTTTGTTAATCGCCACGGCGCATTTTCCTGAAAGAAAAGCCAGAGAAATTTTCGTTAAATAATTTAGGGAGAAATAATAAATGAACTGTATATATATTTAACTGCTTCGCAGAAGTTTTTTTTTGTTAATCGCCACGGCGCATTTTGCTGAAAGAAAGAAAAGAGGAATTTTCGTTAATTAATTTAGTCAGAAATATTAAATGATCTATGTACTTATATCTACCTGCTTCGCAGAGATTTCTTTTTTTTTTGTTGCCACGGTGAATTTTCCCGAGAGAAAGAAAATGTGAAGGTGAATATATGCAAGTTAATTTAGTCAATTCAAGTAATTACCTGCGAATGTGCCATGTTTTAATTCTTCAAGAAGGAAGTAAATTCTAGCTGAAAATAGAAAACCAAATTTAGTAACATGTCTGAAAAATGGATATATGCCAGTTAATTTAGTCAAATCAAGTTATTCCCTGCGAATGTGCCCTGTTTTAATTCTTCAAAAAGGAGGTCAATTCTATCTGAAAATAGAAAAGCAAATATACCACCGTTGGCGCTTGGTGAGGACGTAAGGTAACATGTATGGAAAAATTTTAAGTTCCTTTTAAACTGTTTTTTTTTTTACTTGCGCAAGATTTTCTGTTTTGGTTTAGCACGTAAGTTGTTCCACTCATACTTACAAATCTGCATATTTGAAGTAAAAATTGTTATTCGTTAATTAAGATATGCGAACGAGATTTTTTATTTCTCTCATCCTTCTTTTGTTGTTGGTTTTTCTTTCATTAGTATCCTAAGGATAGACTAGTAGGGTGTATCGATAGATTATGTTGAAAATAATAAAATATTATATGAGGAATCTAACATAAGAAAGGTTCAGTAGATCATCAGATTTTTTTTTTGTTTTCGCACTGTACAAACTTGAACATAAAATAATAGAAATAACTGTAGATCTACATAAAAGCAAACTTGTCCAGATTTGTAGATATATAGGACAATAAATCTGACTGTAGATATACGAAATTGCAAAAGGTCAAAACCCGCATAGCATAAAAACAAATAAGCAATAATTGTGTGCAATAATTATTGAACTCTTGCTTACTAGGCAAATTGTGCAAAGTAAGCAATTGCCCCCAATAATTAATGAATTCAAGACAAATATTGCTTACTACATAGCACCTTAAGTTCATTACACTGAGATGCTTAGTTAGTAATTTTTAAGCATTATAAAAGCAGTAGTAATGTAAGAAGTTTCAAGTTTTAGTAAAGAACTTCCAAAGTAAAGAAGCCTATCTTATGCTTTACTAGTATCCATCACTTAAGCCCCCACCAGTGGTAAGCTTGAGTCACCATTAACTTTATTTAAAGCTCTTGAGCCTAACCAGAGGTCCACTTCGCTACGCCGAATCCCAAGCACACGAGCTAAAGAAAGATTGGTCCTTCGAGAAGAACAACCAGAACCAGCCATGGACACTTCAAAAATACAGCAGCTTTTGAAAGATCAAAAGCAAATTGCTGGGATTATCGAGGATACGCTGATCAACATGAAGAAAAATGGCCCTATTCGAAAAACACCAGCGTAAATTGCAGAGAAATAGAAGCTTTTTCTACAATACTGGACTGTCGAGATTTAAGGTAGAGAATATTTCAACCGATCGCAGCTATATAAAAAACGACTTTTACGGTCAAGTAAAGTGTTATTATGAGGAAGCTATGAAGAATATCAGTACATATAAACAGTATGCAAACGAAGAAGGGGAAGAAGATGATGATCAAAGTAAGATAGATCAAGATGAAGAACCTGCGGTTGGAGCTTCGCCAATAGATGGTAATATAAGCCGTGACACGACCGAAGAAGAAGACGACTTTAAATTAGTCACCCCGAAAAACAATATTGAGTAGATAGGCAGACTCAAAAGATAAAAGTGGAAAATAAATTCCATTAGGAGAATAATAGGAGACACACATCGAAACAAAAACAGCCCTCACACAAAAATGTACTATGAATATAAAATATGGAATCTACATGAGCAGTTCAACAATATAACAGAACTGCACGAAGAAATTAACGAAGTCGGAAATGAATTCAATGTCCCGTACCTCCAGTCAGGTGATTACGAGAACTTGGAAACAGCAGTACAAGAAGTAATGATATTACTACATGAACGACAAAAAACAGATGAACCCAGTGAAACGCACACAATTGAAGATGCGGGGTTACGGCTACCACGGCAAACAATACCTTCATTCGAAGGTAATTATAACAACTGGCCAGCTTTTAGAGATATTTTCTCAAAAACAATTCATTGCAACAAACGGCTGTGCAATGCAGAAAAGCTCCAATACCTTAAAATGAATATAAGGGGCGAAGAGGCAAAAATTATAAAGCACTTGGAAATTTCCGACTCAAATTACCAAGCTGCATGAGAGCTAATAAATGAAAGGTACAACAAAAAAAGAGCATTATTGTTCAGTCAACTTGAAGTACTTTTCAATCAACAGCACCAGAACATTGAAACTCCAGGCGGACTTAAGCATATTCACGACACTACACGTGAATGCATGTATGCTATACATAATTTAGGAACTAGCACTGATACCTGGGGACCGATCATCGTTTTCTATCTTTTAAAAAAGTTAGACAGAGAAACACGACGCTGGTGTGAGCAGTCCGTTAAAGAGCCACGAGAATTCTCAGATCTGAACGAATTTTTAAAATTCATCGAGACCCGCTTTCAGTCTTTAGAGAGTTTTAAAGACCAAAAGAAAGCTTATGACTCTTGCGAGCTAAGCGTGACCTCAAGATCAATAAGACATTTCATGCAATCGAAGTCAGATGTAAATACTGCAATGAAGCTCACTCAATCTACAAATGCAAGATATTTGTAGCAATAGACGTGAATGAGAGATGCAGATTTATAAAGCACAATAATTTATGTCCAAATTGCTTAAATCACAAAGAAGACATCAAGTGTTTAAGCAAACAACGATGCAGTAAATGTAAAAAGTATCACCATACTTTATTACACATGCACAAAGCAACGTCAGGACAAAGCGGTGTGTTAAGACAACCAGTATCCTCACATGCGGCATCAACAAAAAACACAAAAGAAAGCATAGAAGAAACCAAGAAGCTACAATTTCAAACTACAGAAACAAGTGATGTTAGCTACTGCATTGGTAAAAGCACAAACAGTCATGGGTACTTATGAGCTACTTCGAGTACTAATAGACCCAGGATCACAAGCTTCATTTGTGACAGAAAAAGCAGTTCAAACACTTGGGCTACCAAGAAATAAAGTTGATATCGAAATCTCAGGTGTAGGAAACGCAACGGCAAGCACATCAAGAAGCCAAGTCTTGCTAAATTTTTCACCTCGATTTCCCTCTAACTACAAGTTGGCAGTAGAAACATTAGTACTACCCAACTTAACACAAATGTTACCCTGCACACCAATGTCACCTGGCGAGTTATGGGAGAACCACAATTTTATATTGGCCAAACCAACCTTAAACACACCTGGGCCAATTGATGTGCTACTGGGATGCAGACGTATACGGATATATCCCACTCGAAGGCATACGAAAACCAAGAGATGAGTTTCTAATTCAAAATACAACGTTTGGGTGGACTGTGACTGGGAAAATCGACACTCAAAAGACAACAATGCAAAAAAATGTAATTAGCATGGTATCAATGGTCAAGTTGAACGAACAACTAACAAAATTCTGGGAGATAGAGGAATTACCAACAAATTCCAGCCTATGGGAAGAGGATAAAATTGTCCAAAAGCATTTCAAAGAATCACAGGTTCGAAATTTCAATGGGACATATACAGTGTCAATGCCACTAAAAGAAAACGCACACAATCTTGGCAACACCTGTAAAATAGCTATGGCCAGATTACTTCAACTTGAAAAGAGTGTAGCGAAGAGCGCGCCCATTGTCAGCCCTACCTACAACCATCTTGCAATGAATGTAGATAGGCGCTGCAATTGACACCTCTTGCTGCAAAATTCATCTCGGGATTAGTGTAGGTGGCCGCACAGCATATTGCCGCTAGCGGTCAGACGGCTTGGGGTGGCTCTTGCCACCCACATCCCTCGATGCTTGAAAAGCTGTGCGAAATGAGTAATAAAAAAAACTGAATCATCTTTGTCAGACTTCAGAAGAACGGACAGACAAAAAAAAACTTTCCACGTCTCATGATGCTGCGCCTCCATTGGTACCACCTGTAAGTAAATACCTGAAAGTGATGTAATTTAAATAGTGCCAGCGATGCGAGGTGCTGAAATAAAACAAAATGAACTAGCAACGCCGTACAAATGCTCAACCACCCGGAGAGAGTTCAACGCCGAGAGGAAGAGAGGGAGAGATAACGTGGACTCCTGATGTATTCGGAGTCCTGACTGGACACTGATTGGGCCCATCGCCCTCATCCACCCTGGCTAAGTCGTCGCAGCCAGTGTAGGATTCTTAGCGCCATTAGTGTGTGTGTGAACGAGCAGTACCCGCTAACGACCCGCTATCCCCTCACCTGTATTATTCACTCACTCATGTGGTCCCGCCAACGGTTTGGAAGACATTATATGGCGAAATTTATTACTGTAATCTATAGAAAAGAGGGAAAAAAAATATGGTGGTGACCGCGAGAGAAAGAAAACAATATCTGTTCGTACTTTAGATGCTAAATCCTATATTTACTAATTCTTAATACCATGTGAGACCTTCAGCCATTTAAATCCTTCACATACCTCTGTACATGCAATTTTATCCATTACTAATAGTAAACTTAACCTAGACCTAGTCCCTACTAACTGCTCGTAAAACTACTCGTAAGATCTAAAGGTACAGTGTAGTACAGGAAAACAAAAAAAAATATTATATATATCATATGTATGCGAATAACCACAAGAGGAAACAAAGAAAAACTTGTTTAAAAAATATCAAAGAAACTTTAACTGAACCTGGAGCGTCCACACGGAAGGGTAGAAGCTGGAAGTGAAACGTCCCTCGCTGGTATGCTGGTAGGGTGCACCCTTTTCAGGAACTCGAACTACTGCTGTCACTGGTGGGCTCATTGGCCTCTTTTTTTTCACTTTCTTTTTCGCTTTGTTATTTAATTTATATGTTGTTATTTATCTTTGTTATTTAATTTATATATTATTATTTATCTTTTTTTTCTTATATTTACTTTTTTACTTATTTATTTTATACATATATATACACTTTTACGGGGTTCACCTGTAACTGGCCCTTTCGCTTAAGGAATGAACGGTCTGGTAGATCTCACAGGTGGTTGACCTTACTATTTTGTCGACTTAGCAAAAAAAAACAATAAACGTTACAACAAATTTTTTCTCTATCCTTCGGCAGGATGAGCTGCTTTGCAAAAAAAACGTAGATATTTCTAATTGTTCACTTGGTACTTGAATGTTTAATGAACACTATTTATTGATTAAATCTAATAATAATTCCTTTTTGCATTCGTATGTAAACTGCTTGTGCAGTGAGAACTACTTCACTATGAAGAAATGCGCAGGTGATTTTTAATTCATCTTATCACCAACAACAGTAATTTACAAAAAAAAAAATCTTTTTCTCAGAAGGGTGCTGATAAATCGTCGCGCAGGTAAATAATTAATGAAAATTCATTTTAAATAGATCTTAAACTCACACAAATTTTCCTTCTTAGGATGTTCCTGCTAGCTCGTCGCACAGGTAATTAATTAATGAAAATTCTTTTTAAATCGCACTTAAAATTCACACAAATTTTCTTCTTGGCATATTCCTGCTGAATCGTCGGGCAGGTAAATAATTCATACAAATTCTTTTAAATCGAACTTAAAATGCACACTAATTTTCTTCTTAAAATGTTTCTGCTGAATCGTCGCGCAGGTAATTAATTAATGAAAATTCTTTTTAAATGGATCTTAAACTCACACAAATTTTCCTTCTTATGATGTTCCTGCTAACTCGTCGCACAGGTAATTAATTAATGAAAATTCTTTTTAAATAGAACTTAAACTCACACAAATTTTCTTTGTTAGAATGTTCCTGCTAACTCGTCGCGCAGGTGAGTAATTAATGAAAAGTATTTTTAAATAGAAATTTAAATCTACACGACTTTTAATTTTTGGAATGTTCCTGCTGAACCGTCGTGCAGGTAACTAATTAATAGAAATTCTTTTAAATCGAACATAAACTCACACAAATTTGCTTTCTTAGAATGTTCCTGCTAACTCGTCGCGCAGGTGAGTAATTAATGAAAACTATTTTTAAATAGAAATTTAAATCTACACAACTTTTACTTTCTGAATGTTCCTGCTGAATCATCGCGCAGGTAATTAATTCATAGAAATTATTTTTAAATCGCACTTAAAATTCACACAAATTTTCTTCTTGGCATATTCCTGCTGAATCGTCGGGCAGGTAAATAATTCATACAAATTCTTTTAAATCGAACTTAAAATGCACACTAATTTTCTTCTTAAAATGTTTCTGCTGAATCGTCGCGCAGGTAATTAATTAATGAAAATTCTTTTTAAATGGATCTTAAACTCACACAAATTTTCCTTCTTATGATGTTCCTGCTAACTCGTC
This sequence comes from Dioctria linearis, assembly GCA_963930735.1. NCBI lineage: Eukaryota > Metazoa > Arthropoda > Insecta > Diptera > Asilidae > Dioctria > Dioctria linearis. The sequence goes on along the minus strand of OZ005742.1, from coordinate 151,048,803 downwards.
GCACAGGTAATTAATTAATGAAAATTCTTTTTAAATAGAACTTAAACTCACACAAATTTTCTTTGTTAGAATGTTCCTGCTAACTCGTCGCGCAGGTGAGTAATTAATGAAAAGTATTTTTAAATAGAAATTTAAATCTACACGACTTTTAATTTTTGGAATGTTCCTGCTGAACCGTCGTGCAGGTAACTAATTAATAGAAATTCTTTTAAATCGAACATAAACTCACACAAATTTGCTTTCTTAGAATGTTCCTGCTAACTCGTCGCGCAGGTGAGTAATTAATGAAAACTATTTTTAAATAGAAATTTAAATCTACACAACTTTTACTTTCTGAATGTTCCTGCTGAATCATCGCGCAGGTAATTAATTCATAGAAATTATTTTTAAATCGCACTTAAAATTCACACAAATTTTCTTCTTGGCATATTCCTGCTGAATCGTCGGGCAGGTAAATAATTCATACAAATTCTTTTAAATCGAACTTAAAATGCACACTAATTTTCTTCTTAAAATTTTTCTGCTGAATCGTCGCGCAGGTAATTAATTAATGAAAATTCTTTTTAAATGGATCTTAAACTCACACAAATTTTCCTTCTTATGATGTTCCTGCTAACTCGTCGCACAGGTAATTAATTAATGAAAATTCTTTTTAAATAAAACTTAAACTCACACAAATTTTCTTTGTTAGAATGTTCCTGCTAACTCGTCGCGCAGGTGAGTAATTAATGAAAAGTATTTTTAAATAGAAATTTAAATCTACACGACTTTTAATTTTTGGAATGTTCCTGCTGAACCGTCGTGCAGGTAACTAATTAATAGAAATTCTTTTAAATCGAACATAAACTCACACAAATTTTCTTTGTTAGAATGTTCCTGCTAACTCGTCGCGCAGGTGAGTAATTAATGAAAAGTATTTTTAAATAGAAATTTAAATCTAGACGACTTTTAATTTTTGGAATGTTCCTGCTGAACCGTCGTGCAGGTAACTAATTAATAGAAATTCTTTTAAATCGAACTAAAACTCACACGAATTTTCTTTCTTAGAATGTTCCTGCTAACTCGTCCCACAGGTAAGTACTTAATGAAAACCGTTTTTAAAAAGAAACTAAACTTCGCACAATTTCCTCTTTTTAGAATATTCCTGCCGAGTCGTCGCGCAGATAATTAATTCATAGAAATTATTCTAAATCGAACTTCAACTCACACACGGATTTTCTCATTGGAATGTTCCTGCCAACTCGTCGTACAGGTAAGTAATTAATGAAAATCTATTTTTTCTTCTTTAATGGAAACTTAACTACGCGCAATTTTCCCTTCGAAACTTTCCACCACAACCAAATAGGCAACAGAAATACATTTTCTAGGGTTTTTTCGAATCTCACAAAAAATTTCCAAAGTTCTATGGCTATTAATAAAGAAAAACCGCGCACGACCAAAACGACAGATCTTCCCCCAACTAAATCCCGCAACGAACTACCCGACTCCACGCAGTCTCTCTACATTCCAGCCGTTCTTTGCTTCCAGCCACAGGCGAGCATTCGCCCAGTCGTCGGTTCAATTCCCAGAATTTTCGTTTGTTCGCGCTTTACAAGCAACGTCGTTGCCACAGACGATCTCCCGGATAGCCACAATTTTTTCCTGGGAATTTCGGTCGGGCTTGCTGTGCTGCATTGCGTGGTGTATCGCGTGATGTTTTACTGCTGGGCGAGTTGCCGTTTGTTTATTGGAAGTTTTGTTGACAAACGGTATATGGCACGAAATATTTGTGTGATAGATAAGTCGAAAATGCCAAATTTAACCATTTTAACTTTTTGCAAGCGGATTTGGGAGAGAAGGATTTTGCTGGGTTGCCCAAGTCTACTATATGGTTTTCAGGTCTTGCAGGATTTTTCTTTTATAATGTTCCTTCATTTCAAGGATTTTGTTATGCTTTCTTTGCAGGCTTTTAGGTATGTGACACGGAATTTGCTGTGAAAGATTATGATTTGTGCGCGTTCTGAACAATTCATAATTTTCCCAGTGGTACTTATTCTTAGTTGATGCTGCTTTTCACGAATATATATCCTTCTTACCCTTTTTCAGATTTTATGTATACGTATGGGGAAAGTTGCAAAGCTAACTTTTTCGTAATTAAATAAAATTTTGCCCATTTTCAGGTACCCGGAAAAAAAATAAAAATATAAATAAAAGAAGGAGAAAAAAATGCTTAATAATAATAATAAAAAAAAATTTTGTTTAAGAAAGGAAAAGGGAATTTAAGGTGGGCAAAAATAACAGAAAAAACACCGAAAGGTAGCGTGAGGGCAGAACGCTACAAGAGATTTCGGAAGAGTGTGACTTTAAAAAATGAGTACAGCAAATTTATGTTGGAATACCTCAATCTAGGACACATGAAGCAAGTTTCGCCAAAAGCGGATGGTATCACCTATGATGGTATCACCATCATCAACCAGTAATAAAAGAGGAAAGCATCACGACAAAATTACGAGTCGTGTTTGATGCCTCCGCTAAAACCAATACCGGACTGAGTCTAAATAATATAATGTACGTCGGACCACGCTTGCAAGAAAACCTATTCGACATCCTACTACAATGGCGGACACAAACATGTGTTCAAAGCCGACATCGAGAAGATGTATCGGATGAAACAAATCGATGATGAACAACAAAACCTGCAAAGAATACTGTGGAGATTTTCAGAAGGCGAACCTATTAAGGAATATGCTCTAACGATGGTTACATGTGGCACAGCCTCAGCACCGTACTTGGCAGTTGGGACATTACAACAATTAGCAGTCGATGAGCATAACAGATTCCCAAAAGCTGTAAACGCCACTCTAAAAAACCTTTACGTTGACGATTTAATGTCTGGAGGAGATTCAATGCAAGAAAGTATGACCACTATGCTCGAATTAATTGGGTTGCTAAAAGCAGGGGGTTTCAACCTAAGAAAATGGTCAAGTAATGATATGAACCTCCTCAAAACAATTCCAGAAGAATTACGGGAGAAAGACCCAATTGAGACCAGCAACGGAGAAACAATTAAAACCTTGGGAGTATATTGGACGCATGCAACAGACACGTTCCATTTTAAAGTCAATCTCTGTGATCGAAAACAACAAACAAAACGAACCATGCTGTCAGATATCGCAAAACTGTTCGATCCCGTTGGATGGCTTGCACCGATAATGATAACAGCTAAAATCATGATGCAGGAACTCTGGATGGAAGGAAACTCATGGGATGAGAAAGTACAAACAGATGTATCTCAAAAATGGGAAAAATTCAAGAACGAGCTCCGACAAATTGAGTCAATCTCCATTCGAAGATGGATGCAGCATACCCTTTCAAATCAAGAAATAGAACTACACCGGTTCTGTGATGCATCCGAAAAAGCGTATGCTGCGGCAGTCTACAGCAGAGTTATTAAGCAAGATGGAACAATTCAAACAACACTACTAACGTCTAAAACTAAAGTAGCACCCATAAAACTTAAGAAAACACTTCCAAGGCTGGAATTATGCGGTGCAGCACTCTTGGCAAAATTGATACACCAGGTAACAGTCATCATGCATTTTCAACACGTTATCACATACGCATGGACAGACTCAACAATCACATTAGCTTGGATCAAAGGAGGCCCAGAAAAATGGAAAACCATTGTCGCAAATAAGGTAGCTGAAATCGTAGAATTAACAACATCTACCATCTGGTATCACGTTCGGTCAGAAAATAGCCCTGCAGATGTGGCATCTAGAGCAATCAATCCATCAAGACTTCTTGGCTTGAATTTATGGTGGCATAGGCCTACATGGCTGATGGAACAAAAGAGCAAATGGCCATCCCTTGCATCACCTGAACTATCGACAATGGAAGAAATGAAACTCCAAGTCACATGCGGAAACATATCAGAAAAGAACGTTACCTAAACTCTTACGAGTGAGGGCTTATTTTCAAAGATTTATCAACGCTTGCAGAAGGAAACCAATAAGCAAAATGTACATTACAGCAGCAGAGATATTGAAAGCTCTCAATAGCATAGTCCGAATCATTCAGCAAAATGAATTCACCTCTGACATCCACAACTTACGCAAAAATCGAAATTTAGAAAGGAAAAGTGCACTCTTATCACTCAACCCGCTTTTAGACACAGAGGGACTCATCAGATTAGGAGGGCACATCGGTAATTCCAACGTAACTTACAATGAAAAGTACCCAATAATCCTACCCTCGAGTCATCACATAACCAATTTAAATGTTCAAGAATCCCACAAACGGATACTCCACGGATCAAACCAGACAACCTTAGCATTCATTCGCAGAAATTTTTGGATTATGAGAGGCAAGAATACTGTTAAGAACGTATTGAACAAATGTATTCGTTGTGCCCATTTTAAGACGCAAAATCCATCTCAGCAAATGGGCGCACTACCAACACCAAGAGTCACACCATCAAAGCCATTTAGCCACACAGGAATAGACTACGCCGGGACAATAAAAGTCAGAGCATCTAAAGGCAGAGGAATCACAAGTTATAAAGGTTACATTGCAGTGTTTGTATGTCTGACCACTAAAGCCATACACTTAGGGATTGTAAGCGGCTTGAGAAGCACTAATTGTGCCTCCAGATTCAACGGGATGGGAGAAGGAACAGCACAGTCTCTCTCGATGGCAACATATACAAAAGATGAGTAAAGATTTTTGGCAAGCGTGGACGAAGGACTTCCTTAAGCAAATACAGCAACGGTCAAAATGGAGAAGCAAGACTAGCAATGTTAAAATCGGACAAGTTGTACTTATAAAAAGGAGGGTACACCTCCCACAAATTGCCCACTTGCAAGAATCACAGAAGTACACCCAGGATCGGACAACTTAGTGAGAGAAGTAACACTAAAGTACAAAGGTGATCATACGATAAAACGTCCAATATCAAAAATTTGTCCCTTGCCTGTGGAAGAACACGACGACAATAGGCTAACCCAGAGCTGCGTAAAGAGAAAAATAGCTGCTCATTCAATGAGCACGCTAAGAAGGAGACAGCCCGATCAAGATGTGCATACAGACCAGAGGTTAGTTAAGAGAATGAAAGTCAGCGAAGTGAGCATGTCCTTCGCAGACCAGTCAGTCGGTGAAAACGAGACACTAGGAAACATAGCTTCATCAAAACCTACTCAAAAGTTCTACGCTGTAAATAACGCATGCGCCAATATCCCCGCATTACCCTCACATCGGTATCTAGCAGCAAATGGAAATGAAACCAAAGGGCGTTCAACGGCAGACAAGCAGGAAAAAAGAGACACCTGCACAGACACGGCATCAAATTATAAGGCACAAGTACATAAATTTCGAAGCGTTCATATGCAACGTAAGCGCAATGGTGTTCGCATTTACCCTGTAACAACTGGGTACCAAAATTTAGTACCTATAGAAAAACAATCACAAGCAGTCAAGGCTTACGAAATGCGCTATAAAACACAGTTACCTAACTTCGCGAAAAGATACTATTTGGAAGAGTCCAGAAGGCCGACTAATCATAGAGGACGGTGGATAACAATACATCCAACCATACTCCAACCGAAAGCAGGCTTGTACGTTGAGCAAATGGGCGATGTCCAAGTGAAGCGAGGCACCTTCAGAATATAATTGACCTTGACCTCAGCAGAAATAAGAAATGATAGTAGCATGTTAAAACAGTCAATGAATCAAATAAAAGCACTCTGCGACGAGAAAATCGAGGAAATCCACACGGAAACCCAAAACCACATAGAAATGTTGCTATCCAAAACAAATAAAAGGGTAAAAAGAGGAATTCTGGGGAGGCTATTAGAGACGGTATTCGGAGTCAACGATGAGGTGTATAAAAATATTGACGAACTAGATCATAACCAAAAGCTCCTACTTCAAACGATCAACCATCAAACGAACATCTTGCTTACACCTATCGCATCACCGATAGATTGAACCAGGAATTGACAGCATTTAAAAAGATGCAAGCACAATGGTTCGCGGGGCCCGATACAAACAAATTAAACATACACTTCCTCGCAGCATACCATGCTGCAGCTAATTACCTAGAGGAATTATTAGAAAAATATCACAAGATCACTAGGGTGTACTTCCATTATGGAAGCCTAATAGACTTCCTGAAACCTGCCCAAATATCAGAAATACGAACCAAAGCCAAAGGAAATCTGCCATCGAGTTTAGACATTCTACCATTCCACAACGCCAAAATTGAGCTAGAATTCTCAGCAGAAGAGATTAAGGTATTAGCATACCTCAACATAGCCGAACTATCCCACTACAATCTAATAAAATATACAGCAATACCTAAAAAAAAATCAGACAATCAATACGAGGTCCTACATCTTGCAACTCCTATTCTAGCCATAAACTACAACACACAGTCTTACCTTAGTTTAACTGAGATGGAATTGGATAGTTGCGGAAATTCCAAAAAACAAATGTTACTAAGCACGCCAACAGTCATACGAAGCATCGAGAATGATCCGAGTTGCATCATGGATAAATTATATCACCGACACGAAGGCAGTGAATGTCCAATCAGACAATTCAAACTAACAAGCGTTCTATGGAAGCACCTTCACATGATCAACACCTGGTTATTTGTTGCCAACAAACCCACCACAGCAGCAATACAGTGTAATGGAAATCATGGGGACGTCCTTTTAAATGGCACTGGAATCCTCAGAATTTCGCAAGAATGTACAATTAAAACGAAGCGAAATACAATCAAATCCGAATACTCGTTGAAAACACCAGTCATCGCGTCCTCTATAAAACCTGTGCCCAATTAATGTCTCCCTACCAACAATTAGCAGCTTTACAATATCAACAGACATGGAATCAGTTATAAAGACGTCCGATCAAATCTGCGAGGCATTGGAAACTGAAGGCGACAATCTTCATGTTGAGGGAAGCTGGGGATCATTCATCACCACATCACCGGTGCAAGCATCTCAACCACCACAATATTCATCATAGCAGGGATTATCACAATCATAAGATGCAAGTGGAAGCGAAAACTCACATTATCACGTACTGAGGCAACACCCATAGAGGACATGGAGAGAGTGTCAGAGTTCAATCTTCCTCCAATCGCGTCTCCCCGGCAGAATGTTCAAACTTGAACATAAAACAATTGAAATACCTGTAGATCTACATAATAGCAAAATTGTTCAGATTTGTAGATTATATAAGACAATAAATCTGCCTGTAGATATACGAAATTGCGAAAGGTCAAAAAACCGCATAGCATAAAAACAAATAAGCAATAATTGTTTGCAATAATTATTGAACTCTTGCTTACTAGGCAAATTGCGCAAAGTAAGCAATTGCACCCAATAATTATTGAATTCAAGACAAATATTGCTTACTACATAGCACCTTAAGTTCATTACACTAAGTTGCTTAGTTAGTAATTTTTAAGCATTATAAAAGCAGTAGTAATGTAAGAAGTTTCAAGTTTTAGTAAAGAACTTCCAAAGTAAAGAAGCCTGCCTTTTGCTTTACTAGTATCCAGCACTTAAGCCCCCACCAGTGGTAAGCTTGAGTCACCATTAACGGTTATTTACAGCTCTTGAGCTTAACCAGAGGTCCATTTCTCTACGCCGAATCCCAAGCATACGAGCTAAAGGAAGACCCACGTGCTAGATGTTTTCATTTCAGTGAAGCGGGAAGCGTGACGATGGCGGGGTAGAGACGATGCACACATGGACACATATAAATGGGGCTGAGCATTTTAATACCGCTTTGGAGGCTTAGCCAAGGGTGGATGGGGGCGATTGAGCCCAATATTACCCAAAGCTTGAGACACAACATCATCAGAGACTCTCACTAGCTCTCTCTCTCTCATCGCTTCTTACTCCGGCGTTGAACGTTCTCCGTGTGTTAATATCAAGGTCCCGCGTTGAAGATGTTTCCGCTGTTGTTTTTTTTTTCTTAATAACTTCAAATTAAATACATTTTCTTCCATCTAGGATTCTAGGTTTTACCAGGAGGAGGAAGCCTGTCAAGATCTCATTCTTTTTTTTTGTCTGTCCGTCCGTCCGCAGTTTCACCTACAATTCCAGCTTTCTTTTACTGTCCGTCCGTCTGTCTGGTCAGTTATTCTGTCGATTATGCACAGCTTAAGCATTGAAGTAATGTGGGTGGCAAGGACTCCCCCAAGCCGGCTGATGGCTAGCGGCATACTCGCTGTGAAGCCACCCACGCATATCCTGAACATGATTTTTGTAGCAAGAGGTGTCGGATGCAGTATCTACTTGCATCCAGGTGAAAGTGGATGCAGGTAGGTCAGTCGCCTGACAAGCTCTTCGCTACAAAAGCAGTCAAGAGATTCTCGTGCGAGACTCTATCAAAAGCCTTTTGTTGATCTAGTGAAATCATGGCCATTTGTATTCATTCTAAGCAAACAAATGCTTGGCTACCGAGATGTTGTCGTAGCTACTACGACCATGTACACAATAGGACTATTCCGAGGGATATACCGAAGAAATCACTGATCGGAGTATCACCATTAACACTTTGCAGACGATTTTGTAGTCTACATTTCATAGGGTTACTGGCCTTCAGTTCCCCATCCTCTACAAATCTCCCTTCTTTGGAATTAAGCGCGTAACTGACCTCCTCCAACTAGAAGTATAGTACGAATGTATCTTAACCGCCGAATTGAAGGTCTCCAAAATAATAATAATAAAACCTTGAAAAGTATGAAGAATTCTGGAGTCAAGCCGTCATAACCAAGTGAAGTGGGTCGCCTTAGATCCTTTGGCGCACCGATCATATCATCCAATGTGATTACTGTATCCAGGAGCTCCTTACTGTCTTCAGAGAAAATGGGAATATTCTCAAGAAATTCATGAGTGGTCGGGGGTGTTGTCTACGTTGAGTAGAGACTACTGTAGTAGTCTCGAATATATTCTGATAGCTGTTGTCCGTTGAGGACTTCTCCAGATTCATCAACTATTGATTCGACCTCACAAGTTGCCCGGAAGAACCACCCGGTTGGAGAATCGCCTTCCCTCAGCAAGCGTGATCGGCTGCGCAGCACAAACTTTAAGCAGTGCTTGTAAGTTTGTGCTGCCAAGCATTCCTGTATTCTTTTGAAATAAAGAATCAACTCCGGCTGAGTTGGTAGAGAACTTCCACCTGAGCGACTTCGGCTGATAAGCTAGAAGCTTGATACCCACTTCGATTGAAACTCGTTTCGACAAAAGATCGAATTTGGAGCTTTCCAACAGCCCACCATTGATTAAGAAAAGGAAAGTCAGCATTCCTCTCTTGCCAATCGTGCCAGAATTCAATGTGCTCATGTATGAACTGCTCGGAATCCAACAACACCATCAAGTTGCGAGAAGTAGACGCCAGACTCGAAAATGTGAAAAAGAACTGAAACAGAGCTACAAAAATGAAAGTAAATTTAATTGTGTTGACGATCCAAGTCAAAGTATTTAATATGAATTATTTTCTCATTTAAAAGTGAGTTGCTAAATTGAAAGCTTCTTTAAACGCGCAGACGTTCACGAGATTTTGAAAAATCTTTCAATTTAAATATGCTTTCATTTCAGTTGACAGAAAAGCAGCTGAACGAAACAAATTCAATCGAATTTTTCAATTATTCTTTTCGTTTAGAGCATCTAACAGTTAGTTTTACATCTACTGCTCTTATGCGATTTTAATGTTAAAAATAATTTACCAGTCACCCGTTTTTCCTTATTTTTTGCAATGTTTTCTTGGGCACACTACTCATTTACTGCATGTTTATATTCGTACTTTTTATATGTATATTTTTATATTATGTGTTTTATATAATATCTCATGCCTTTGTACAAGCATGAGACAAAAAGAGCAAGCCAGCTGCACTCTGAGTATTGAATTGCTACATGTGTAGCTTAAATGTTATAAATAGATCTCAAACTTATTTTGAACCCATTTTTAATTTGTATGTTTGAAAACATAGTATGATTCAAAGATCTGGGAGAGAACTCTCACGTGAGATCAAACCTTGATTAATGAAAGATTCTACTTTTTGATCGACGATTGTCGGCGTTAAATACAGAATGACCTACTTAAATTTAATAAAATTTATTTCGCTAGCGCAATTTCATTTACTGTTATTATTACTACGCTCACCTTGCGCTTGGTCCTCTTCTGTAACACTGATAATCCAACTCGTCAAAGATTCTTCTCTTTTTGCGTTATTTGGAACCACTTTGCTCACTTTATTCTTAGTAGTTCTTATTGAACCGAACATTTGTTTTATACAAAACCGCCCCAGACCTTTTTCGTTTCTATCTTGTTCGCTTTTTAGCCAACAACTCAACTCTCGTTATCCGATTCGTCCCATTTTCGAACTTAACTTTACAATTTCTTTTAAAGGGTCATGCGAAAATTTCTGCTCACTAAGTTATTGCGTTCTCAAGTTATCGAGAGAATGGACAGACCGACGGACAGACAGGATCCTCCGCAATCTCCCTACTAACTTCTATCTCGCAGAAAGTTTTATTTTGGAAAATTAAATCAATAATGAAATATAATTTTAAAAAAATTCTTTAAAAAAAAATAACCTCAAGATATCGTTCTCAGAGTATTGCAACTTCATATACAGCAAAAACTTGACATTACAGGTACAAATTTCGAAGTGTAAAGGTAAAAAAATCTATAGATTTTTTAATTTTATCTTGTTCCTATGCATATCAATTCTTTAAAGAAAATTTTCCAAATTCCGACACAGAATTAATTTTCTTTACATATTGAAATAAAAATACATACTACAATATTACTACATTCATTTTCATACTATTATTGACCGTTATGTTGGTAATTGCATAACAATAACTTAACAATTTTGTGATAGTAACATACCAGTTCATAAATTTACTAAAACTGAGATCACAGTGCAGATTCTTTCAAATTTTTATAATCTGAGTTTTTAGTACAATATTTCAGAAGTATATAATGATATGTCTCAATTTTCAGAATTCTTCATGAATTGTGATGTCAGTGTCAAATAATTAGTCGCCACACCTTGTCAGCCTGCGTGCCGGAGCTCGTGGGATAGTTTTATCGATATCGTTAGTTTTATTCAAGTCTTTGGAGCAAATTATGTTGAGCAAGGATTTTTTTTGAGGCAGGGGGATAGGGGATCCTAACCCAAGCACGGAGGGCATAGCGGCCCATTGTGCTGTCCTGCTAGAAGGCCATTCATCAAAGCCTTCCTGTCTTCTTAATGAAGCGTATCAGGTCTTGGTGAGGCAGTTTTTTCAGCTCATGCACAGATAGAAGGGCAGATCATAGAGTATCCAACAAAAAGTGTTCGGTTGTCTCGGGCTCTCCTTCCACGCAGGACAGACACTCAGAGCTGTCAACAACTCTCATCCTTGTTAGATGGGCGTGAAGTGAGCTGTGGCCTGTGATGATGCCAACCATAGTTCTCCATTGTTTCCTTCCAAGGCCCATGAGAACAGCGGAGATATACCCATTGGGCCCATCAAGAAACAGTTTTGTACACCTGCAAGTACTCAGGCTCGCCCATCTCTGCTGATGCTTTCTATGAACATCTGCTTTGATGAGAGAACCGATACTCGAGGTGGCAACTCCTACGGCGGGTTCCGGTCTGAGGAACGGTGGATCAGTGCCAGCCCTATGAGCCCCATGATCCCCATGTGACCAGGAACCCACAGCAGGACATCTTGTTGTAGATTGAAACTTCAAATTCGTTTATCTCTAATTTCAATTTGATTTGTCATTAAAAATTGATCGGGTAGCATTTTGAGTATAAAGTGTGATAGGCTATTTTAAAGTAAAGACTTTGGCTTTATAAATTCTATATGGAAAAGTGCAGTTCATCATGTACTATTTGAAAAAATAATAGTAAATAAAAAACCGAGGTAATGTTGTGTCTGTCATATTGATTTTTTTTACCCATAATTTCGAAACGCAGAAGAGGGGAAGAAATAACGTTTATCCATGTAATAAATCCTAAATCATGATCAAAACTTATAGAGCGATTGACAAAAAATGACGGAGTAAAAACCTGCCTCCCGTCTTATTAATTTTGTTTCGTTTATATTCGAGATGTATCACTTCAATTCATACGGCTATCCTAAATCGGAATAGCCTGTATCTTCACTTTTTTTTAAATCTGTGTTTGGTACCAAGTAGATATCTAGAAAGGAACACTGTTATGAACCAGAGTTGGTTTAATTTCTTCACACTTTCTTCTTCAACATTTACGTCCTGGATTTCCTAATCGGTATTAGTAAGAGAATAACACATCTTGCGAAAGTTTCTGAAATTAAAAACGATAGCGTTTCGTGAAAGTCTACTCCGGCGCAAAGAAAATGTAACATGTAGGAGTGGATGTAGGCTTATTATAATTTTTCCTTTTTCATTTAAGAGATCTACATATATAGCAATCGGGGCACATATGCTCTTTTTCTCGAATAAAATTTGTATAATATTATAAGCACATGCTTTTCCCAGACAATTTTTAATCAGTGTCGTCTTCTAATTATATATTTGTTATATGTACAGTATTACATCAATTATAATCAAAGCAAACGCTATGGTTTAGTTTTTCATAATCAGCAACAAAGCGGTAGCTCGTAAAAAATTGGTATATAAATTCGTTACACATATCTTTAATCCTTAAATAAATATCCAATCAGTGATTTTATGTAGATGGCAGAATTTTAATTTTGTTTGGACTTTAATAATATCTATCTAGAAATTGCGCATTTGGTTGTACCACTACGACACTGTCTGCAGTGGAATTTTAAGTATGGTACTTTTGATCTCTAAACTTTTTAAAGAAAAGAAAAAAAAGCAAAATGGTACCAAAAGTTGGATGAGATCCAAGTGCAACAGTGCAAACAGCAGCAAACGTAAATCATTTCAGCACATTATCCTCTCTATTCGTGACTAATATAAGCGCTTTGTAATATTTTGGGTCAGAAATCCGAATACCGACCGACGGAGCCAACAAGAATAAGACTGGCTTCGATCCACTGAAATGACTTATTACTTCTTTTAACCCATCCCTCTTTACTGAGAAATGTACGTAGACACTATAAATCATTAAACTTGAGGCAAGAGAATTTTAACAAATGATGAATGTACATGAATAAAAAATTAGAGTAATTTTACTTAACTTTGTGAGGCAGAAAAATCAATTCTGCAGCAATTCGATTGATGAATATACCATAAATTCCAATTTAAAATTTTATATTCTTCGGACACTAACCCGAAGTTATATATGTAAGACATTTAGGAAATGCAACATTTAAAACCTTTCTAAGATATACTATGTATGGTGCTATGGAAGCAGGACCCTATAAGATTTACGGTATGCTTTTGGATGGACTAGTTAGAAAAGAGATAGATCGCACAAAGAAAACTCAATATTGTTCTATATTTTTATACGCCACTAGTGGGCAATATTGGAAGTGGAAAGATATGGATATGAAAGAGATTAAATATGATTTTAAAGCCTTTAACTCCCGACTAAAGCCGATTTTACATGGTTGAGTGGTAAGCGATGCTCTGGTGAGCTGTGGCAGTAAATGATAATATTTTCCTCTTGGTTCACAAAGCATTTTAAATAGTGTCATAGTTCCTTTAAGATATTCTTGAAGTGCTAAAAGCAATAGTTTTCGAAAATACGAGATTATAAAGATTAATATTGAATAAAACAGAAGCAATAATTATAATTGGTATAACACCAATTATATTATACATTAGATGAATAATATTATACATTAGATATAAAAAAGTTAAATTAAATGCAAACCCATGCGTTCCGTATGGCAACATCAAGAAAGGGAAGCTTGATTTAGTTCATTTTTGAAATTTTGTACCTTATTTATATGAAAACGTTGTGTAGAAAATTCAATTTTCTACGTTGACGCATGCTCAGGCATTGACAAAATAAATTTGTAAAGAAGTACAACACCACTCTAGTTGTTTTGTTGTAATTCTTTAATTTGAATTTTGGCGCTCGAGTCTGACGCTATTTCCTTGACGTAGGCACATGCATGTAAGGTTATCCACTCATTGGGCACTATTCAGAAATTAGGAAACACTAACTCTGTATTTAGGATTACTTGAACTTAGAAAACGGTAAGTCAAGTATGTAAAAAAAACCTCTCGTACTGAAATGAGGTTTTACTGATTCCAGTACTCGGATGGTTTGGATAGAGGATTTGAGCAGAAGACATCTACAGCCTCTTAGATTATAATAAAAACTGCGCTTTATTCATACAAATGTTACACATATATATATATATATATAACAAAATTAGTAAAAGAAAACGGAAACAAATAATCAATATTCATTGTCAGCAATACCTGCTGACTTACAAATAATTTTTTCTTTCGTTCAATATTGAAACAACAGTCGGGTCACCGTACTACAAAAATATTTATTTGAACATTGTTAATTAGTAATTACGTGTGAGATGACTGACCGACCAACTGCTCATGAATTATGATGTCTTATATATCTAATTATTATTATTTCCTTTTTTATGCTTGAAGAGGCACAACTTCATGAAATGTGCAGGTCGCTGTGAATCATTAGTGCTAACTCTTCATTAAAATGCCGTGTGTCACATAGTATACTTCATTATGGCTTGAAAGGCAGATGATAATGAAGTGTTTTCTTCCTTCATTATAGCTATAATGAGGAAAAATGTGCTAGACATGGCATATAATATAAATATGGAGCTCCGCTGTACATCTGTCGATTTGCAAAATAAGAAGAAGAAATGCCAAGAAATGCAAATCACAAACTTATTCTTTTTAATATAAAGTGTTTCTCATTTGTAAATTGTTAAATTGAATAATTAAATATATAAGAACAAAGTTTATCGCATTAATTCGATCCATATCGCTTCTTTAATGTCATAAGTTTATCAAAACCAGTTTGATAGTACAACTTAATTAAAGAAATGGCTGTATATCTGCACTTTATAATGAATCATTATAGAGTAATGAGTCTTTAGTTATTTCTTCATTATGAGCGCTAGACACACAGCGCTCATAATGATTCATTATAAAGTGCAGATACACAGCCATTTCTTTATTATTAGTTATTAGTTTTAATATTGTTTCTTTGTTTTATAGGTAACTTAGACTCGACTTGTATTGTCCTGAATTGTGACTAATAAAACTTTATTTTATGGAGAAACTCAGTGAAGTTTATTCGGACATAATGCTGAGAAAAGAAGTGGGAGAAAACCTATTTAAAACGAGATTAGTACTGAAAATTCAAGATATTGACAAATTAAAATTCGAGTTTTTAGTCAAAGTCTCGCATGAGGACTCCAAAACAAACATAATTTACTACGATAGAAAACAAATACTTTATTATTCCGAATATATCCCAACCGGTTAAAACAACATGACAAACTTACTTCCACTACGACATATCAAAAAGTGAAATCAACGCTGCAAAGAAGGGGACAATCAAGGAAAGTATGGATTTCCTTGCCTGCTGACATTTTAAGCATTTATAAGATTAAGTTTACTGGATATCTACTGGCGGAAGGAGCAATCGAACAGGTTGAAGCTACACAGCTCACGGCTACTAAACCCAATATCAAAGAAAAAAATAATTTAAGAAAAATATCAGAAACGGTCGTTATAAAAAAATTCACAGAAGACAATTCCAATGTGTCTGAATCGATGGATATTTTTGAAAGTGAATGCGCTCGGTTGGATATAGTAAAAGATGTAGAGAAAATTAAAAGGCTGAGGTTGTTTCTGGATGATTCTTATATTGATTGGTACAGCTCTATGCTCATAAAATTTACATTGGGCTCAGAATGGGCAACATGGAAAAAACAACTTGTGAACCATATGCAGACAAAAGCTGGGCTTCTGTAAAGTATGTATTTTCGTTCAGATTTATAGTAGGCTCATTATTAGAATATGCTTTGAAAAAAGAGAGACTTTTATTGGAGGTAAATAAATCGATAGATAGTATTACGTAAATTAATCTCATAGCTGTAGGTTTGACACTTTTTGTAACTGATAAAACTGATAGAAAAAACTTAACCGAATCTGAAGATCTGTTTACTGAAATTTGAAGTCTAGAACATTTAGTAAATAAAAAGAAATTTGAAAGAAAAAGTTACAAATCACCTGAATATAAAACTAAAAAAAAAAATAAAAACCATACACCTTGTAAAATTTGTGAGTAAGAAATTAAGGGAACGCGTTATCATCAAATAAAGATTATAAAAACCAGAAACAATATCAAATAAAAAATGCGAACAACACAGAATTAGAAATAGAATTAAATAATAAAGATCAAAAAAACTTGTAGTGCCTCCATTAGATAAAATGAAATTCCTGTTAAATAAAACACTGGAAATTTATTGGATTTATGATTCTGAACCAAAGGTTTTTTGGTTAATTCGAAGCTAATACGTCTCAATTCAAGTAAAAGGAAAATGATGATTCACAGAATGTAAATTTGAAGACGATTAATGGTGTGAAAAAAACAAATGGATTGATAACATTAAATGCAAAGATACTAAATATGGAATAGGAGATTGATGTTTTTGTGGTGGATTAGATTGCATACAAAAATTCCAGCTTATTCAAAATAAAAAATTAGAGATCAAATACAGAAAATAAAAAACTAATTCGTTACGTTCAGAAAAACCTATACGTAAGTTCTCGAGTTGCGACCACCTCGACTTGCGACAATTCGCACTTACGACAAAAAAAATTTCATACAAAAATTACAAAAACGTATGAATTTTTTTATAGTTTTCGTCAAATATATATCATATATGTATATTTACTATTATTTATGTATATAATTATTTACTTATACATAGGTAGCAAACAATTAAAAATCAGAAATAAAACCTATTAATTATGTCTATTATATTTATTTTATTTATTTTTGTATGAAATTCCACTTATGACCATTTCGACTTACGTCCGAACTTGCGGAACCCAACCCGTCATAAGTCAAGAAGTGACGTAGATAAAAAGCTCATGAACATACAATAAATTTTAATGAACATATAAATATAATTGATTTTAATATATCAATTGCTCACTTGGCTTTTCAACAACAATCTGCAATTGAGGAATTAATCAACAAATATAAGTCAATTTTTGCTAAAGATTAATACGATATAGGAACTGTAAAAGAGTATGAAGCTCTTACTGATTTATTGATAGATAAATATTCCTGCAAAAGACCATATAGATGTACTCTTGAACATAAAAAAGAAATAGAACAACACGTAGCAAAGTTATTAGAAATAAAATTAATGGAAGACTCTCATAGTCCTTTCGCAGTCCCAGTTACTTTAGCATATAAGCAAGATGAAAAAAGAAAAACAAGATTATGCATCGATTGGTTATGACAAGCAACTGCAAATTCTACTCAACATTCGGCATAAATTCAGCAATCAGTACTGTGAAAGATGATTTGGTCTCTAAAAGGAACTTTCCTGCTACAAAAAGACATCAGACTGTTCGTCAATTTTTAGGAAAAATAAATTTTTATGACAAATATGTGCCAAATATCTCAGGCATTTTAGATCCCTTGCACAACTTATTACGAAAGGGACAAAAGCATGTTTGGTCAGAAAATGCCAGGAAACCTTTAAAACAATAAAATATCACTAGGTTCTAAACCTGTCTTAACGATTTTCGATCAAGCCTTGCCAATATATATCTATACAGATGCGAGCCTACAGGGCATAGGAGGCGTTTTAAAAACAAATAAAGCCAACTGGAGAAGAAAAACCAGTTGTTTATTCTTCGAAAAAAATTAATGATATCCAACAGAGAAAAAAGCTATTTACCTAGAATGTCTAGCGATAAAAGAAGCAGTTAAATATCGGCAACGCTGGGCTCATAGGAAAGTTCTTTACCATAGACCACAAACCTCCAAAAAAGATGAATATTAAAGCAAGGACCGATGAAAAACTAGGGGACTTAACGTACTATCTTTCACAGCGTAATTTTGAAGTAAGGTACCCTCCCCTAACTTGGAAGCAGAAACCCAGATTGGAGGATTTTGGGGTCATGCTCTCTAAAGAAATATTTGCATCTTGTTGCCGATTACTTTACCAGGAATACTTACAGTTTAACCTCAAAAACTCAGACAGCAACCGATTTCATAAAATTAATTCAAAAAGTAACAAAAGACAATAGAATTGGTACGATTTTATCAGATCAGTACCCAGGTTTAAAATCAAAAGAATTTTAAAAAAATACGGCAGTACATGCACCATTCTCAAATGCTCTAAACGAAAGACTTAATTAAGCACAAGTCAATAAAATTAGACGTAAAATAAATGAAAAAGAGAAGAAAGTAGCATGGACAAGAAGAGGTGCTGCACTCAAAAATACAATGAAACTAAATATGCAGTAACAGATGAATTAAAACAAAAAGAATACAAAAAATGACTTAACTAAAGATAGGAGACTGGCCCTAGAAAATACAAAAAAGTCACTTAATTATAACCAAAAACAATTTGAAAAAAATACGAAAGACTGTGAATTAAACATAGGAGACGGTGTTTATATCGAAAACGGAAGTAGACTAAATAGAAAAAAATTATATCAACTAAAGATCGGACCATATAAAATCCTAAATAAAATTTGAAATTCAATATATAAAATAGACACTTGCCACAAGAATTCCGAAACAAACCGTTTCCATATAACAAAACTAGTTCCAGTTCCTGCGTTAGACGGATTAAGCAGTAATTTACTACTTTCTATTTGATATACTGTACTAAAAATAGACTTCAGTGAATCTTTGGTACTAGAAATTGTTGGAAAAATTTGTAGCTTCTCTGTTGCATTCTAACCTTCAAGCAATAAACATCTTGGCAAGGAAGGTATTTTTTAATTAGTCGACACAAACTGCAAAAAAGCTTCCAGCTTCAATATTTGACGCCTGAGTAGGGACAATTTCTCAACTTTTTTTATTGAATTTGGTTGAAAATTTAATCAACTGCATGCAATAATTATATCGACGTTGGATTTATAGCACTGACCGTCTTTCGTCGTGGGATCCTGCACAAGTGCATCCATATTGTTGGACGATCTACATACAATTCTCAACATACTGCATATGAGCAGAAAAAATTTAAAAACAAGTACCGAGGTTCTTTAAAATATTGCTGCTGATTTAATCATCGTTGGATCAAATTATCAAGGGAAATTGCTCCAATTGAAACAAATCCGCCTAAGTACCATACTATTTTCTAGAAATCGACTAAGGAAATAATCGTAAAGGCCTTATGCATACGCTGCATGTGAAAAAATAATTTCGAACATTGCAAGGTACATGTTTTCAATTTCATATTTTGATCATTATTATTATGCCTGTGTGAATATCAAATATGTTTTTTTTAATGACTTATATATAATATATATATATATAATATGAATGGATTAATTATTACGACAATTGTGCGGGTGAATAAAATTATTGATTGTCTGGCATTAGAACACATGCATCGAATAGATAAGAATGGTGCTTGTGAATAGAGATTTTATCCTTTAGTTCGTTCAACCTTCATATATTTATCTTCATAAATTTATTCATGGGTAGAGACATTCGGTTTTAGATTAGCTTTATAAATTGCTATCGAAGGGGTTAATTTAATTATTAAATTATAAAGGTTTGTGCAGGTATCAATGCCAGTGCGACCATAGCAGACTTGAAAATTAATTGTAAGCTTTCTTTCTAATTGAAAATTTTATATAAAATTTGTGATATCGCGAAGGTAACAAATATTTTATTCAATATGATCGAACTCGGCGCTCTTAAAATACAAAGAGCGTTGACTAAGGGTTATAAGTCATGGAAAAGAATATCACTGAATCCAAGCCAAGCCATCAAGTCCCAGGAGGTGAAAGCGCAAACCATACCAACTTCAATACGCACATAGTGTCCCACACGTCTGGTGCGGAGAACTCTAACTTAATTTCGTCGTTATTAATGTCCAGGGTTATGTTTTCCTTGCCACAGTTGTCGTCCAAGTGAAGGATAGTTCTGGTCGATATCATCTTGCTAGGAGATTACTAGATTCAGCCTCTCAGCTTAATTTTATTTCAGAGAGTCTTGTTCAAATGCTTAAACCAAAAGAAACATAGGACAAATGTAACTATCAGCGGGATTGAAAATGTTTCTTCGGAGGTTCGTTGGTCTATCCAAGCTGCTATTAAATTTTGAATCTGTAATTTCTAAACTAATTTATCATTTTACGTCCACCCACACATAACCGGTCTTCAGCCGGAAAAGGGTGTAGTCGTGGATAATTGGCATATCCCATTTAATATCCAATAAGCTGACCCAGATTTTTTTAAGCCACAGAAAGTAGATATTCTAATTGGTGCAGATGTCTTCTTCAAACTTCTTTGTGTGGGTTAAATTAAGTTGGAAAACAACTTACCTATTTTGCAGAAAACTGTGTTTGGATGGGTGGTCTCAGGGAAATATTTTAATCCGTTGCCGCTATCGCCCACTTTGGCTTGTGTAGCTTATGAGCAGGAGAAAGCTGGAACTTTTGCGGAGGATATATCCTTGAATTAAGTAGTCGAGCGTTTCTGGAAGGAAGAAAGCATGGAAGGGACACCATCTATCATGAGTCCGAAGAATACAGAATGCGAAGCTATCTTTCGCGACACAGCATATCGTTTACCTGATGGAAGATTTATGGCTAAGCTGCCCTTTAACTTCATCTTTTCAGTTTACAAACTCTTTAGAAATTGGTCGTCGTGGTTTCTACTATCTGGGAAGAAAACTAATGAAGGATCCGGAGCTAAAGATAAAATATTCTCAGTTTCTAGAAAAGCATCTTTCTGCAGATCATATGGAGGCACTGGCTATGGAAAATCTGGCGAATCCTCATTACTTTATGCCACATCATGGCGTTTTGGGCCCAGACAATTCGACAACGAAATTTCGAGTTGTCTTTGATGCTTCATGTCGCACGGCATCGAACAAATCACTCAACGATGTACTTATAGTGGGCCCCATTATACAAGATGATCTCTTTTCGATTATATGCTGATTTCGTTGTTATCAATTAGCAATAACCGTGGATATTTTCGCCATGTACAAGCAAATTTTAGTATACCCGGACGATTACATTATATTATTATATTGAATTAACAGCGTGTTCTCTGGCGAAATAGTCCTAAAGAAGATTTACAAGTCTTTCGCTTGAAAACAGTCACTTATATTACGGCTTCTTGCAACGAGATACTTGAGACAATTATTAGAGGATTCCCACTCAAAGCTACTAAGGCTTCAAAAATAGTGGCGAAGGACTTCAACATAGACGACCTTTTAACTGAGGCAGATACTCATGAGGAACTTATGGCAGTTCGTCGTAATACTGATACTATTTAAAGAGGGGTCAGTACCAAGAATTGCAAGTTTCTTACATTTTTCAATGCGAATTTCTGGCAAGCTATTTGTACCAGAATGCGGATTTATATCTTAAATTAAAGGTAAGGAAGAGGTCAAGTAAATAACGTCGGGGAAAATAAAAGAAAATATATTGGAATGAAGATATTAGCTCGCAAACTTGTAAAAAATGGTAAACACTAAAGTTTTTCAAATCAAATTCCTGTTGGTAGGTACTCTCATATCTTTAAATTGTGACTATTTCAAAAAGATAAAGCCTAGATCTAGCAAATAACGTCGAGTTTTTCATTTTTAGTGGCGGTTTTTTAAATTATTTCACTCTAAAAGTACTTGAAATACAAGGCAAAATAGTATATTTCACAACTATGTGCAAAAAGCATTTAGGGGAGTTAATTCCCGTCAAAAATTTTTAATTTATTTGAACTGCAAATTTTAATTTTTCGTCTTAAATTGTCGCATGTTTGGTTTCTGTATTTTACGCTAGATGGCTCTAACGTTACTTGTGGTCTAGATCTAGGCAAATTTTATATGAATTTTCTCATTTTCAGGACACAAACCTACGTATAGTAACTTTTATTGCCTACAGGATCGCTCGTATCTAAATTGAAACTTTCGCTGACTCCCCTTAGGGTCAGGCCAAATTTTTCTGAGGAAATGGTACTCGAATGACTTGGATTTCTTGTCAGGAGGAGTATTTGCACCAACTGCAACAAAGACGTAAATGGCAATCCAAGGACGTCAACATTCAACCTGGATGCGTGGTGTAGTTCATCAAGATGACCTTCCTTCTTATAAATGGAAATTGGGTCGTATACTTAAAACGTTTCCGAGTTCAGATGGCAAAATACGTGTAGTCGAAATACAAACTCCTCCTGGCATTATAATCCGAGCCGTACATAAATTACCACCTCCTCCAATGGAGGATTACAGATTGAGACTATCTCGGATACTTTCAATGGTGGCGAGATGTTTCGTCATGTTATTATATATTTCCTAATATGTTAGTTCTTAATTTAAAAATTGTAATTCCCGCATTTCATATTCTTCATATATATTCTATGCCATGTCAAAGTCAATATTCAAAAATTGCGCTTAACTTTGTATACTACTTTCTACTTGTTATACTGTGATAAAAATAGAGTTCAGTGAATCTTTGGTACTAGCTATTGTTGTAAAAATTTCTTGCTTCTCTCTTGCAATCTAATACTGGAGACACACATATAGTATTGATACCATGTCGTTGATACCATCTCAAAGCTATACCACGTAGTATAGCCGAGCCTTGACACACGTTTGTTCGTAGTATAGTTTGACATTCGCTCTCACTGAAAAGTAAAAGTAGAAGATTTTTTAAAAATGGCACAAAATAAATTAATATCAGCTTAAATGAATAATTTATTTTTAATAAATTTGTTGGAGAGATCAAACACGCAGCTTAAGTTATTAACAATTAGGAGCAAAAGGCGAGCAGCGCTTTACAGAAAATTGTACATTTTAAATAATACATGCAGAGTTAATAGGAGGGTGTGGACAAAGGTAATCCCTAGTTTTGAACTATAATATACTGATAATATTTATGCTAGATTTTTTATATCCTTAGGTCCAAAATTCTCAATATTGGGAAAACGATGTGCCGAAGATGTATGAAGAAGATTTCAAGAACGCGTTTCGAGTGGACAGATCAACATTCAAATTTTTGGTTGATAATTTGAAAAATATGGAAAGAATGGATACGACATGGCGCTTAGCTATTCCCCTAGCTAAAAAAATTGCCATATCTTTATATGCACTCGATTCCTCGGCAGAATATAGGACTATAGCAAGCCTATATGGTGTTGGCAGAAGTACAGTGGGAGAAGTATTATTGGAGTTTTGTACAGAATTATATAATATATTCCAAAAAGAATTTTTGAATACATATCCTCCAACACAAGAAAAAATCAATGAAATCGTTCGAGGATTTGAACTGCTTGGCTTTCCACAGTGTTTCGGAGCTATCGATGGCTGCCATATAGAAGTAAGTCCACCTAAAGATGAAGCTGTGGATTACTATAACTACAAAGGATGGTACTCTACGCTTTTATTTGCAGCAGTAGACTATAGGTACCGTTTTACATACATAAATGTAGGAAGTCCTGGCAGATGTAATGACTCTACAATTTTTGAAAATTCCCTACTGAAAATACAACACGAAAAAAATCCCATTTTTGTAAATAATAGCAAAAGAATTGAAGGTGTGAACGTTCCTGTATTACTACTGGGTGATTCAGCGTTTAAGCTATCAAAATCAGTGATGAAGCCATTTCCATTTTCTGTATGTCGAGACATAAATGAACAGAGATTTAATTATCAACTTAGCAAATGCCGGCGAGTAGTGGAAAATGCCTTTGGGCACTTAAAGGCTCGTTTCAGACGCGTTGGGAAAGGATTAGAAGTTCACATTGACAACGCGCCAATAATAATTAAAGTATGTTGTGTGCTTCATAATATATGCAACAATAAAAATGACAATATTAACAAAATATGGTTAAATGAAGCCAAACAATTAGAGAAGCGCAATCAACCTAACTTCACAACAATAGCTGGGCACACAGGCATCGGAAATATCATAAGAAATGCACTTAAGAAATACTTTGGTAAGTCTTTATTAGATTCTCATACTATTTACTTTTTATTTGACGTGAAAAATTCTAATAATTTTTTTTGCAAATTAATGTTTTCGCGCAAAAGTTCATTTCTTTCTTCTTCATTTTTTTTGGACTGATCGACGAAGTCCTTGAAGCACTCTGCTTCCTCCTTTGCCACTTCTAGTAAGGCCTCATTAATTGCATCCCTGCCTCTTTTTCTATTTTTAGGACGTGTTGAATTTGATGGCCTAGCTGCCGAAGATGGTCCTGCCGCCGAAGTTTTTTCGCCTGAAAATGATGGCACATCTGATGATGACACTGGGGTAGAGCACTGTGCGCATGACTCGGTCGTAGAAGATTCACTATAGTCGAAATCGAGTACATCTATACTCGGCGATAGCAAGCTTGTGTTTGAATTTTCTTCATCTGTTTTACATAAATAATAACAAAATGATAATAAATTATTTCTTCTTAAAACTTCAATAATTTACCTATACTTTCTACTACAAGTTCATCCAGTCTGTTTGCCTTGAACTCGCCAGTAAATTCTGCAATCTCATTGTAAAATTCCCATTCAGACGGAGACCCTCCAGACTTGCCAGTCATTTGTTTTTCTTTTCTAATTAAACAAATGTATGTTAATTATAATACACTAAAGGTTTGAATTGCTACTTACCGATATCGCTTTGTTAAATTATTTATTCTTGTTCGGACTTCTTCCGTAGACAGACCAATGCCGTAACTTTCCTGCAGCTCAGTTCCCATTTCCTTTAGAATATGGCTATTTTTTCTTTGCCCACGCAATTCGGCAATTTTTTGTCTCTTTGCCGTTTCGCTCGCTGTTTGATAGAATTTTCCTTTTTTATTTTTCTTTGCACTCTCCATTTTAAATATACATGAAAACGTGTTGTCAAACAAATGTCACATTTTGTTATAATTTTTTTCCACTATGTAATAATGGCAGTAGTATCAGTAGAAAACTGTCTCTGCTAGGTTTGAATATTAGGATACCAGCAAAAATTGTTGTGTTTCAGTACTCGGTACGTTCATGGTATACCAGGTACTTCAGTTGATATCCAGCTAGTATGTGTAGACACACATCTAGTATAGCACATAGTTTTCGAATACCATGGCATCAATACCACATGTGTGTCTATGGTATAACCTTCCAGCAATAAACATATTGGCAAGAAAGGTATTTTTTAATTAGTCGCGAAAAACTGCAAAAATGCTTGCAGTTTCAACAGTAAGATATTCTGTATGTGGTAGAAACTTCCTCACATAGGATTGGGGGGGGGGGGGGGGGGGGGGTTACATGTAAAGAAGTTCAACACCACTCTAGTTTTTTTTTTTTTTAATTCTTAAGTTTGAATTTTGACGCTCAAGTCTCGCGCAGTAGGCACAACCTCATGCAATGTGCAGGTCGCTGTGACAAGTGAAATTAATTAGGTTATGGTGAATATTAGCTTTATTGTGGTTTCTTCAATTTATAGGTAATTTAGACGTTTTTGTATGGCAGCCCTACGAAAGCTGCCTGATTCGTCTCATTTTCGAAATTATATTTACTTTAAAAAAAAACGTGCGCAAAATTTCAGCACTCTTAGCGAACGCGTTGTGCGGAGGGGTAGACGGACAGTATGACGGGCAGACGTATAGACGGACAGATTAATGGACAGACATATTCACAGCTAGGCATACTGATAGACGGACAGACAGACAGACGCGCAGGCAAACAGACGGATGTGCAAAAATCAAAATAACTTAATATTATGTGTGGGTATCCAGTCCATTCTAGTCTTTCATCATTATTTCTATGCATTACTAATGGAATGACAAATTTAATATAGTCCATGATTTCATCATCTAGGGTATCAAAAGAAATTCTTGAGCTTAATATATATATCGAAACTAATGTGGGACCATCGTAAAAATCCTAACGAATCATTAGAATTCCTGTATTCGTTAATACGAGCCTTGGATTATGTTTCTAAATAAAAATCAAACATTCCTTATCTGAAAAGTTGTTTGGAAAGAAAATGTCATACAGCTTGCTTAGGTATGTACTAAATTCATGTTATGAAAGGGTTACATGAAAACGAATTACTTTAACATTATTAGTAATATTGTTGCATCTGACAATACACAGTGGCGTGCCGAGAGATTTTCCCACCTGCGGCAGTCTCTAATTTATATATTATATATTATAGAACGTAAATAAATGAATAAAAAAATAGTTAGTTTGTTTAAACAGATTGTAAACATAATGATAAAATGTAACCTATTTACTTTTCGGGTTAAGTTTTCATGCAGCGTTACTATCAGATGTTGTTCAAACTTTGCTCACTAGTTACACTATACTAACAAAACACAAATATGAAACTTATTTCGAGCGGAGACTTATAGTTTCCGATATATTTAAGTTTAAAATTCTAAACTTTATAATACAAATTATACATTTTCGCAATTATTTTATCCTTCTTCTTCTTAAAAATGGCATTCAGAAGACATTGGACCTTATTAGTGGGTATATATATACCTTCCGAATAGAAAAACATTTATTAAAGAAACACACACAGGCAGGGTGTATATGTATACGTGTGTGAGTCGACTTTGATGAGGCAAGCTATAATTTCGCCGAATTAAAGAGTGGTTATATTTCAGTAGCACTCTTATGTGTGCAGTAACTTTATTATAAAATCATTTAGCGAAAAATGCAATCTAAATTTATTAATTATTCCTAAACGACTTAGAATAATGACTTGTGTTTTTTCTTAAATGAAAAATGACAGATTGTAGATAAATTTAAAGGAAAAAAGTTGCTTAAATTTCGCAAAATTTAGAAGAAAGATGGCGTTGAAAGTAATATAATGACCGATGAATCGTAGTATGTTACGGAAATCATTTTAGGTTCCGTAATTAGAATCCGATCGATGATTAGTGAAAGGAATTATCTTCAGTACAAATAGAGGTTGGAACTAACTACGTCTTTTTACCAAATCGAACTTCTATATCGAAATATCGATTGTGGTGTATCAAGATAATTTGGTCGTCTACCACCACAGAAGAAATTATAGATTTTTTAAATATAAACATTAAAGCTTATTTGTAGAATGAAAGCACATCAAGATTTTGCCTTCTAGTCACATATCAAATTTGCTTTTAAATCGGGAAAATAGTTTCGGAGATAACTTGAAAAAAAAGAAAGCCAATCTTTTTTAAATTGGAATATGGCCATTTTTTTAGTTAAAAAAATGGATTTACTTTAATCGCGTGTCTTCGAAGAAACGGAACGTCAGCTAAATTTGCAAAAAAAAAAAAACACTCACAACCGACCACTAATGAATACAAAAGGCAGAACGGGCAAAATATGCAAAATGAAGGAAGGTTGTGTATATGACCCAAGTGCCGAAAAAGCCTTATGTAGCGGTAAAAGCGTCCGTATGAAGTTTAATGGATCAAAAAACGAATGTCGGCACTAGATCGCACTCACTTCCCCCTTTAAGTTGATATCCCATACAACTCATTTTGGCCAATAAATATGGGGATAAATACAACCCCTCACTTTCGAGCCTAAAAACGAAAACTTTTTCACCCATATCTTTCTCCCGAACACCGAAATACAACTAAAATAACGGCATTGCTCTACGACCCTCGCTCGCAAGTTTTTTTTTTTAAGTATTTTTGAAGTCACAGTATACCGTAATATGACGAAATACTATTTACTAACAAAACTTGTGTTCGTTCGGTGTTGCTATATTTTTTATAAAATCAAAAAACTAGTTGCTTCGTTCTGGACATACGATTTTTAAAAAAAAATGGCGCTACATCGTAAAATTACAAAAATTTGTAACGTTGTGTTTATAATATTGAGTTGAAATATGATTTTCCTTTTCAATTAATATACGTTAAATTTCCATAATTTAGATTTTGACCTGCATTGCAATTGTTTCTAGTTACTAAACAAACTAGATTTTTAATGGTTGGCATCATTTTGATCGTATATTCAAGTGCAAGTGATGCATGCCCCCCCCCCCCCCTCCCCCCAATGAGACAAGCGTGGCGACCCACCGGTGATGCACGCCTTGGTGAACGTGTCAATCCAACGAGGAATCCCGATTCGCTCTGGAGAAGGAAGTTCCCCTTCTTCAAAATGACCTATAAGAATCCGATGATATTGATTATTACTGGAGCTGGCAAGCCAATTTGATCAAAAATTGTTGCTGCTTCAGGAAGCACCTGCCGTTTGGTATTCTCCTTAGATTTAATTCACTAGTTCATTCGAATCTTGGCTCTGTTTTTGAGCTACCGTGGCAGTTGGCTGACTAAGAAGGACCTTGTAAAGTATAATTTTACCATAAATATCTGCACCTAAAATCAAGTCCACTCGTCCAGGCAATGCATAGTCCAGATTAGCTAGCAGAAGCTCCTGCTGGTTTCTAAAAT
Organism: Dioctria linearis; assembly: GCA_963930735.1. Classification (NCBI taxonomy): domain Eukaryota; kingdom Metazoa; phylum Arthropoda; class Insecta; order Diptera; family Asilidae; genus Dioctria; species Dioctria linearis. The sequence goes on along the minus strand of OZ005742.1, from coordinate 151,020,288 downwards.
TGGTTATTGGCAATATCTTTTCAGTGGGTAGCAGTAGCTTGGTAAGTCTTTTTGAGACAAATGCTTTCATTTCGTTTCATTTCATTTCGCTTATTTCAATCTACGGAATAAATCTTACAGATTACAAGAAATTATACAAATAAGTATGTATATAATATTGAATTCATCAAAACAAATCAAACCAAAAGTTATTTAAAAAACTAAACTATATTACAAATCTATAAAGCTTAAGCGGAAAAATTCCAAAATAATTATCTTAAATCTCTCTCTAGATATATAAAAATCATGTAATGAATCAACCAAGTTGAAGTTAGAAATAGCCTGTGTGATAGGTTCACGGAAACCTAAGTTCGATCTATGAAAGGGTACAACCAATAAACGTCTAGGACGAATATATCTTTGAGGCACATAGAAGGGAATTGAAGATAGCAGTTCTGGACATGAAATCCTACAACTAAGTACATCATGGACCAGCATTATTGAACTTATGTCTCTTCTAGACTGTAAGGAATGCAATCCTAAGAAAAGACGTGTTTTATAGTCTAACGTAAGATCCCAATTTAGTTTTGACACAGCAAAACGTGTAAATTTTCTTTGAATCCGCTCAATACGTCTAATATGAGTTATTTGAGTAAGCATCCATACAACGGATCCGTATTCTAAAACGGACCGTACTAATGAAAAATATAGGGATTTTAATGTTAAGGGATCTTTAAATTCACCTGTCTGCCACTTTAAAAATCCTAGCAACTGAAAAGCTTTAGATGTAACATAATCAATATGCTCTTTAAACGATATATTCTTATCTAATATTACACCTAGATCAGTCATACTTGAAGGTCTGTCAAGAATTACATTTCTGACACTATAAGGAAAGGATATGTGATGTGCTAAGTGGTAAAAGGACATAGCTTTGCATTTGGAGGCATTTAGTTCGAATGAATTTGCCACACACCAGTATTCCAGACTACTCAAATCCTGCTGAAGGTCCATGCAATTACTAAAGGTATTTATAGTCATAAAGAGCTTCAAATCATCTGCAAAAAGGAGGCAATTAGCGAATGAAAAACAGGAGATAATATTATTGATGAAATGAATAAATAAAATAGGACCCAAATGGCTACCTTGTGGTACGCCCGACCTCACATGAATCGCCTGAGACTTACAGTTACCAATTTTCACGAGCTGTATGCGTATGCGGCCAAACAAGTATGAACTAAGCCATCCCAACAAGGAAGAGTGGAAGCCAAGTGATCTAAGTTTATTAATCAAAAGTGTATGATTAATCTTATCAAAGGCTTTCGTGAAATCTGTACAGATCACATCAACCTGTTTACCTGACTCAATAACATTGACTACCTTATTAGAAAAAATTATTAAATTAGTATTAGTAGATTTTCCCTTATCAAAACCATGTTGTTCAACGCAAATCCGGAGTTTTACGGAATCGTAAATTTTTTCAGTAACTAAAGACTCTAACAACTTAAGAATTGGGTGAAGCTTTGAAATAGGGCAATAATTGTCTATCATATGTTTTGAGCCGCTTTTGAAAACAGGTGTTCATCAATAAAATATCCAGAAAATAGAGATGAATTGAAGATATACGTTAAAGGAGAAAAGAGTGAAGAAGCACACATTGTCAGAAGTCCAGTAGATATTAAATCAGTCCCGTGGGAATAATTACTTTCTAAAGTAGAAAGGGCTCTCCAAATAGCTTCCTCAACCAACGATATGGCACCCAACTCCACCATTGACGGGAGATATGAGTAATCACAGTGTGATAAAATCATTATAAGCCGATTCAAAGTAAGTAGCAAATAAATTACATATGGATTGAATATTATTTGAAGAATTGTTCCCAAAATGCATTAAGTTTGGATAACATGTACCAGAACGCTTATTATTTATATATGTCCAGAAAGCTTTAGAATTTCTTTTAATCTTGGATTCTATGTCCCATAAATATTGCTTATGCAGAAATCTTCGCAAGAATTGAAACTCGCGTCGTACGCGCAAAAAAATATTTCTATCAGCACTAGTCCCACTTCCTTTATATGCTTTATGAACTTTACTTTTAGCATTCCTTAGACGTAACAAACTACGATTGTACCAACCGGGGTGTAAGGTGTTCTTTCTCTCTTTTGACGGCACCAAAGCGTTGATACCATCCATTAAAATACCAATGAACCGATCATACATTTTACAAAGATCATTACAAATATATATTACAGACCAGTCAATAGAATTAAAATATTCATTTAAAACATTAAAATTGGTATTTAAGAAATCGTAATATTTAACTACTGTATTGCTAGAGTAAACAAAACTATAGGCAGATAAACTTAGTTCGATAAGTTGATGATGGAAATCAGTTGGAATTAGTCGATTTTCTACTTCCTTTACGTTAGTACATAGTTCCATATCAACAAAAGCAAGATCCAAAAGCTTATTAAACGAATTAAAAACATTATTTACTTGCGATAAATTCATGCTAAAGAGATTGTCAATTACATACGACTCAAATTCTTGCGTTACATTCAAGGGAAAAACTTCTAGTCCTCATCCGACCAGGTCCAAGAGATATTACTCAGATTAAAATCGCCAACGTAACAAATAGAATCACTTCCATCAATTGAATGTGAAATGCTGTCCTCGTTATTTCAAAATCTTATTGGAATCTAGTCTTGATAAGCAAGTCAGCGCATGAGTGCACTCCATCTGTTTTAGTCATTCCATTGCCTAATACTTTTGCATTTGTCTATACTTCTTAAATCTTCTATAATGAATGACGCTTCTGTTCCTTGACCCACAAATGCCCATAATTTTGCCAATTTTCCGTATTTTCCTACATACAACGACATTTTCGCTCTAGATAGAATAACTGTTGTGCTTTCAATGCAGTTTGCTCTATGAGTTTTTATTTCTTTTGGAGCACTAGTACCTAACTCTCTTTTCGATGGACTTGATGTATCATTTCGCTTCGAGTTAATAATATATGATGCTTTTTGACACAAAATTTGCAAGTTTTCCAATTTTTGCAGTCTGTTGGTATTTGATTTACCAACTTGTACTAGCTGTTGCAGGCTGTTGCAGGTCCAACTATAATACGACCTGGATGTATCCAGATAGATAATAAAAAGTTGGAACGTTCTTAATAACGCAAATGAATATTTTATTTAAATATTAGCGATTAACTTTGTTTCACACACAACTTGACTTTTTATAAGAAAAGAAACTAATTATTTTAAATATTATATTTTTTGTCAAATTCTTTCTTAATTAATTTTTCTGATCACTAAAACAAAAGTATTTTTACATATTACTCAGCCTACTCAAAACATGAAAAAATATATCTCGCAAATATAATCCACTCTGTTCAGCAACAATCTGCTAGATTAAGCGATAGCGAATTTATCGAATGTTTTGATGCTATAATCAACAGTACGTGATGCCAAACAAAACGGACAGAGGTTCAAACAGTCAATATCACGGTTACCGCCACAAGTCTTTAACGAAATGTGCGTTCCCTACGCTAATTTAGCATAGCCTAGTTCTTCGCACTGCGTCATTTCGTTGCTGCACAGTCAGTTTTACGAACTCTGCAGAGATTTGTTATAGAGTGATCTTCTTTGCAGAGCATATATGAACGAGATACTTGCCGTGGTGCACAAATATAGATTTCCTTTTATCAGTACCTTTGGTATTCATACTTTTGTTTGCTGTTAGTGCTTCCAGACCCTGGAAGCCAGTCTCTATTACTCCAAAAAGGCCTTTCGAGGTTGTATATTAGCGAGCTAATATAGACGACGAATATGTCTGTCGAGCTTCTGTGTGAGAATGCATAGTAAGAGTGGATATCACTGAGTGGTCGCTATATCTCTGTTATTGATAGCTAACAAGCATTCTATCGTAGTATCGTGCAATCCTTTTAGTCTCTCTGCGCACTCTTGATTTTAATCTGGTTGATTTAACAATACCCGAATTTTAGCAGCAGCTGAAGTCTTTGATTATCAAAATCTCTTATTAAATATTATCCAGGCTGCGTCATAGTTTTTGTTTTTCGTTTGCAAGTGTCTTCTTACAAGTTCTATTGCTTTTGCAGTCAGATTAGTTTCAAGCAGAATAATTTCTCTGTCGGAGCTATTTTCTTGTTTTTATGATGTATTTCGGTAAAGAGATTTTCGAATTACTGCCACTTCAAATAATCTCCTCCAAATACAGGGATGTTTATTCGAGGAAGCGTAATTTGCGTATCAGTATTAGCAGTGTTTTCTTCTCTATTCCGCCGATTTGCAGTATTACTTGTCTTTAATGGATCTTGTCTCTTTTGTAATTTTACAATAACAATCCATTTTGTCAAATTCAAGTAGTTGACCATTTGTCATAACTTTAGCATTATTTTCTTCACACACAAAATTTAAGATGTTTGAGTAGGTATCTCTTCTTCGAATTTGGATCGTGCTCTCTTAAGTGTTGCCGCTACTATCTTATATTGGCGTATTATAGCGTCCTCTTCTTCCTTATCTTTTGCTGCTGCTTGATACGGTTTATTCCGAATGACCTCTAATACGCCTTTTGTTTTAGAATATAATTTCTTGACCACCTGATAGAGTTCTCTACGAAATAAACGTTTCCTGGGGCTTTACTCTGTTATACTAATATTTCCTTATTTCTTAGTTAAAGGGCATCCCACTATTCTTCCAACTTATTTGTTCTTGACTCTGCGTATGGTTTAGATTTTCTATTAAGAAATATTCCCTTATATTGCTTAGCAACTTGTGAATGTTTGCTGTCTGTTTTCTGCGTCTTTTTGAACCTTGACCAGATTATTTTAAATTAGAATATGGCACTTTATCGCCATTTTGCTGTTGACTCTGCTTTTCCTGTCTAGAGTTGACCTAATATAGAATTATATTGCTGATTGGGCTTTCCTCCAAGTCATTTAACTTTTTAACCGATAGCTAAACTGCTGGATCAACAGTTGTGAGATGCGAGTAGTTTTATACTCCCTTCCCAGATATTGTAATACTCAATGTGACTACTTTTAAATCGACGACTAATCCAATGATACCTCTATCGAATATAATTTCGGTGACTATAAACTGATTCAATTATTATCATGCTGAGGACAGCGGTTCCTGAGTTAAAGTAATACTACAGTAATACAATAACAAAAAATAAGTAAAACAACTAGAATAATACGCTTGATAAATACCCGTATGTAATTTCGTATGGTCACCCATAAGTCTGATCATTGAAGTAGTTTTTCGTATGTATTTCTTGAAAGGCTCGTCGGACAATAAAAATGTTTATAACCAATTTCATATGATTTCATATTCTGAAGAACTTTTCAGTATAACAAAACGTCTAGAACTGATTGTATACACAATATACGTAAATTTTAACCCATTATTGAATTATATTTACTATTTTATGAAAACACTGTGTTCAGCTCTCTACGTCGACGAATTCTCAGGTAGTGTTAAAATAATTTAGTGAAAAACGAAATTTTTGTAGGGTCACCCTGTGAAGGATCTGCCCGATTCGTCCCATTTTCGAATTTAAATTTACTTTTTTTTTATAAAGCCCGTGCGATTCGCCCTATTTTCGAATTTAAATTTACTTTTTAAAAAAAAAAAAAGTCAATCTGCAAAATTTCAGCTCTCTAAGAGAACGCGTTCTCGCGTTATCGTGAGGAAGGACAGACAGGCCGACGGACGGACAGACGGCCGATTAGATGGACAAATGGACAGACAAACCCGCGGACAGATGAACGGACTAATGGACGGGCAAAAATTAAAACAACTTTTAATATTATACGTTGCGGTCCAACCCATTTTTATACCCTAGATGAAATCTGTAGGGTATACTAAGTTTGTCATTCCGTTTGTAACGCAAAGAAATAATGATAGCAGAGGAAAATGGATTTATGCGTGTCTGTCTGTCCGTCTGTCTGTCCGCCTATCTTCGTATGTGCTGAAATTCAATGAAAATTATTTCAATGAATTTGCCAAATGCACAAATCTGCAAAAAAATTAAACTTTCCGTTTCAGCGATCAGATAGATCGCATCGGTATGGTTATATCTGATCGCCTATAAAGTTCAACGATGGAGTCCACACAATTTCTATAACTGCTGGATCGAAAAGTTCAATTTTTTGAATTTGGAAAGTTCATTCACATTATTTTCAATGAATTTAAATTTAGACGACACTAAAAACTTGATCTTATACTTAATCAACACGACTGCTTTTTCAAAATCCTTAACTTTTTAATGTTTATCATTATATAATAACTGAAATGATAAAAGCTTTATGGATACATTTACCTTACAGTTTTTTTATAAAAAGTTAAAAATGTTAATCAATTTTCTGATAATATAACAGGAAACTCTATATATAAAAATAAAGTTTATAAAATATAAATAATACATATGCATATGTTATAACTTCAAAATAACGTTTATTTATTTATTTATTAAGAACTTCATCAAAGATCTGATAATTGAGTTTACAAAAGTATAAAAGTATCTATAACAATGTAATGACAAAAGGTATACATAACAAAATAATAAAAAGATAATTAACTCTAACTAAGCAGATCTTTTATTTGACTTTTTGAAGGATGAAAGTCAATGCAATCAAACTGACGGTTAAAGAGACGTGCCATTGAAATCGGCTCATGCATGCCACAGTTGGTACTATGCTGGAGAACATCGGAGAAGTCGTAGTTCCTCAAGGAGTGCACAGGAACAGATATATTGGGAGTATTCAAGAGCTCAGGTAAATTTATCACTCCGTGTATACACTGAAACGCAAAACCACTCTGGAAGATTTTCGTCTATTCTCAAGAGAATCCAAATGAAAGAGTTCAAGACTGTCGATATATGGTGGTAGAATAATAAGCTTATCCCAGTGAAGTCCACACAGAGCAAAATGAATGAATCTCCACTGCACAGCCTCGATGTGATTTATGTATACAGCATAGAAGGGAGACCCAACCAGACTGGCATACTCCAAAATAGGTCTACGAATGTGCAGTAAAGGACCTTCGTTATGAATGGATCATCAAACTCCTTTGACCACCTCTTTACAAACCCCAGATTAGCATTAGCCCTGGAACAATTGTGTTAATATGATCCTAGAAGGACTAGTATACTAAGAATAAATCTTTGGTTTTGACAAGTCTAGTTAATAAGAATCCATCCTTTTAGGAGAAAAGAACATAGCAGTACATTTGCTGATATTGAGGGGAAGATAATTAACGGCATACCATTTATGAAAGGTGTCTTTGTCCAAGTTTAAAATTCCTCACTCGTTTTCATTAGAAACAATACGGAAGATTTTGGTATCGTCAGCATAGCAAAGTATTCTTGAATTAGCCAAAATCAGGGATACATCATTAATGTAAAATATAAAAAGAAGTGGTCCAAGATGGCTACCTTGAGGAATGCCAGAAGTATTATCTATTTCGTCTAAAAGAGCTGCGCGAAATATAACTCGCCGCGAAAATGCACTTGAATTGCTTTCCGCTTTCAATAGCAGATATGCAGAAATTAGAAAACTTTAACAAATTAGCTGTAGTAGATTTACCTTTCATAAAGCCATGCTGAAAGAGCGCAGGAAAGGCTTGCTGTGGAAGTACAAAACACCACAAACCAGGGCTTCATATATCTTACCAATACAAGTTAAATTCGCGACAGGTATGTACATAGTTAGAAATGTCGCACTTTCTGCCCTTCTTGTGCGAAGGAATTATCAAAGAAAGCTTCCACTGTTTTGGAAACAGACCAGGTGTTAAAGATAAATTAAGTAAATAACAAAAAACAGAAACGATGGACGTAGCACAATGTTTTATCAGCGTGGAAAGAACACCAGCCGGACCACTAGAAAATCCATCAGCTATGTTTGAAATATACTTGGAGATAGAACTTCGTCGAACAGATCTTCAGGTTGAATAGAAGTCAGCGGAAGCTTCGTCAAATGGGTAAAATCTTTATAACTAATATCACAGAAGGCAGTTTTAAAAAGTCAGCAAACAGATTGGCAGTCGCCATGGAATCAACACTGTCTATGTTTCCGAGTCGGGACAGTTTCTCTTAGAGTTCACTAACTTCCAAAACTGTTTAGGTTCATTACGCAAGGCTGACCTCATTCTATATACATAATCGTTGTATGATGCAGTTAAACATGAAGTGTACTGAGTACGCCAATTAGAATAAGTTACGTAATCAGCATCGCTCCTTGAGGAACGGAGCCTCCTCTAAGCCTTATTTTTCACCACGGTTGAAAATTCGAAGCACGATTCGAACTAACAAGTGGTACTCAGTGAGTAAAACAACAAAATAGAAAGCCTGAGAGCCACACATACAGGGTGATTCAAATCAAGATACCTTCCGGTATACCACGCGATTCCTTGAGGTAAGCTGATCAAAAAATTGTTCCACATGCCCCCCTAGAAACCTTCCTTTAGGAGTTGCGGCCAGTTGAATATTTCGCCAATACTCGTGAACCGTAATGGCAATAAATGAGAATAACTTTTGAACAACTCTAGAGATTTTGGTTTTTGTTGGCTTATTAAATAGTCAAGAATAGTAGCTGTCGAAAGTGTATTACTCTGTATTTTTTAATGAGCATCTTTACATTATTCACAAATATTTCCAAAATTTTGATATTTTTACACTCCAATTTCAGAAATACCGTTATTTATTTCAAAAGCTTTCTTATATGTAACGGAAATTTATTGCTTATTATTAATGCACCTACTACCCTCTATCATTGGAAATAACAGCATGCCAATACCTGTATCAGTTTTAGCACTGGAGGTTTATTGGTACATTCAAGCCAGATCATAAAATTGCATACAAGCAATAATCACAGGTAGGTACGTAGAGTCTTTTATGACTTGACCTAAAATTACTTTTGTTACAGTCCGCATATTCTTCATTTGAAAACGACAGACTAGTAACTAACAAAATTTTTTGTTAGCATTTATTACATACTAGCGTTTAAATAATCACAGGTAGGTACGTAGAGTCTTTTATGACTTGACCTAAAATTACTTTTGTTACAGTCCGCATATTCTTCATTTGAAAACGACAGACTAGTAACTAACAAAATTTTTTGTTAGCATTTATTACATACTAGCGTTTAGATAACACCTTTAATCCAGCTCCTTCTTCTCTTTACACCAAAAGATAAAATATTCTTACTTTTGTGAAATCTTGATGCTACTTTCATTGACTGATAAAATAAGAAATTACGAAACTCCTAAGATGCTTCTTAAATATTAAATAAGAGTACCGACTCCTTCAGAAAATTATAACCAAAGCAATTGTGGCTCTAGTTATAAAAGACCCTACGTGATTATTGCTTGTATGCAATTTTATGATCAGGCTTGAATGTGCCAATAAAAATCCAGTACTTGATACAGGTATTGGCATCCGGTTTTTTGTGTGATAGAGGGTAGTAGGGGCATTTATAAGAAGCAATAAATTTGGATTAAATGCAATTTTATGATCTGGCTTGAATGTGCCAATAAACCTCCAGTGCTAAAACTGATACAGGTATTGGCAATAAATTTGGGTTACATGGAAGAAAGTTTTTGAAATAAATAACGGTACTTACGAAGGTTGTGGCTATTTAATAAGCCAACAATAACCAAAATCTATAGGGTGGGTCAAAAAATATTCTCATTTATTCCCATCAGGGTTCACGAGTATTAGGGAAATTCTCAACTGGCCACTACTCCTAAAGGAAGGTTTCTAGAGGGGGTATGTGGAACAATTTTTTGATCAGCTTACCTCAAGGAATCGCGTGGTATACCCGAAGGTATCTTCATCTGAATCACCCTCTATAAACCCCTACTATGTAGATAAATTGCTTCAACTTCTAATAGAATTTCTAAAGCATAAAATTTTCGTTCAAACCATTAACGTATTGTTACGAGCGTGGCCTTAGTTCGTTATTTAAAACACCATATTTCAGATATAATTCAAAAGTTCTTTCTTTATTTAACTTTACTGTTTACTCTCACAAATTCACAAATAATTATCAAATCAACTCTTTATTTATCGCTAGTACTGTACTTCTAATTATCGCAATCCAAATAGTTTACTTCGTTCACTTCTCACTTCGCTGTCTGAAATAATACTCGCCTCCTGGATGTGAGCAGCGCCGTATTTATACTCTACGAATTATCCTAGAACCTTCCTGAATATTCCATTCTCCAAACCCAGTTTACTAGGATGTCACTAACCTAAAGTTGTTTCCATTTCCAATAGATGTCGCTTGTATTACTTTGTGGCGCGTAACACTGCCCCCTTCTTAAAATTGTTCGTCCCGAACAACAGGTGATCCACGGTTTTGATGCTCGCAGTATTGACTTAAACGATCTAGATGAACGATTTTCCGTTTGCCTCTTGTACCCCGCTGTACTGAATACGGTCCTTCCCAGTGTTGTTGTAATTTGGGAGAACGTCCCTTACGTCGTTTCGGGTTGTACAGCCAAACAGTTTCACCTTCATTAAATCCTGCTGAGTTACCACGTAAGTCATAGCGGGTCTTCATCCGATCGGTATTTATTGCTAATTTTGCTCTCGTGACTTCGTGTACATCAGCCAATCGTTGTCTAAGTTCCGATACATAATCGTCTGGTAACTTTTGTTCACCTCTGGGTGTACCAAATTTGAGATCGCTAGGTAAACGCATCTCCTTTCCGAATATCACTTTTGCTGGCGTTTGTCCGGTCGTGTTGTGTACAGCTGATCGATAGGCCATTAAGAACATGGGAATATGTCGACCCCAATCGCGTTGGTGATAGTCGACTACTTTCTTTAGATGCTCGACCAATGTTCTGTTGAAGCGCTCTACCATGCCATCAGATTGTAGATGCAGAAGAGTTCTGGTTTTTCTTATTCCCAGAATTTTACACATCTCTTGGAAAGTCCGTGATTCGAAGTTCCGTCCTTGGTCCGAATGAAGTTCATGAGGAATACCAAATCTACTGACCCAATTCATTACTACTTGATCCGCTACTGTGGTAGACTCTTACTGAAATATTCAATAGCAACTAATATATAACGGTTACCGTTATCTGTTTCTGTAAAAGGTCCAGCGATGTCTACGGCTATCCATTCAAATGGGGCTCCTACATTATACTTATGCATTTCTCCTCTAACTCTGTGTGGTGGTCCTTTGCAAGAAGCACAGATAGTGCATCTGCGGCACCATTCCTCAACATCCTCTGGCATATGTAACCAATACAACCTTTCACGTATTTTGGAAATTGTTTTATTAACCCCCAAATGTCCTCCAGATGATCCACTGTGCATTTCTTCTAGAACATCTTTGATCTGGGATGCTGGCACGACTATCTGCATTCGGAATGACTCGCCGTTAGTTGATTCCCACTTGCGCTTTAATATACCACATTCAAAGTGAAGAGAGTTCCATTGAGCCCAGTAGCTCTTCAGTTTCTCACTCCTATCCGAGATATCTTGCCATTGTGGTCTTTCCATGTCTTCTTTCCAAGCAAGAATAGGTGATATGTCTGGGTCTTCCCGTTGTGCTGTTCGGAAGCTCTCGTTGTTCCAACCTATCGATGGTTCCACCGTCACCAGCTGTATTGTTGCTTTTGTTTCTTTTTCTTCCAGCCGAACGCAATTTTTGCATTCAACTTTGCATGGACTTCGTGAAAGGGCGTCTGCATTTCCATGGATACGTCCTCTTCGGTGTTGGATTTCAAAGTCATAAGCTTGGAGTCGCTCTATCCATCTCGCCACTTGCCCCTCAGGGTTCTTAAACTGCAAAAGCCATTTAAGCGCTGGATGGTCAGTGCGGAGGATAAATTTCTGCCTGTAGAGATATTTATGCAAATGCTTGGTTGAGTTTACAATGGCAAGTAGCTCTATCCTTGTAGCACAATAATTTCTCTCTGATTTTGAGAGTGCTTTGCTAAAATAAGCTACTGGCACCTCTTGTCCATCCTCCTCCTGTGAAAGCACTGCACCAATACCTACATTGCTGGCATCCGTGTCCAATATAACAGTTTTTCCCAACTTTGGATAGTGAAGCACTGGAGTTCCAAAGAGCTGTTGCTTCAAATTTGCAAAACTCTCGTTACATTTATCTGACCATATGAACGGCTTTCCTTTTTCTGTAAGTTGATGTAGGCTCCTTGCTATATGTGCAAAACCTTTTACGAATCGACTGTAGTAGGTAGCCAATCCAAGAAAACTCCTTAATTGATGTTTGTCCTTTGGAACAGGCCGATTTTTACAGCGCTTATCTTCTCTGGATCAGTTCTTACTCCTTGTGATGAAACTATATGCCCCAAATATTTTACTTCATTCCTGAATAGAGCACATTTATTCGTACTGAGCTTCAGTTTCGCATCTCTCAGTCTTTGAATTACGTCCCGTAAGTTGTTTTTATGTTCCTCGAATGTCCATCCGATCACAATTATGTTATCTAGACAAGACATGTTTTCCAGGTTAATCCTCGTAAAACACATTCCATGAGTCGTTCGAATGTGGCTGGAGCATTACATAATCCAAATGGCATAACTTTGAATTGCCATAAGCCACTTCCAACCGAGAAAGCAGTTTTGTCTCGGTCCTCGGGATGTATTTCCACTTGCCAGTAACCGCTCTTCAAATCCAATGTGGAAAACCATTGCGCTCCGGAAAGGGTGTCCAATGTGTCATCAATCCTTGGTAACTGATAGCTATCCTTTCTTGTTACATTATTTAGTTAGCGGTAGTCCACACAGATTCGTGTGCTGCCATCCTTTTTCCTGACCAAAACAACTGGCGATGTCCAAGGGCTGTTAAATTCCTTAATTATGCCTTGTTCTTTCATGGAATTTATCATATCTGCAACTTCTGGTTGTTTGGCTAATGGTAGTCTTCGTAGTGGTTGCCGAATGGGCCTAGAATCTCCTGTATTGATCCGATGCTGGACAAGATTTGTTTTGCCGAAATCATCATCATTCATTGCAAATAATTCCGAAAATGCATCGATCATCTCTTTGGCATCGTTGTATTGCTGTTCATTTAAGGCACTAGATGAAAGAAGTTTCTGAACCTGTTGAGTAGTAGCTGGTATACGTATCGCCTCCTTAATATTACTACCATATTCCAAATAAACAATCTGATAAACAGGCTCACAATTTCCAATTATAGCACCTTCTTTTAGTTGTACCTCATTTTCGGATGTGTTGAGCACTCTGACTGGAATTAATGTTGCGCCTTCTGCCTTCACTAAAGTCTTACCAACGATGATGTTCGATGTTATTTTTGTAGGGTTAGGCTCCACCAGATAGAATCGGCTGGTCCCGATGTCATCAGTAAACTTTGCCCATACTAGCGTCTCCGAGAATGCGGAGAGGGTCATATTCTCACAGACCATCGTCCTTATTTTTGCAGGATAATCTGTTCCTCCTCCTAGTCTCATAGGTATTTCTATGTTGCCATATATGAGTATTCGTTCTCCGACATCTAAATTTATTTTATATGTGGTTTTAAAGTCTACTCCAAGGATGCATTCATCCATTCTGTCTGAAACTAGGAAATTGTGAGGAAATAGTAGTTCACCTAGTTGAATATCCAAAGATATTTCTCCAAAAACTTGTGCTGCGGCTCCAGTTGCTGTTCTTAGTAAATATTTGGTGGTATTGTGAAGCCATTTGTTCTTGACAAGATCCGCTCTAATAATTGATCTCGAAGCTCCAGTGTCGATAGTGACAACGCAGTCCTTTTTTCCTACACTTCCATATATAACAAGACTGCTATTATTTCTCTGCAACTGGGCTATCTGAATGATGACTTCGGGGCTGTCGACTCTACCAACCAACTTCTGCCCCACTTCATTAAGGCAATCCGCATTTACGCTAGAGTATGAGAGATAAGCTAATCTTTCCACATCAGCCTGCAGTTGTTGTAGTGACTCGCTATGCTTTTGAGTCCTGTTGCGTAACTGCAGGCGATATACTTGCTGCATGTGTTCATCTCCATAACGTAATTCTATCGCCTGTACTAGTGAAATGTAATCACGTTGCTTTTCAATCTGAATAGTTTGTAATAACTCTGACGCAGGACCTCGAAGTGCTAATACCAGAGCTGTAGCTTTGTCTGCGTCATTCCATCCATTTACTTCGGAAGCTGCCTCAAACTGTCTCTTGAAAATATGCCACGAATTTTGTCCATCAAATATTGGAGGTTTCATTCTGCTTGCACCGGATATCTCAGTTCCTTCGTGCCGAGGTTGTCGATACTTCATTCTGTCCAAATCTGCTTTAAAGTTGTCAAGCTTCTCCGTAACATTTTGTTGCACTTCCGATACTTGCTGTTGAACTTCCAGCACTTCCTGCTGGATTCCTTCAATTTTCACATTTTGCTTGTCTAATGAATTTTTAAGAAAAGTCTTCTGTTCCTCCAAACAGGTTTCTAGACAATTCTGCAAAGAAAACTTTTGTTCATCCAAACGGGCTTCTAGAGAATTCTTTTGTTCATCTAGACGGGATTCCAGAGAATTCTTTTGTTCATCCCAACGCGCTTCTAGAGAATTCTTTTGTTCCTCAAAAGCATTCCTTTGTTCCTCAAAAGCATTCTTTTGTTCCTCAAGGGCATTCTTTTGATCGTCCAAACGGGCTTCTAGAGAATTCTTTTGTGCATCTAGACGGGATTCCAGAGAATTCTTTTGTTCCTCAAGAGCATTTTTCACTTGCAGGGTTGAAAGCTCCACTTTGGTCATTAAAGTACCCAAAAGCTGTTCTATGTTCATCGCAGGCTCTTCTCCAGTTTCTGGTTCTTCCTCGAAAACGTATGTATCAGGATTCTTTTCTTCCTCTATCAACGCTTTTCTAAGTCGCTCGACTAGAACATTCTTTAGACCTGTCGTTTGCAATGACCGATACCCCAACTCCACTTTCAATTCCTGTATGCGAAGCTCCTCTAGTTTGCGTCCCATTCTTGCGCGATTTCACAAAATTAATCACTCTTTGAATTTCAAAGTCAAATGCCACCACTTTATTTCGCGATTTTATTTTACTTCTGACACCAGTTGTTACGAGCGTGGCCTTAGTTCGTTATTTAAAACACAATATTTCAGATATAATTCAAAAGTTCTTTCTTTATTTAACTTTACTGTTTACTCTCACAAATTCACAAATAATTATCAAATCAACTCTTTATTTATCGCTAGTACTGTACTTCTAATTATCGCAATCCAAATAGTTTACTTCGTTCACTTCTCACTTCGCTGTCGGAAATAATACTCGTCTCCTGGATGTGAGCAGCGCCGTATTTATACTCTACGAATTATCCTAGAATCTTCCTGAATATTCCATTCTCCAAACCCAGTTTACTAGGATGTCACTAACCTAAAGTTGTTTCCATTTCCAATAGATGTCGCTTGTATCACTTTGTGGGGCGTAACAGTATTATACAGAAAAGAATATAGGGATAATTTTAATAGTAATAAAATTAATAATGTTTCATGATTTGGAATGGATTGAAGTAGGAATGAAGTAATGGATAATAATATATACTTACAGTAGGGTTAGCTTATGAGCTTGAAAAACTCCCGTCGGAAATTTTATTGCTCCAATCTTTAAGGGGAGGGATGGGATGGGGTCACTGGTAGTCACAGCTCAAAATGGCGACCACATTCCCCGGGTGCGTTAACCGCCTGCTTGAATTTAGGGTGCAATTTTTTGGTAAGAACTTAACTTGTTGTAAATTTGATTCTCTACAATTTTCGTACGTATTGCTTTTATCACGTGATCGATATTTTTCGAATTAAGGGGGAAAAACTGATAATATGTAATTAGCAAATTATCTCGTTTACTATTAACGTTAAGACATTAATGTACCTAAACAAAGTTGTATAGAACCAATATTTAAGTTCCTACCCCTATGGCAGACCTAATGGAACTGAAACGATCAGCGTATCCAAACCACTGATGTCACCGGAAGGAAGGCAAGAAGAGTGAGCCAGCAGCGTTTCGTCGACCTGGAAAGACCCAGTTTGTCGACCGATGCTCTGCGGGGAAGACGTATTGCAAGTAAAATGAAGCGAGAGTAATGCAGTGAAAAAACGTGGTGTTCAGTCACTTTTATTAGCTAGCATTATACGTGGTGATGAAGAACACAAACGTATGCTCGAAACTTTTGACAGTATTGCCATGCACCCAGCGTCATCACCAAGAACGCCATTACCAGTTGAAACGTCGGTATTACCAAAATTCGATTTCAAAAACTGTTGCTTTATATGTAAAGAAAACTTCGATGGAAAAAAGGCGTTCCATAAACATGTGGCGTCACATATCGGTGGTTCGAAACCCTTAATTCCGGAATGCTATTTTGAACCACTTGAATAACCACAACGACGAACTGACACGAAAAGGATTAGCACGCATCGAGAACGTTGATCTAGTGGCTGTTGAGACGTGGTATCATCGCAGTTGCTGGAAAAACTTCATTATTACGCGTCACATGAGTTATCACGTTTCTTGCGAAATAGACCGTGCTATGGACCGCATTTGCGTTTATATTCATAACATCGCTAAATATCAATTTAACCTGAAAAGAATTGGAGGAAAAGTTCAAAGGAGACTTTACCCTGTATTGAAGGACAATAAACAAAAAACGTTTACAAGAGAAGTACGGCGACGAAATTGTAACGTTTGAGTTCATATAATACAATTTTTACGTTGCTCTGTGCCTTTATCGCCGGCGTAGGACCTTAAATATGGGTTCTAGGAAAAAACTCGTGAAGATCTAAATTGCAGGAAATCCAACTTTGTTCCTGTACACTTATGTCATAACATTAATAATAATTAATAATTGTCACACTTAGTGAAAAATACCGATCGTATGATAAAAACTGTAAGGACGAAAGTTGTAAATATAGTACCTACGTCCTTACAATTTTTGTTGAAAACTTGCAAATGGCCGAAATATTGAGCCAAACCATCCCCCCTTAAATTCAAGACGGCGGCTAACGCACCTAATGCACCCGACTAGACTAACCACATGTTGAATACGATATCGAAATTTGAAATATAATACAAATGCTGGTATTTTACATGAAATTCTGACATTGTCTTCAGTTTTTTTAGGGTTCCGTACCCAAAGGGTAACAACGGGAACCTTATTACTAAGGCTTCGCTGTCCGTCCGTCACCAGGTTGTATCTCATGAACCGTAAGAGGTAGACAGTTGAAATTTTCACAAACTGTGTCTTTCTATTGCCGCTATAACAACAAATAATAAAAATAAAAGAAAATTAAGAGTTAACGGGGGCCCCCATACAAGAAACGTGATTTTTTCAGCGTTTTTTCCTCGTTTTATTCTCATAAGTAGGTATATTTTTTTCAAATGACAGCCTTGTTATTATTTTTTAAAATGACAGCATTATTTTTCAAATGACAGCATTATTTTTCAGATGACATGACAGATGACATTTGAAAAAATAAATAAAAAGCACATAGTGTTAAATTTTGTACGATGGTACGGAGCCCTTCATGCGCGATTTCGACTAGCACTTGGCCGGTTATTTTTATGTTTTATAACCCATTTTTTCCAAAGTGCAAAAATAATTTTATTTTAACTGTGCTTGGTGTGTATTATTGATGTATTATACCTATGAAATTTGAAACTACTGTAATATAAGTTAGTAAAATATGAGTATTAGTTTTTCTTCTGAATTTAATTATTTGCTTCTTGCTTTTTCTTTTCGATTTAAATACATATTTGCTTGTTATGTATGATCACAGAAGCTGTACTTCAAATTCTTAAATACTATTTGCTCATAATATACGTATTGCAACATGTTCTGCATGCGATCTCTTCAATTTTTAATATTTTCATGATATTTTGCATGCTGCTTGCAACGGCTATTAACCTGTAGATTTGCGAATATTTGTTATTATTATATATTAAGTATGTAGCAGGTAGGAACAATGCTCGATATTTTTTATTCTAGAGCATGTTTGATTTTGTTATTTAAATGCCTGAAACATCCAATCGGAAACTTATGAATTAGGAAAAGCTTTTACTAACTCTAATGTTTATGAAATATTGATTTGTGGAGAATGGCCACTTAATTAAAGTGACAATTATCTCTACCTAGTAACTTCATACGACTGGTATAATTGATCGCATTGGAGAGATGCAATTAATATGTCCGTGATTATCGCAAATCTATTATACAGTTAAGCCAAACATTGATAAAGGTGCTTTCGGTTAATTTAGAAAATATCAGTAAGTTCGATATATTCATTGCCGCTTTCCTAGGTCAATATAATAATGTAATTGTTGGTTTAGATTTTAATGTAAACATCATATAGCATATGATGGCTAACAATATCTTGCATTATTTCAGCCTTAAATATTTTTCCCTTTGATTTATTTTTTGTGACAGATAAATCTGCTGTTTTATTTTTTATTGCGATTAATTCACCAAGTTCTGTGTGTCTATTTTTATACCCTAGATGAAATCTATAGGGTATACTAAGTTTGTCATTCCGTTTGTAACGCACAGAAATAATGATGGTAGAGCAAAATGGATTGGATACCCCCGCATAAAATTAAAAGTTATTGTGATTTTTGCATGTCCGTCTGTCCGTCCGTCTGTCCGTGCGCACGATAACTCGAGAACGCGTTCACCTAGAAAGCTGAAATTTTGTACACGGACATTAAAAAAAAAGTAAAATTAAGTTCAAAAATGAGACAAATCGGGCAACTCCTTCGTATGGTTGCCATACAAAAATTTCGTTTTCCACTATATATTTGCACACTACCTGAGAACACGTCGACATAGAGAGCTGAAATTTCGCACATTGTGTTTTCATAGTAATAGCAAATAAAATTTCAAAAATGGACTAAATTGGGCAACTCATTCTTAGTATTTCCATATAAAAATTTTGGTTTTTTACATATACTTTGAAAACGATCAGTCCTAGACATTTTTATTGTACCAAAAACTTCTTCAGAATAAGAAATCCTATAAAATTGGTTATAATCATTTTTTCTGTCCGACGAGCCGTTCTAGAAATATATGCGAGAAAGCAATGCAAAAAATCAAAATTGCTCAAATGGGTGACCATAAGAAATTTCATACGGGCATTCATCTAGGGTATCATAAGAATTGGTTTTACACCAATTCTAGCTTTTTCACTTGTTTTGTTTACGTTCACTGTGTATAACACAAATAAAAATTGCATATTTTCACTTCGCAACTATTCCCTGATAAAAGGAAATACTTTCCTGACGGAGTACGCTTCGCGTCTTACAAAACCTACAGAATCCTTAATGCTGTCAACTATACAAGATGGTCTCGGCTGACACTTTATCCTGCCGCTTCTAACAGTATGCTCACGAAACCTCGGAGCACCTGCTCTGCATCTGCTAAGCATTGGCCAGGCGGAGATTACTCCATCTCAAACATGTTTTTCGTCAACCAAACAGCTGTCGTGGGATCCAAGAAATGTGGAATGGACGAGCATATTACTGAATGGAATTGTTTAATTATCCTAACTAGATTTAAATGATAGCTGTATCAACCAGATCTACTAATCTCATAAATTTTAATTTTTGCGGGAATCGTAAAACTCAGTGGCTTGTTTCGAACTCTTTAAGATTATCAAAGCAGAAAATGAATGGGAAGGAATAACCACGAGTGGAGAAGAGCTTTGGATTTATGAGAAGTTAGCTTTAAGAAAAAACATTCGTGAACATTCAAGAAGGACTTGAAAATTAGAACGGTAAAATATTTCTTTTAAATCTACAGTAGAGGGTATCTTCATATATATGAAGCTATTAAGTTTTCGTAATCAGCGTGCGTGCATACGCAAATAAAGTTTATCTAAAAAAGAAATTCCATGACTTCATGTCATATTTGCGTCTACATAAATTTCTGATTCGAGTTTCTTAACTCCACGATATTTAGTATAAAACAATTAAGAGGGCCGTCTTCACTGAGCTACTGTAGTGAATACCTGTCAATCAGTACAGAATGAAATGGCATCGTAACAATTTCCAATGATTTTGATAGAATTTATCAAAGCAAAATTCACAATATCACAGTAGATTATAATTTATGCCACCATACATACTTTATTCATCGAAAAAAACATCACGAAAATACTCGATTTGGGAAGGGTGAATCAATTCGAATTCAATGTATCGAAATCCCTGTGACAATATTGTCCCCATTTTAATCGAATGTCCGTTGCTGAAACTTCCCTCAGCAATTTTTGGAATCGAGATATTCTAAAGTGCTTATATATTTTTTACTGCATCCGGAGGTACTAGAAATATATACTTCACTCGGACACTTCAGTACTAATCACATATTATAACTACCTGGATTGGAGCAACTTTATCATAACATGGACGGATGTCTTAGCTGCAGTGCATAGTGCAAAAAAAAGCTTTGAAACTTATTGACGATGAATTAATGATAATATCTGATGTCGTTACCTAAGAGCAAAGCTGTAATGTTGGCTATCATTTGCTCTTATATCCTTACAACTTCAAGATTTACATGGTACCGACTAAAATGTGAATTCTGATTCAAACATTTCTTACCCTAGAAAATATATTTCTATAAAACGGCAGATCTAGTTACATTTCTAGTGGATTTTGCTTTTTCCCGAATAAGATGAAATTGTGGGAAAGAAAAATGAATCAAATACATATTTTGGTATTTTTTTAAGTTTAACGATCTAGAGTATCGAAATTTTAAGGCTGATAGCCTACGGAGAAATTCTCGCATTCCAACACACACCGTACAGTAACCCCATTCTTTTAACCTCCAAAGTAATGTCGACCTTACCACAAAGTCTCAGGAAGCTTTTACATTTCAAGCAGTATAGATATGGAACAAATTTTCATTTGCTTTTTTTCTAACTCGTAAAAGCCACAGCTGTTCAGATGGTACAATGACAGACCTCCCCTTTCCTTACTCCTCCATCATTTCTTAATTCCTATTTCTCAATTTTCTTTCTAGCCTGTACATTGCACAAGGATATCCTGTAAGTCCAAAAAAAAAAAAAACTTCTTAAAAAATCGTTTCCTCGCATTATTCTGTTTTTATATTTTATTTATTTTTTTATGAACTGTATTCTTACAAAATGCTCTTAGACAAAAATCAGTGAACAGCTTCCAAAAATTAGCACCCCTATAAAATGTGAACTAAAACATTTCATGAACGTACATGGTGGTGTGGTATTCCCTTTTCAAAGATGGTATGCTGATAATAACCAGCCAAAAAGTTGGAAGTTCTTCACTTTTTGTTCGTGGTTCTTAGGGTGATTGTTAAGTTCTCCTTTTTGCGCACCTTCTCTAATGTTCTCGACAAATACCTTCCATTTCTTAACTTGAGAAATTATTCCGCACTAGAGATAATTGCAAAACTTTCTCATTGTACTTAAATTTCTATTGCATCGTTAGCTCCTCTACCTTACAGTATTAATTTTAGGTGCAAATTATCATGAGTAAGAAGGTGTGGTTACTCTGGTTTCCGACAATATAAATACTTTAAAGATGTACCATTTACAAGCACGCAAGTAACTGAGCGTTGTTTGAATTTTAGTTTATAAGTTTATCAAGTCCAATTAATGGGGAGCTTGCAGCAAAGACCTCAGACATAGCTGTATGTATTGCATTTAACTTAAGGTACTCAATATACTCACTGCCCCATTGCCATATTGTATTATCTGGTTATTTTATGTGGCAAATAATTTCGTGAAATTTAGCTAGTTGTCACTCCTGATTATGTGTATTCTAGCAAATAATATTTAACATTATGTATGTTTCTTTAATGAAAATGACTAAACACTCAATCCAGGTTTTATGTCGGGTTTATTCGATGTTGGAGGATTCGGTATTATCCTTGATTAATTACTTTGACAGTATATTTAAAATGTTTTGACAATATATGTATTAGCCAAAGTTTTGTCACTGCTGGGCTTTAAGACCGCGTTCCTTTATAGAAAGTGATTGGCAAAGGAGGTACTTTGGATAAGATACATGCAGGATGTTTAGGTATTATTTAAGGTCTGCGATGCATTTCCTTTGGGTGTTCCAATTTTTGCGTCAGGAAAACGTCAATGAAATTATCCACGGACTTGCTACTGTTTCTGATTTGTCGGCACCAAATATCATTACAGTATTTAGGGTAAAAAATAAAACATTGCCATCTAAATCTGTTAAGCCTTCAGCTATAGTGATAAAATTCCAGAGTACCTTTCAATTTAGTGGCGCTATCCGTAAGAAAAAACCTAAGTTAAAAGATCTTGGTCTATCTGGGAGCAGCGGAATCTTTGTGCATGAAAGTTTGACAGCTAAAAATCATAAGATTTTTAAGTCAGCGATGCTTATTAAACGCATAACGGAGCTGTGTACATACGTTAGTTGGGTAATTCACTACGTTCAATGCAGTTAAAGTTACTACTAATAAACAACTGAGCAAACTTTTATTGGATGCAAATATAGTTGATAGTATCATGGTTAATTCTTCTTGATGATGCTTTCTTAGAGCATGATTGTAAATATATGTAGAATCTTTTTTTTTATATGTTGTATTTGAATGTTATGCTAAATTTTTTTCTCTTATTATTTTTTATTAAAACTTCATCTTTTTCTACCTCATTTTCTTCTATGATGGTATTGTTGCTACATTATGTAATCTTCTGGCTTGGAGTTCGTAGTGATCCTTGTGATGAACACTTCACATAATAATTTATTGTCTGACAGCATGGATGAGGGAAGATTGGTTTTGGACTACATAAATAAGATTTCTGTATTGTTAAATATCTGTCATTTCAATGCTCGGAGTGTAAGATCGTCTTATGATGAACTGAGGTACATTTTTTTGCATATCGGAGTCATGGCTTCAACCTTGTATGCATAATGATGAAGTGACGATTCATGGATTTTCACTATTTCGAAGCGACAGAAAGTATTCAGGTGGTGGTAGAGTGGAGATCTACTTAAATAGCAAATATAATGTAATGTAATGTAATCTTAGATACTGCCAATGAATCACTGGGTATCGAACGCCTGTTTGTTGATGTTTAAACGGGAAGTCCCAAAATACTATTGGGTTGTGTATATAAACCTCCTTCGGCTAACCCGCTTGAGAGTCTTTATGATGTTATAATCCAATTCAGTGGATCTTATTCTATTAATATAATATCGGGTGACTTTAATCTTAATATGTTGTCAGATGGTTTCCAACTTTTCTAGAAGCTGCTTATCTCACTGTAGTAAATTCTTTGCAAGCTCGTGTTTTTCGTAGTGGTGAATCCCTTTTGAATGTTTTCATCACTGATAGAGGCGATCTTGTGTGTGATTAGCTAACTTTCGATGTCCCCGGATTTTCGTATCATTCTGGAGTTAATGTTTCTTTTAATATCGATGTTGTTAGATATAGAAGCCCTTCAAATTATTTTACCGAGCATATAATGCTATTGACTTAGATGCCTTAACGTCTGCTGACTCTCTGATTGATTGGTCATGTTTTTATGATACAAATCATATCGACAATCAAGTACCTTTCTTTAATAGGACATTTATAAGATTGTTCAACGAGTTTGTTCCGCTGAAAATGGTAAAATGCCGTTCTGAGTGCAATTGGATCAATGATGAAATAAAAACTTCTATTCCTGAACGAAATTTTACCTATAAATAATGGAAAACGGCCCGTGCTGAATTCCTATGGAATAATTATCGGACCCTTAGAAATAAGACTTGTGCTTTAATTACACTGTGTTACAAAAAATTATAAACTCCATATACTTTTGACGAGACAGTGTAGGTTGTACATATGTCTAGTGAAACTAAAAAAATTGCTGCCTAATGACCAAAAATTCGATAACACAATCAAATTTGAACCGATTTTATTTAAGAAATGCTCATTAGAGGCGGAGTCGAATTCTGTATTAGCAGTATGAATGGCAAAAAATATTGTAGAGCAAAATAAGCCATCAAATTGTTGTCAAAATTAAAAAAATTTGTAAAAAATCGTAAATTTCGAAATGTTTTCGACTGTAACTACGTGACTTTTCATGACAACGAAAGAAGGAACATATGATTAGAAAGGCATATCTCTCGTATTTCATATATCTACCATAAAAGAATCAAAATTGAATAAAAAATGGCGGAGTTATAAATTATTATATACATCGACCTACCGAATAACGGTTTTTTGGTCTGAAATGAGATTTTGAGGGTGTATGAGAAATGTCTAGTATGTCACTACTTTTAATTCCACTAGACCTACAACCTACACTATGTCTCGTCAGAAGTATATTTTCGCTGTAACACAGTGCTATTAAGGCTAAATTTAATTTCTACTCTAAAACGCTTGATCCAAGATTACCTTCTCGCGAACTTTGGAATAACATTCGTAAGCTTAATATCATTAGAAGGAGCGAGGAATGTGTAGCTGATCCTGAATTGCTTAATAAATACTTTACCTCGGTCTCAACCTCAGTGGAATTAGGTACTTCTGATCTCCCTATTCCTGATGCTACAAATTATTTCTCTTTTCGGAATATCTGCACCATTGAAGTTTTGGATGCCTTTAGATATATTAAATCAAATGCTGCTGGGTCTGATGGTATTGAAATGCGTTTCCTGAAAATATTATTGCCATCCTTAATTAATCATATCACGCGTATATTTAATACTGCTATCACTACTGCTTCTTTCCCTTCAGCTTGGAAAGTAGGCCTTGTTTTTCTTATTCTTCCCATATTGTCCAAAGTGTTTGAAAAAGTCTTATACAAACAAATCATCGACCATGCTAATATTAAGAACTTTATCAGTTCTACCCAGTCTGGTATGAGAGCCAAACACAGCGCAATTTCATCGTTACTACTTCTCACGGAAACGACAAGATGTAGTATGGAAAATAAAGAAGTAACTCGCCTTACCCTACGTGATTTTTCGAAAGCATTTGATTCTGTCGATTTTAAATTATTATGTAATAACTTGGTTGCAGAATTTGGTTTTGCTGGTCCTGCGGCTAAACTCATCTATGATTACTTAACTAATAGGAAGCAATTCGTTGTTTGTAATTCGAAATCTTCCAAGCTCTGTTCTCTCTATTCAGGAGTGCCACAAGGATCTGTCTTGGGTCCTCTTCTCTTCAGTCTATACGTAAATGATCTGGAAAGTCACATTAATAAATGTTCTCTGCAGTTATATGCTGATGAAATACAACTTCATACATCTGCTCCCATCAATGATATCCCATGTGATATTACTGCGCTAATCAAAGATCTTCAATGCATAAGTCGGTGGGATGAACTTAACAAGCACAGACTCAACCCATCCAAATTTCAGGCTATGCTCATTTAATATCTCAATTTAAGCTGAACTGACCTTCCACCAGTTATTATAAATGATATGATTATACCATTTTCAACTAATGTTCGGAATCTTGGCTTGATCTTCAATAATCGGTAATCTTGGAGCGACCACATCGATGTCTACGGTCGACGGCAATATGGCGTCCCTCAGTATATACGCCACAAACTATACGTGTTCGACTTGTGAAATGCTTACTACTACCGATTATAAACTATGCTGACGTTGTATATTGTCACTTAGATTACTCGAGTCGTAGAAAACCAAATGTCGCATTTAACTCGGTATGTCTTTAGCATTAGAAGATATGAATATATTTCGCAGTACTTGAGGGAAATTCTTGGTTGCGCTTTTGAAAATTATCTGAAATTCCGTATTTGCTTTGTGATATTTAAGACCTTAACTTGCAGTACCCGGATTACCTTGGAAGTCGACTTAAGATTTTACAATCTGAAAGAACGCTTTTGTTGAAAACTCTCCATCATAGACTCCCGATTAGTTCGCGATCTTTCTTCGTCTATGGTGTCAGACTTTGGATGGAACTCACTTCGTCTGAACATACGTTCACTTCGAGTTGTTGGGAGATTCAAGTCAGAATGTTTTAAATATTTTTGTAGTTTAACAAATTATGCAATTTTTTATTATTATTATTTTTTAAGTTACAACGCTTTCTTGTTATGTACTTATTTTCTGTATCTTTAATATTGTAATACCTACTTAGCTATTTCTTCTGCATTCTATTTTATACATACATGTGTATGTATATGCTTTTTTCTCTCTTCTTTTAATGAAAATTGTATTTTCTTCCTTAAATTAATATTCTCGCTTATAGTGTAAGAGACTTATTTTTGTTTTCTTATTTCTAATTAGTAAGAGTAGGCACATATTTAAGAGTATTTATAACTCACTTGTGCTTCAGTTGCAACTATAATAAATTGAAATTGAAATTGAAATTTGAAGGTATATTTAGAACATAGTATTGATATTTCATATTTCATGGAACGCCGGCGTTCCAACAAACTATGTTTGCAAAAACATTAAATGTTATATTGTAATAACCAGTACTATGTAATTATAAAAATGTAAAAAAGATGCAAATTTTTATTTTTTCGATTTCTTTCAGATAAACGTTAGATGATGTTGCAGCATACTTGTATAATAAACCAAGGGCTTCATATTAATTTTTTTGATAATAATCTTTTTATTCTCATATCTTTCTGCAAAACTGTTTTGTTTTTTATATCTGGTGATCCCCCATTCTGAAGCTTTTCAGTTTCTATTCCAACAAATAAAACTCCCTTTCGAAGTTCTTCCAGTACACCTACATGATCAGCGTCAATTATTTTATTTATTCCACGGTGCCATGATTCTGCACATTTTTGTATTCGTGGAATATTTTGTTCGTCTGCTTCAAAACAACTCCAGAAACTGGATGGAAATAAAGGTGGCCTTCTATTCTTTACATACACAAACGATTTGAAAGCAAGAACTTTTTTCAAAATTGCTTTTTGTGAAAGAACTGCGAAATGGCCCTTTGTGAATGAGTAGTTGTGCACTTTTATACAATATGCTTTCTTTTGCAGGAATTTTTGAACCGGAGCGGGGGTGGCATGCAATATAGTAAAATATGTGATTCCTCTTGTATATTCTCAGATCATGAGTGATCTTGGAACTTAACTTTTGTTTACGATTTTTGTAATTTGTTTCCTCTATATTTTTATGTTGACTTGTGCCGTAGCCAAATATCAGTCATTCAATATACAACGACAACCTCACATGCCATCGAGGAGCATTAATTAAAGCGGATTGGAAGACAAATGCGATAAATGTCAATAAGCCATCCACGAAAAACATAAAAGCTGAAGTTCCAAATCAGCGGAGTATTCAAGAAATACAAAGCTTTCTACGGCTACTTAACTTCCAAAAATTTATTTCAATTTTAATGCTATCGCAAGTCTTCTATCAAATTCTTAAATAAAATTTCAAAGGTGTTAGTCACACCTGGTCAACTACACGAATAGGTAGACAACAACATCCGAAGAAACATATCCCAACTAGAAGCTGAGAGTGCTTGAATGCTGTTACAAAATACAAGTATACGCTTTAAGGCAGAAACTGAAAATTGGAACCAATTGCAAGGCGTTTCCCAACAAAACATTCGCTACGCGAATTTCTGACAAAGATGCCGAATGAAACATGTCGATATATTATACAGAAATTGACTCGTTTTAAGAAACACAAAACGGTGCCAGATATTATCGGTAGTAAGTTTAGAATGGCAATAAATACAAATAATAAATAAAGCATATTGAGGAGATATTATCATTTGAAAGTAATTTACTGCTGATTGGTAAGATAGTTTCAGAATAAGCAGCCACTATTTTGGTATCGATGTTGAGTCAAATCGGACAATAAACGACAAAATTTGTTCACATCTTAGAATCGCTCGAATTTCTATTAAATAATATGTATAAAAGGATTAAAGAGTATTATGTATTATCACTGTAATTAGGGTTGGCAATCCCGTGCTATATTTTCAATCCCGGGATTTCGGGATTGCATTTACCTAGTCCCGAGATCCCGGGATTAGTCCCGGGATTTTCCAATATTTGTTCTTGAAAGATATTAACATATTATTTCAACAAAATTAATGACATGACGCATTCAAAAATAGGTTAATAAATTATTAAATAAGTTATTAAATTATAAAGAATTTCATTGTTTTTATAATATTATGCATTCTTAATTAAATTATAAAAAGTTCATTGTTTTTATAGATATAACATTCATACGTAATTATTTTTTATTATTTTTAAAATACGTTTTGAGGAAGCACAGCACATGCAAAGTTTCATCGTACAAACGACTTCTTATTTTAGTTGCAAACAATCCAGCCGCAGAAAAGGCACGTTCAGATTATACACTGGTTGGCTTAATAGTCATTAAAAAATCGTATGCTCTTTCCAAAAAGTCACCACGTGTTCCTCCATTCTCAAATAAGAGCATTTCTCTTTGAATTTTCACTGACATCGTCTCACATCGAATTGCTATCCTCGGCAAATGTTCTTTTTTTATAGCTTTATTGAGCTCGTCTGAAATACTTAAAGGTTCTTCAAGAGAACAAGAAAGAGATTCAGATGGAAGCTTAGAAGAATCTGAAACAATTGCGAGAGGTGCCTCATTTGACACAGTAGGTATAATTTCGGACTCATGAAATGTTAGTGATATAGCTGGATTTGAAGCGTCTATCTTTCGAGTAACTCAACTATTAATTTGCGACATTTTATGGAAGAAGGAACTGTTACGAAGTCTATTTCGGATTCGGACTGATCGTTTGTTCTACCATTGTGCAGATACTGAAGTACCCCACTGATATCTGTTCGTCTTTGTTGCATGCGAAGAATTAGAGCTGAATGCAAATTTTGACTTATAACGTTGTTAGCATCTTTAAGTTTTTTTAACATAAAAGTTAACATCGGCTGTGAACAGATTAGCATCCCGACGGCAAAGGACGTCAAATGTTGCTTTTACTGGGACTAGAGCACTAATGATGGCGGATACCATTTTAATCTCATCATTGGATAAAGTAAAAGATTCTTCTTCAGGTGGACATATGTCTATCAATGCTTTTTGTATACAATTTTTTAATAAATAGACGCGTTCCAGCATTGACAAAAGCCTGTTCCACCTACATAGTCTTGCAGTCTTTTATTAGAGTTATTTGCTTCCCAACTTCAGCAGCAACATACTTCTGCAGGACATCGTTTTTTGTTGGTGATCGTCTGAACATTACTATCAATTTTCGCACCTTCTTGACCACTGGACCACAATTGACCTCAGTAACATAACATTGGTTTCCTTCATGCCTATGACCAGAATTCAAATGCACTTGAAATAGCCCAGCATACCCAGCAGTGAAATTTCGAATAACAGCAGCAAGCATAGCAGTTTCAAAATAATTTTTTGCGGGAGCATAGCAGGTATAAGCATATTTTATGTGATGCTGCCTAGAACTTTTTAAATTTTTAAATATTAAGAATTTGTATTAAAAAAAATTCCAAGAATTTATATTTGAAACTGTTCAACCAAATACGATTTTTTCAAGAATTTTTCAGGAAACCGTAAGCAATTTTTTATTTAAGCTTAAATATTCAAATCCCCGGATTAAGTGCTCGATCCCGGTATTTTGAAATTGTTAAAAACTGCGGGTTCCCGGGGTTTCGGGATCCCGGGATCCCGGGATTCCCAACCCTAACTGTAATTATGTAAGTTAAAATTATTAAAATACTTAGATTTTAGTTTAAAATTTATCGAAGAGCTATCAGCTCTACAGTATGTGATCATTAAATTAGACGCACCTTCCAAAAAACGAAATTTTCTAATAAAGGCATAAATTCTAGAACTTAAAAGACTTTTTTAGAAGCAAACAATTTATTGTGCAATGGGGTATTTAGTTTACATTAACTTCAATGGCAAATTGTTCAATATTTCTTTAAATTTCCTTTTGTTTGAATTACTTCCTTAATTCTTCGTGGCATACTATTTATACATGCATTTATTATTCCTCGCAAATTTGTATCATTATGCCAAATATGAGTTATATATTCCTTTAGAATTTTTATTGTAGGATTCGGACGGCTATAATCATTTAACTTGAGGTATGCCCAGCATTTTTCAATCGGATTTAAAACCGGAGAATTGCCGGGCCATGGCAAAACCTCAATTTCTTCACGATTTCAGAAATCCTTAATTAATTCCGAGGTGTGACAAGGCGCTCCATCTAGCATAAATATAAAATTGCTTCTTGGGCATGAAAACTGACAAAATCGTTTTATACTGGTCCTGGCGTAAAGTTCCCTCGACGATATGTGACCGGGACCACTAATGTAGCTCCATACAATCACCGAATGTGGGTGTTTCACGATTTGCTCTATACATTCTGGATTGTACCATTCCTCAGGACGCCTGTGCACAAAACGCACCGATTCCGTTACCGCATCTAGACGGCACTCGTCACTAAAGATTACCTACAATATTTAACAAATGCATTAATATCATGTAATGTGTTGCAAGTTCGGTTATAACAATTTTTGTATGACTAAATTTCACTTTACCTTTTTGCAATCATCAACTGAAAATTGTTGATGAAGTTTAGCCCGTTGCACTCTTCTTTTTTTCATTAATTCCGTCAATTTGGGCTTTTTTGCTGGCCGCCTGCATTTAAAATTTTGTTCGTACAGCCGTCGTCGTAATGTATCCAATGATATGTCCACTCCTTGCTCCTGAAATTGGTGGTGAATAGTGCTATATGGTGCCCGACGTGGTAGAAGTGCGCTTCGAGTAATTTTTCGGTCTGTCCTCTTAGACGTTTACCTCGGTTTTCCGCAATTTGCACGCTTACTAACAGGCAAACAAGCATTTAATTTTAAAGATTTCGATATTCTGTCGAATGTTGAGGCAGACACGTTTTCTTGGCGAGCAATTTGTCTATTTGAAAGATCTTGCGAATGCAATAATGTCATAATAACACTTTCTTTTTCGCTAGAAATGTCTTTTCCGCGCCCCATTTTCGTGTACCACTTCTTCTTCTTATTGTATAAGTGCAGCAACAACCTCACGAACTTAGTCTATTTTAAAAACTAAACAAATAACTACTATATAACAACTAATCACTTTTAATTTCTTTCCTCGTATTTCTTTTTCCACATGAAATCCAACTTTCACAATGCAACAACACGACTAATGTGAGATAATAAAGGATCGAATTGCATTTATATACCTGAAAAACATAGTTTAGACTATTTATGACCTTTTCCTACCTCTGGAGGGTTGCAGTCAAATACATACGACTATGGTAATTAGAAAAAAAATCTGCACAAAGAAAAACCATAAAAAGAAAAGATGATTTTGGTGTCGAGTTACTGAAATCAAGGAGTGCTAATTTAATGATCACATACTGTAGTTCGTTTCACCTTTTGGGAGTGGTGACTTCTGAAGATGAAATAAGAGTCAGCGGGAACTAATTAATAAAGAGAATACCTTGTGTTATGCGGACTTTGCATGATCAGTAATTATGTCATTATTCTATCAGAATGACATTAGAAATGTAATGATCATGTAAGGTTTTCAGAAACTGTTATGACAGTACCCGTATTTTCTGATATGCAGGCATAGTTAGAATACTGTCATTTTATGATGATAGTGTATGGTGCGTACTTTATTACTCACTTCATTTCTCAGTTCGCTGGCAATTTTTAGAGAAGTATGATGCAGGTAGAAGATGGATAGTAATAGACACAGCGAGTTTTGATATTTTATTTCCTGCGGGGAAATATACTGACGTTGAATGCCTAACTAAAAAGAGAGAAACACTTCGGAAGACCTTCATTGAGGCCTTTGAGTCTATCGGAACTGTGGAATCTAACAAATCCTGTTATAAAAGCAAAAAAAGAAGAATTTATCTGCAGACACACTCTTAACAATTTAGGTGAAAATAAAACCATGTTTTAAACGTTCACATAATGTTAAAAGGAAAATAAACACCCACCGGTATAATTATCGACCATTTTTAGCTCAGATGATAGTAAACCATCACTCCACCCCCGGCAAGGTGCTAGTTACATTACTATATAGGGCATGAAAGCAAAAAAATTGCAAGAAAATTCCTATTTGTTTTTTTTTTAATTTTAACGATGTTCCCGCCAAAATACCTGATAAAGGTGAAGCTACATGGCGAGAGACTTTAGCCTCCAGAGACCAATTTTTGGTCTCCGGAGACCCAGAGACCTGTGTATATACTTCGGAGACGCGATCTCTAAAGAGGCCTAGTCTCTAGAGACTTTTTTGTTCTCTGGTCTTCCGTCGTGTATTTGAAAACAAACAGGTCTCACTGCTTCGGTCTCCTGTCTTCGAAGTTTTTCATTTGTCGCCTTCATGTCTCCGGAGACTATTTGTGTGTTTTGGTCAGTTAACTGTAGGTCTGCTGGGAAAGGAAAAGGAATAAAGCGGAGTGAGCTTGACAAATTATTACATATTGTGACAGAATCCCTAAAATGGTTAATCGCAATTAGACAAAACAATTTAAAAAAAACCCATAGAAGACAACCACAACAAATCTCCCGAAGAAACCACCACCAGTGAACTTACCTGAAAATTAAGGTGATCCTGTCGACTTCTTCAGTGCAGCGTTCAGAGTTGCAGAAAAGCTAAAAATCGATAGCTAGAAATCGGATACAGAGCATCCTGATTCATAGCGATTGGACCCTCTGGAAAGTCATTTTTCCCCTTAAAAAAGTGACATCAAAACGGAGAAAAACGGGCTCTCGGGTCTTCCGTTGTTTTTTTGGTTAAAAAAAAAAACAAGTAGCAAGTGCGGACATCATTTCTTCGCAGAGTTATAAATAAGTCAATTTCTGTAAATAAAAATAAATAAAACGACTTAAATTCGCGCAGTTTTAACTATCAAGTTTGTTTATTTCCTATTTGTTTACCTTTGCAAAAACTCGTTGCTCTAGGGCTTATCGTGGTGAGTAAGCTGTGACCAATATTAATTATTTTTGGATGCCAGTGCCAAATATCTTTTGAAATAGAGCCATAAGAATTTGGCTTCACTGAATGGCCGGTGGAAAGCAAAAAAATAGGTGGCGGCTCCTGGAGTTGAACATCATAAATTTGGAGTCTACAAAAAGACTTTTGCGCCTACTTGGAAAACACCAAAGATTTAACAGCATTTAAAATTGTGCAAAGTAGTAAAATAAATCGAATAAATTTAAATTTAAACGGGTGTCTTATCGGGGAGCCCCAAAGCTCTTGAGGAAGTCGCTTCCCCTCTCAAGCAAGAAAGCTTTCTCCAACACAAACTCGACAGAGCACACATACCAACGTGCACACTGACATCACAAGTATTTACCTTTTTTTATTTTGTTTTATGTAGTAAGTGGTACTTACCAGACTTAGATCCACCATCTTTATAAGTCCAAGCAGAATTTCCCTGTGTTGGTGCCTGCCGTACGTTATCCCACGTCGAATTCTCGGCTTGCTGAAAAGCACCCAGCTTGAGGGCAAATCAAAGCAACGCCATCCCAGCTCGGTACCCTTTGGCAAACGACGTCAAAACGAGTCACCATAAATATCACAACACATAATTCACAACACAATTAAAGCGAAACTGCACCCACGACGAGAATTAATTATTTTCGACTATCGCCAAACGACACTTATAATCCGCACACGTCACGGTTGTGGCAGAAATCGTTTCCCACTAAACATTTATTCCGCTTCCACCAGCTTAATTCACCTCACCCATTCAAGTAAAAAAGCTGCGTACGCTCACAGTGGGAACTATCGTGCAAAGGTCTATTCGGTCCACAGAGACAGACGACTTTCGGCAAAGCTTCTATCTCTCACCACAGCCCAGCTGTTATCATCACTTTCAGACCGACTCTTGTCTCTGGATACACGACCCACTGACCTACATTCGTGCACGCTCTCACCAAGCTGTTGCTGCTGCAACATTGTTGCAACAGATCGCCATCCAAAGTAAAAAGTCACCCTCTCGACTTATATAAAGCCAATAATCAACAGAGGATAACGCCAACTTGTAACATTGGTGTCAAGTGTGGGGTAAGATCTAGTTGGAAAGAAATTTCAGTCCACATAACAAAATGCCAGATCGAAAAGCAGCAAACAACGAATATGTTAGTTAGTCAGGTGCAGCCGATTCCAGTCATGCCCTTCTCACTGCATTAGCCCAGAAAATGTCTTAGCAAAGTCAACAACTTGCGGATATGAACCGATTTATGAAGGATATTTCTGAAAGAGTACAGAAGGTCGAAATAAGCCATGCAGAAGCTGTACAACAAGCTATCGATGAGCTCGTGGAATATCCTACGCCACAAAACTCCAGGTTTATCGAAATCACCGCTAGGCAGAATACAGAAGACCTACTTGGTTTAGATGATAATGCGTCAGCCAGCACTGAAGTGTCGCGATTACCTCAAGTGAATTTTCATGGAAACAGAGCATCGTGCTCAAAAAAGGAGGAAGCCGCTAATATTGGTGAAAGTAGGAATACAGAATCATCAAAAAACCAATCACATCTTCGTTCAGCAAGTCGCTTACATCCCCAACCCTCTTCGCAGAATCAAACAGATGTTATAATGGAACATCCTATTCCTACTTTCTCTCGAATGCTGCCTGTCCTTCAACCAGCAAGAATGGCGTTAACTCCTAAGGACTACGATGGTAAAGAACCTTGGAGTCAGTACAAGAAGCATTTCGATGCAATATCTCGTGCTAACGGGTGGTATGCCGAACTGAAGACGCTTTATATCGAGCCATATTTGTGTGGCACGGCTCTTAGCTTTTACGAAACCTTACCAGAAAGTGTAGAGGAAAATTTCGAGACCTTAAGTGAAGCTATGGCGGAGCGATTCACATATGAGTACCAGCAGGCCCTCGCCCATATTCAGCTGAGGGGACGTTTTCAGAAGCCCAATGAAAGCTTGGCAGAATTTGCCACGGACGTTCAACGACTGACCAACCTAAGCTTCGCTGACTGCCCTGAAGTACCCAGGAACAGAATCGCACTAGGATATTTCCTTGAAGGCATTTCAGATATGGAGAAACAAAAGCAAGTACGTGACCCTATACCCAAGACTTTGGAAGAGGCCCTGGCGCAAGCTATTAAAATCGAAGCCAACTGGGATATTTCTAAAATGAGTCGACGCCACGTTCGAGTCTCGCAGGCCACGGTTTCGAACCCGCCTAGGAGACGAAGAGGAAATAATTCCCGTGATCATAAGTCGGGAAACTAAATCTACTCGGCTTCGAGGAGCACAAGCCGAGTCAAACACAATCACAAGCTCCAGCCAAGAAGAAGGAGAAGAACAAAAACAAAACTAGTTACAACAACAACAACAATCACCACAACACTATCAACAAGAATAACTACAACACTATTCGTGGAATTTCACCATCTGACCCAAGAAAAAGCCAGAGAGCCACACATTCTCAAGGGATGAGAGCGAAAGATACCCCCAGAAAAACAACAACAAATGATAATCAGAATGCTTCCATTGAGAAACAGATCATAGGTCGGGTGAAATGGTTTAATGTCCGGCGAAGATACGGATTTATTATCCGGGAAGGAACCAGCGAGGAGATCTTCGTACATGCAAGCAACATCAAGAGGAATAATCCAGAAAAATCTGTCTCGTATCTCGCAGAAGGAGAGGAAGTGTGTTTTGACCTGAAGGCTGGCACGTAGAGTCGCGAAGCGATAAATGCCACCAGCCCAGGTGGTCAGCCAGTTCTAGGAAGTCATTTTGCACGCAATAAATTGGAACCATCATTTGTGATTTTCCCTCCAGCTGCGTTTCAAGACCAACCAACGGATAGACCAGCGATATCCAGAATTACTGCGGACGCGATCAGATGTGCGTCCACAAATGAAGTCGGAATAATACCATCAAGTTTGTCTAGCATTACAACCACTGATATGACTTTAAACAATTATTCACTGCCTCTTTGGGGCTAGAGTTAGTGAAGGAGATAGCCCCACATCCCATCAAAGTCTATATAGGCTCAGCAAGATTCTCCAACAATTTATGGATAGCAGGGGATATCAATGGATTTCAGTGTCCAATGATTATTGATACCGGCGCTACTCAAACCATTGTTAATCCGAGTACTTTAACGCAATCGAATTATAGTCTCGGCCTCTATCACACTACAGCCATCATCCAGAGTGTAAGTGGAGAGATAATACCTGTTGAGGGCGTCGCCGAGGTTACCATCAACCTAGTGGACTTTTCTACCGAACACGTAGTCTTTGTGGCCAAGATAACTGATGACTGCATTATAGACATGGATTTTCTTGGCAAACACTCATGCATTCTGAATTTCAAAGATGGTGTTTTGAATATAAAGAATGAAACAATTCCATTCGCGCAGCATTCAGCTATGAACACTGTCGCTAGAACAGTGAGTCCACTAACGTTGCTACCTGGATGCCAATATTTGGTGAAGCTAGCTTCTACGCTCTCTTTTGGAAATGTCACCATCACATCCAGCTTATCTATACCTGAAGGCCTGCAGATCATTCCAACTCTGTCATCCGTCCATAAAGGAACAATATTGGGAAGGATTGCCAATAATTCCACACATCCCATTCAGATTACGGAAGCTACATCGATTGCAGTTGCTGAACCAATACCACTTATAGTCGCAACGAAGGAACCATCTAGACAAGGCATGACTGCAGAGTTATTGCAGCTCAGTGAGAGAAGTGTCAGGGTCCTAAATGAAAAACAGAGAGACCAGCTAAAGGAATTGATTAGAACTTTCGCAGATGTGTTTTCATGCTCGAAGGATGATATTGGCAGAACGTCAGTTTTACGCCATCGAATTGATGTAGGCGATTCCAGGCCTATTAAACAGCCACCTCGACGGATTCCATTTTCCCGAAGAATAGAAGCAGAAGAGCTACTGCAGGATATGGTAAAGCAAAATCTAGTTCACCCATCAAAAAGCCCATGGAGTAGCCCAGTTGTCTTAGTTCGA
This sequence comes from Dioctria linearis, assembly GCA_963930735.1. Classification (NCBI taxonomy): domain Eukaryota; kingdom Metazoa; phylum Arthropoda; class Insecta; order Diptera; family Asilidae; genus Dioctria; species Dioctria linearis. Next base: position 150,983,347 of record OZ005742.1, on the reverse strand, counting down.
AAAAAAGACGGCTCCATCCGATCTTGTGTGGACTATAGGAGACTAAACGAAGTCACAAAAAAAGACTCCTACCCCCTGCCACGCATCGACCTAATTTTGGACGCTCTGGGGGAATCCAAATGGTTCGCTACGTTGGATCTGTAGTCAGGATACTGGGAGGTAGAGATGGATGAAGCCGATCGTGAAAAGACCGCCTTCACTATCGGCGCAGGTCTATGGGAGTTTAGTGTAATGCCTTTTGGGCTGACAAATGCACCAGCCACCTTTCAAAGGCTGATGGATTTGGTTCTAGAGGATATCCCATATACTATCTGTCTAGTTTACCTCGACGATATTATCGTACATGGAAAGACATTTGACGACTTAATCTGCAATATAGCCAGAGTTTTTCAACGACTTCGAGTAGCTGGGCTTAAACTGTCTCCTGGAAAATGCCAACTCTGTAAAAAATAAGTAAAGTTCCTGGGCCATGTCATCACTGGCCAAGGAATAGCAGCGGACCCGGAAAAAATTGCTGCCGTCAAAAATTGGCCGAGTCCAATCAACAAGAGAGAGGTTCAGTCATTCTTGGGTCTCTGTGCATACTACAGGCGTTTAATCAAAGTCTTCTCAGCAATAGCGAAACCCTTGACTCAACCCACTGAAAAAGGTACAAAATTCCATTGGAGTGAAGACTGCGAGTGTGACTTTAAATCCTTAAAGGATCAGCTGACATCTGCCCCGATTCTTTCTCAGCCAATGGATAACGAATTGTTCATCCTAGATACGGATGCTAGCCAATTCGCTTGGGGAGCTGTTCTATCGCAGGTTCAGAACAACGAAGAGAAGGTAATTGAATACTACAGGAAAACATTGAGCAGACCAGAAAGAAATTACTGCGTCAGACGTAGGGAGCTCCTCGCTGAAGTAAAGGCCGTCGCACATTTTCAACCTTACTTTCTCGGACGCCACTTCCTTCTTAGAACTGATCATGCTTCATTACGTTGGCTCATGAATTTCCGTCAGCCTGAAGGTCAAATCGCCCGCTGGATAGAACGCCTTCAGGAATTATAATTTCAAATTCAGCATCGCCCAGGTGCCAAACATGAAAATGCAGACGCGCTGTCCAGACGGCCTTGTCTAACTTCCAATTGCAAATACTGCGACCGTCTCGAGGAAATACATAGCAGTACTGTGCGGATATCTGCCATACAGGATCAGGATCTCATCGGAATTTACCAAGACAGCGACGAAAAACTGGGTGTCGTTAAAACTTGGCTTAAGACAGGAAACCGACCACCACGGGAGCAAATAACTCACCTTCATCCTACAGTGAAAGCATACTGGGTAATGTGGGACTCTCTATGCTTGAATGGTGATGTAGCCTGTAGAATAGTCAACAACGCAGGGGGAATCCATCACCAAACCTTACTGCCGGATTCCCAAAAGATAGAGGTATTGCATCAACTTCATGATAGTCCTTCTGGTGGCCATTTAGGAGTCGATAAGACGTTAGCCAAAATTGAATCAAAATACTACTGGATAGGCTGTAGTGAGGACGTAAAAAATTGGTGCCGACAGTGTCAGATCTGTCAGCGAAGAAAGGGACCTATCCCTCGAACGAGGGCTAAATTACAAGTTTTTAACGTTGGTGCTCCCTTTGAGCGAATAGGAGTAGATGTTCTAGAACCACTTCCCAACACCACTAGAAACAACCGGTATATACTGGTAGCTATGGATTATTTTACAAAGTGGCCAGAGGCAATCCCTATCCCAGATCAGACTGCAGAGACAATATCCGAGGCACTAATCAACCACATGTTTTCTCGATTTGGCATACCACTCCAAATCCATTCAGACCAAGGGAGAAATTTCGAATCTACAATATTTCGGGAAATTTTGAGACGGTTTGGGATCGAGAAATTGATCGTAAAATAAAAACACAAAATAATTAGCGTTAATTACAACATCACTGTAATAGTTACGAGGTGTGAATTTTTAGGATAATTTTATATGAATTTCTAGTTTTAGTTACAAATTAAGCATTATTTTATATAAATTTCTAGATTTAGTTACAAGCTAAAAATGACTAATTAGAAATGACTAATTAGAAATTATTTGTTAAAATTACTTGGTTTAGATTTTACTCCTCTTTTTGTTTTGTTTTTTGTGCTGCCTTCCAAATAAGTTTCGCATAGGTTTCAGTACTCGCTGTTGGGATAGAGCTGTTGGCAATTCCGTTAGTTCGTTACGGCCAGCTTCTCTCAACACAGGAACAAGAGGTTATTTTCAGGCGCCTCGACTCGCCTGTTCACGATTAAATTTTCCGCGATATAATGTGAAGTCATGTTCGTAAGTGGCTAATATTTGCTCGATTTTCTTTTAAATTTTTACTTTTATTGGTCTGGGTTAGGTGGGTGGTAAGGTGCCAATCGATTTCTGTATACAACTTGAGTTTTCTTCTTGCCATCTCTTTGGATTTTGTACGTGACATCACTGGCATATTAATAAAAAAAGTGTTTAGACAACAATCTGTAGTTTGTTGTCCAAAAGAAAGACCGATAGCCCGAGCATCCATCCTTTGATCTTAATCAGGACGGTCGAGACCTCACTCAGCATGTTTTTATTTTACTATCACGAGCATCCAGTGTCGATCCAAGTGTTCAGAGTGCCCTACCAGAAGGCCATGTAGTAGCTCATTCATCCGCAGATAATCCATAATTCCAGTCACCATAATCTATGGAGCTGAGGACAGCTCCTTTTCATCAGCAGAAGATAGTGTGACAGAATCCCTAAAATGGTTAATCGCAATTAGCCAAAACAATTTAAAAAAAAACCCATAGAAGACAACCACAACAAATCTCCCGAAGAAACCACCACCAGTGAACTTACCTGAAAATTAAGATGATCCTGTCGACTTCTTCAGTGCAGCGTTCAGAGTTGCAGAAAGGCTAAAAATCGATAACTAGAAATCGGATACAGAGCATCTTGATTCATAACGATTGGACCCCCTGGAAAGTCATTTTTCCCCTTAAAAAAGTGACATCAAAACGGAGAAAAACGGGCTCTCGGGTCTTCCGTTGTTTTTTTGGTAAGAAAAAAAAACAAGTAGCAAGTGCGGACATCATTTCTTCGCAGAGTTATAAATAAGTCAATTTCTGTAAATAAAAGTAAATAAAACTATCAAGTTTGTTTATTTCTTATTTGTTTACCTTTGCAAAAACTCGTTGCTCTAGGGCTAATCGTGGTGAGGAAGCTGTGACCAATATTAATTATTTTTGGAGGCCAGTGCCAAATATCTTTTGAAATAGAGCCATAAGAATTTGGCTTCACTGAAAGGCCGGAGGAAAGCAAAAAAATAGGTGGCGGCTCCTGGAGTTGAACATCATAAATTTGGAGTCTACAAAAAGACTTTTGCGCCTACTTGGAAAACACCAAAGCTTTAACAGCATTTAGAATTGTGCAAAGTAGTAAAATAAATCGAATAAATTTAAATTTAAACGGGTGTCTTATCGGGGAGCCCCAAAGCTCTTGAGGAAGTCGCTTCCCCTCTCAAGCAAGAAAGCTTTCTCCAACACAAACTCGACAGAGCACACATACCAACGTGCACACTGACATCACAAGTATTTACCTTTTTTTTTATTTTGTTTGGTGTAGTAAGTGGTACTTACCAGACTTAGATCCGCCATCTTTATAAGTCCGAGCAGAATTTCCTTGTGTTGGTGCCTGCCGTACGTTATCCCACGTCGAATTCTCGGCTTGCTGAAAAGCACCCAGCGTGACGGCAAATCAAAGCAACGCCATCCCAGTTCGGTACCCTTTGGCAAACGACGTCAAAACGAGTCACCATAAATATCACAACACATAATTCACAACACAATTAAAGCGAAACTGCACCCACGACGAGAATTAATTATTTTCGACTTTCGCCAAACGACACTTATAATCCGCACACGTCACGATTGTGGCAGAAATCGTTTCGCACTAAACATTTATTCCGCTTCCACCAGCTTAATTCACCTCACCCATTCAAGTAAAAAAGCTGCGTACGCTCATAGTGGGAACTATCGTGCAAAGGTCTATTCGGTCCACAGAGACAGACGGCTTTCGGCAAAGCTTCTATCTCTCACCACAGCCCAGCTGTTATCATCACTTTCAGACCGGCTCTTATCTCTGGATACACGACCCACTGACCTACTTTCGTGCACGCTCTCACCAAGCTGTTGCTGCTGCAAAATTGTTGCAACAGATCGCCATCCAAAGTAAAAAGTCTCCCTCTCGACTTATATAAAGCCAATAATCAACAGAGGATAACGCCAACTTGTAACAATATTAATAAATGATATATAGGAATTACGACAGAAATTTCAATTCATTCATGCGAATACAGTTTTTGTAATCTCCCGCTTCGGTAAAACTAATTAATTTTAGCAGAACAGCATCGGAATACTTTTCATGATTTTGTAGCAAGTTCTTCATACATGTTTAGCACTTCGCATTATGCTTAATGTTAAAATTCTAGCAATGCAAGCTTTTCTGCCAGGATGCATTAAAAAATTTACACAAAATAAATATGCTTCTCGCTGGATGAATTGATGGGTACTGAAACTGCAACAAACAAGCAAAATTTCTCACTCTCTCTCAAGACTGAGTTATTCCATACCCATAAGAAAGCGCATGCTCGCTTGCGCACACAAAATTTCTCAATGCTTATTACTCATCAGTATCTTCCTGAAAATTAAAAATGATCCTTTATGTTCAATTTATAACAGTGAAATTGTAATGAGTAATCCATACATATTTTTACCTTTCACTGTCCCATTCAATTTAACGTTTTGTTATTGCACTGCTAGTCTACAACCTGCACAGATTTATAAATTGGCCACTGCCTAACTTCATAAACTTCTTAATTACTTGCATGGGTAGATATACTTATGAATCTTCAAGTACAGCTGAAAAGGTAAAAACTATTTATTTATTTGTATTTATTATTTTTATCCTTACTGTGTACAACCACAAATAAGTAAGTATACAGATAACGAATGGAATAGGAAAATTGAAAACCAGAAGTCAGATATGTATGTACATGTTGCGAGTCAATTATTTGTAACGTCTCGCTCGATTATAAAATCGACGATGTCTTTACCTGAAGACCTCAATTCTTCCTTAGAAATTTACTAGAAATTTTATCTTAGAAATTTTATGCATTATTGGAGTCATGACAACGGCAGACGAAAAGAATGTTTATTGGCTATTGGAACCGACAAAGGCACAAATGAAAGTATGCTATCTGAAAATAACTCTAACCAATGACCAAGGTGAATAAAAATTCTAAAAAAAAATTTTTTATTGTTAGATAAAAATTGTTGTCGGCCTCCAAAAATGCGTATACATCCTAAGAGAAAATGAGCCTCGGCAAAGTTCGAAGAAAAAAAATTTCCAGTAAATTTCTCAGGAAAAATTGTAGCCTTCCGTTCATCGGGTCGATAGAAACTTGGGTGTGGGCCACCTGAACATTAGGAACATTTTCTGGTAATGACAATATTTCTTAGCTACAATTTTCGTCGTGACTAACTACCTTGGTTACCAGAAATGTTGATAAGATTTTCATTTTTCTGTCATGCGTTCATCTTCTGTACATTTAATTATTTGTGGTACAGCTTAGTGTGCGTTTTCTTATTTTGAATTACTTACTCGTGAGTAATAAGCAGTGAGATAATTCGTGTACGCACTCTAGTGCAAACAATAACAACAGTTCAAGCTCATGCACACGAGTTTTCAAAAACTGAACGCGCACATGAGTCGCAACGAGTGAGCACGTTTGTGTGCGTTTTCTTACGCTGCAAAATAGTACAAGTGAAGCTATCTGATATTATAACATTTCTAACATTGCTAACATTTCTTAATTGGACGGAGTATTATTTAGATAACAGAACATATAAAATATTATTTCGCCATTCCATCTCAAGAGTCTTGAGGGCTTCGGTTGGCGTACCTCAAGGGAGACATTTGGGACTGTTGTATTCACAAGTAGCACTGTTATATACCTAAAATAAATAATATTTTTACATAAACCTGAAAAAGGGCAAAACATAAAAATAATATTCAATCAATTTTAACATAAGCTAATCATGCTTAAAACATGGTTAGCTTATCTCTTAAATGGGTGAAGAAAATTGCATCAGCAATTTTCCTCACATACCATAATTTTTTCTCATAAAACGACTTGGGAAAAACAACAGTTTCAGTTTACAACCCAAGTCGTTTTACTTAAAAATTTCCACGACAAATTTTGCCTTCAGCAAAATTTTTCATTTCAACAATTTAATTAAAAAATAAATCAACAAGCAAATCGTACCTTCAGTACAATTTGCCGGGAAAAAATTCAACATGTATGTATGTACATACGTACATACATATTACGATAAAAAGCTTACACGATAAGAAACGCGCGTCGCATAAATGCATTGTATGTATATGCGCGTCGCGATTTCAAACGGTGGGTGATGTTTTAAAAAGTGTAAGACTACATTTTTGCAGCTATCGTTCAACGCGAATAATTCTGGACATGTTTGAACATGTCCAGAATTAAATTGTAAAATTTTCTCAGGATAAGAAAATGCAATTTAGCATTCGATCACGACGAATGTGATCAAGAGTTAAGTTGATTTGAAAACGTAAAAGCGGCGTGGTCTCAGCGGGCGGTCTCGGTCTTTTGGTGAAGAAAAGTTTCGTTTAATAAAGAAAATAAAAATGGTGTTGTAAAAAGTCCTTGATAAAGTAAAGGTTATGTTTAGAGAATTATTTTTGTAAAATAAAGGAAAAAAAGGGTGTTGTAAAAAGTCCTTGATGATGTAAAGGTTATGTTTAGAGAATTATTTTTGTAAAATAGGGAAAAAGTTGATACCTAAAAGTTTTTGGAAAATAACAGCAGAAATTGTTCTTGAGAAGTTACTAGTGGATAAAAAAAAATATAGAAGAAAAGAAAACCGTTCAAGTGCAGTGTTTCATTTTAACAACAACAAAATAATAAAAACACCAAAACAAGGAATAAGAGCTAGAAAATCGGAAAACAAAAACTGTGAATACCCCCGACAACTGTAAGTAGTGGATATAAATAATTATATAACAATTGGCGCAGCCGGTAGGATCAAGGAAGCTTGATCAATACAAAAGATCGTAAACGCTTGAAAAGCCTTGATCCTGCAAGAATCTACGGGGATCCTGTGACACCAGCCAAGTTATAAGGCCACGCCACCCCCAACGCTCGGGGTAGATCTATAGGCGCCTCTGCTCCAGGCGAGCAAGCGTTCACCCCATTAAGAGTGAAAAGACAACATCAAGAGACTTGGACCTCCAGACTGGAATTCATCACCGAACACCAGAAGCTCTTTTCCAGCACCGAGAAGAAGTCAGGACAACGGACACCCATTTACAACAAACTCTAGAAGGAAGATATCATCGTTCCTGGGTTGAAGGGGATTTTGGCTTTAAGCCCCCCCTTTCAACCATATCCATGGGAAATAAGTCGGCCTAGGGCCCCCCGGCAGCAAACAGAAGATACAAAAGAAAAACTTCGGTCCAGGATTGAAAGGGATCTCGAAGTCGGCAAAAGCCCCCTTTCAATCTCAGCCAAGGGAAATAAGACGGCAGGAGCCCCCCTAGTAGTAAACAATATTCCAGAAGGGAGTACTCCAAGAAGGCTGGAAGCCCCCCTTTTGGACAACGCGGGATGAGAAAACGCCCAAGAAGACAACCCAGCACAATCAGGTAGCCAGGAGCGCCAGAATCCAGACTCATCACAGCAAGCAGCAACAGGATTTCGCCTTCGAAGCGGCACCATTATAACAGGGCGCACAGTTTTATCTAAAGTAAGTCTATATAAATTTTCAGATAAGTTATTAGAGAAGGCATTCGAATCCGATAAGCTCACGGTCACGCACTGCGACGCTCTTGACCACAGATTAAGTCAAAGCAGAGAGCAGAGGCTGACACAGATCGAAAAATTTTAAAAAGAAACAGAGCGATTCAAACAGGAGCTTATCGAATTCGCCGGGCTTTCACGTTCACTAGGTTTAGATAAGAGCTCAGCCAGTGTAGTTGTAAGCGCTGAAAGTGACAGTGATATCAGTGGTTACGCATCTGACCAAACAACCGCCGAAAATCTCCTTAGTGGCTAGCTAGAAGTATCCTTCACGGATTCTAGTCCAGAAACCAGCCCTGAAACTCGACAAGGCACAAGTAGACTACCTACAAAAGTTTAAATAAAAAGATAATCACAATGGTAGATTATGCAAAGGTGACCAAGCTCACGGCACAACTAGTTCCTCTGTTTTCGGGTGAAAATACCCCACAGATAGGTCGTGAGCTACAAACATTTATTGGCTGTTGCAAACAGGCCCTACACTGTTTAAGTGAGAAAGAAAAAACAGCCTTCCTACATATCTTGCCCACAAGACTTCTTGGCGATGCTTATCAGCTGTTTGTTTCGGACGTTCCAACTACTTTTAGTGAGGTGGAGGAACGTCTGAACAGAACCTACCTACCATGAGAATCGTACCAAGAGTTGGTCGACAAATTAATCACAATGAGGCAAAACCCGTTGGAAACTCTCACTGCCTTCACAACAAGATTGAAGCAGTTGCTGATGCTTTGCAACGAAGCAGCGGTACTGAAGTACGGCGCAACGGCAGCCCCAGCTGTGAAGACACAGTTGGCGGACTTCGCCAAGAATGCCCTCAAAAGTGGAGTGAACAATCCCCACCTATGCCAGTACCTCCTCACTCTGGTAGAAAATCATCTAGAGCAGTTGATACAAAAAGCTTTAGATATGGAAAAGCTGCAAGCAGGCATAATTTTCTTCCAAACGCCGCTAACGCAACAGCCATATCCAATGGCACCAATAGACCCTAGTCTTCAAGTTTGAGCTCTTAGCCGAACTCCCTACAATCAAGCACCACAGCCACCCATGTATGCACCACCACGAGCACAAGAGCCCCGACAGTTTAGTCCCACATACGTACATGCTCAGCCACTACACCCGCCATTTCCACGAAGGGATTCTAGACAACCGGATACACAAAATCTGGTACAAAACATCACTTGCAATTTCTGCCAGAAGCGGGGACACACCTACACGGAGTGTTTAAAACGCAAAACACCCCTTCTGTTCTAACTATAGAAGTTACGGGCATGACATTCAAGACTGTCGAAACAACCAAGCACAGTCTGCAACTCGTTTTACACGAGGAGCGCCTAATAGTCCGTCACGAACAGACACGAACAATACCAAAGGTCCCAGAGTCTTTAACATAAGACAAAAATGTGATTTTTGTGGGCGCCGCGAACACAAGATCGACGAATGTCGACAAAAGCAAAAATGGGAGGATAAAAAACAGGGAAACGGCAAAGAGTCGACCCAAAACTCCCCGGCTCGACTATAAACCCTACCAGCAATAAACAGGGGTCTTCTCAGCTGCCCGACTTCAGTGTTACAACCGCCAGACTACCTCTAGACTTAGGTCTAAATGGTCAGGCCAAGCTAATAGTGAACACCGGCGCTGAGATCAGTATAATTAAGAAAAAAGCTCTTAAATCTCGCGAGCTGATAAACCCCAACAAAAAACTAACGCTTCAAAGCCCCTTTGGCACCGGAAAAACCTTAGGAAGTTGCCAAGGAAACTTCATGCTAAAAAGCAACTTACCTTGCAACTTTCAGGTGGTAAAAAACATCCCAGGTATTTCCGACGACGGCTTGCTAGGAAATGATTTCCTAGCCAAAAACTGTAATGTTGAGGGACCCAACAAAGTTCTGCGATTTCCTCGCACGGAAACCAATCCAGTAGAGTTTGCTGTTCCATTAGAAACCGCATCGGACAACCATTGTTCACAAAACACAGTCAACAAAGAGACACTGGTAGAAGATATTAAACCCGACGGGGATACACCTTCTACCCGAAGTGTTCTCAAAGCTTCTCAGTCAGAAGAAGTCGGCTGGGACTTCCAAGAACGCGATAAGGGTGACTTGATTACCGAAGATCCGCCCTCTAAGACTTGACAGCATCAGGTGAATTTAAATGAACCTGTGTGCGTACCAGCAAGGTCTCAGATCGTAGTCAAAGTTCCGTTGCAGTTGCAGGAAGAAATGCTCAGTCTGTCAAAAGAAATAGACGACGGAATCTTCTTAGCAAACAGTTTACTCTCAGCTGGGCTAAAGGCAGTCCCTATAGGAATCCTGAACACACGCAGTTCACAAGTAGTTCCAAACAGCGTGAACCCAAATCTGGTTCCCATTAAAGACTACACTGTCGTCTCCATCAAACGAGAGCCAGACAAAGATATTACAATAGCCCATTCTTTGAATCCCATGAGTCGAAATGACGGCGATGGTGAGCATCATGTTATATGTAAACCTAAGATTAAGAAAATAGGACATAAGAGCCCCAGTCAACTAAGCAGCAATAGGAAATTGATCCAAGACGCTCGCGGGTCCCTCATGAAAACCCCAACGTCAGGCGCTGGCCAGCATACAAAAGGTCTTCCGTTAGCAACTCCCGCAGATCCACCTGGCCCAGCGCCTCTTATCTATAAAACAAATAGGTTAAGAGGTAAAATAAATAATATAAAGTCATTCAATAAGTCTAGATTTAAGAACAATACAAACAGGGCAATAAGCGCCGATCAGACGGCCACCCTATAACACATAAGGTACTTGTTCCCAAACGATGTCGAACAAGAAGACACCAGTATTCAGCCCCGCCTCACCAGATTAGAGCAAGAACTCAGTCTGGATGAAACTTTAAATTCTGAGGAAAAAGCCTCAATAACAAATCTCTGTTACGAATATGATGACATATTCTTTTTAAAGGGTGACAGGCTTACACATACCAATGCCATCACCCACGACATCCCTCTGGTGCAAGACCAAGCACCTATTAACCAAAAGATGTACCGGTTACCAGAGACACAGCGAAATGTCATAAATGAGCAACTCAGAGAAATTCTGGACAACGACATTATCCAGCCCAGCAAAAGCCCATAGAACTCGCCACTGCTGGTCGTCCCCAAAAAAGCGGGACCAGATGGTGAGAAACAGAACGGCATGCGTCCAAACTTTCCCCATCCCAAGACAGTAAGGCAAGTGCAATCATTTTTGGGCCTTGCCAATTACTACAGAAAATTCATACCCGATTTTTCAAAAACAGTTCGTCCTCTAACAAACTTACTCCGAAAGGATGTAAAGTTTAAGTGGACTGAGAAATGCCAAGAGGCATTTCAGAACATTAAGAACGCTTTAATTTCCCCTCCACTCTTAATATATCCCGATTTTTCAAAAGCCTTTAACCTTACCACAGACGCCAGCAGCGACGCTCTTGGAGCAGTCCTATCTCAAGGAGAGGTAGGAAGTGAGCAGCCCATTGCCTACGCCAACCGTACCCTGAACAAAGCCGAACGTAACTATTCCACGATTGAGAAAGAGTTACTGGCTATAGTTTGGGCGACTAAAAATTTCAGGTGTTATCTGCAAGGCCGAGAGTTCACGGTCTATACATATCACAAATCACTCAAGGGAGTCTTCAATGTTAAGGACCCCACATCCCGTCTGGTGAGATTTCACCATAAACTTTCCGAGTTCAATTATAAAATTGAGTATAAGCCCGGAAAGTACAACACGAATGCCGACGCTTTAAGCCGCATTCCACGGGATAATAACCAAGATAAGGAAACTGCAACCTTCACGGTAGAAGCTATGGTCCACCACCAAATGGAGTCTGATATAGAGGAGGAAAAACACTCATCGGACCAAAAGGAGTGTCTGCAATGCAATGCAGTAACCAGAGCCCAGACACGAAACATTCAGGAAAGTGGAACAAATCAAGACAGCTAGTCCAAACAAAAAGAACGAACTCATCATCCAGAAGAGAGCGCAGACCGTGACAGTCCACCTAGTACCAATCCACCAATTATAGACGAAGCTCGTCCCCATGAAGTAATCACAAGCCCAGAGGAGATTCAATTAATCTTAAAGGATTATCATGATTCTCTGTTTGGTGGCCACCAGGGAGTGATAAAAACCTATAAACGGATTCGAAGAAAGTACTGGTGGAGGCATATGCTTAGTGACATCAGAAAGCACATTAAGCGGTGTGCCAAATGTCAAAACATGAAGGCCTCACCACAGTATAAAATGCCGATGGTGATTACAGACAAAGCGGAACAACCATTCGATAAAATCTATCTAGATATAGTCGGCCCACTAGAGGAGACTGAATCCGGAAACAAATATATATTAACGTTTCAGGATAACCTCACGAAGTTTGTAGATTGGTATGCCATACCAAATGGGGAAACTATAACGATAGCGCAAATTTTCTTCGACGAAATCGTCACGCGCTACCGCATTCCCAAAAGAATAGTCACCGATCAGGGAAGTAATTTCCTGATTGACCTATTCAAAAAGGTATGCAAACTCCTTAGGATAAATAATCTGCAGACTTCAGCTTATCATCCCCAATCAAATGGAGCACTCGAACGTGCACATAGACCATTGATAGAATATCTACGAACTATAGTGGACGAAAATCCCAGGTCATGGTATAGTTATCTGCGAACCGCTGCTTTCGTGTACAACAACAGTCTACACGAAGGAACAAAATTAACTCCCATGGACTGCCTCTACGGCTTTACAGCGGACGTTCCGTCCAACTTAAGGCGAGACCCTGAATCCGTGTATAACCACGAGAGCTACTACCATATTCTCAGGTATAAGCTTCAAAAGTCTTACGCCATGGCACGGAAAAATCTTCTAATGAGTAAACAGCGCTCGAAAATTACTACGACAAAGCTGTGCGTCCCCTGACATTTCACAGAGGAGACAAGGTTCTACTCAATAGCGAGAGTCGTAAACATAAGCTCTCCCAGATTTGGGTAGGACCCTATACGGTAACCGGCATCCCCAGTTCAGTAAACACAACAATTAAAATTCGCAAACGAGAGGTGACGGTATATAACAACCGCCTAAAACCTTTATACGAATAAAATGGTGTCCATAGTATCTAAATAGTTTTAAGGTACATACATACATTAAAATAAAGACCAATAGCATGTAAGCTACAAAGACAACAAAAACCCATTTTCACTTTGGACTCAAAGTTAAGATTCCTCATATACTCTCTATTACATCCCTATCAATGACAGGACTCTTGTTCCTAATTGTATCAGTGGTGGCAAACGCAGACAACAGCCCACAGCTGAAAACGTTCCTATGGAACCGGTTTACGCAACACCCCAATAAAAATTAAAACGTACTCAAAGTCTCCAAAGATCAAGATCTATACAAGTAGTATAATCAAAAAGATCTATACTCGTTGGTTGGCCCCGTCTCATCCTTTTATTACTGGCGGAACCACTGTCCTTCCACTACACTGGTATTAGAAGATAATTTGAAATAATTTATAGCAAATAAGAAATAAAGCGACCAGGTAAAATTAATATTACATAAGAATAAACTTTATTTAGTAGTACATAAGAACCCAAAATTAGTAAACATAAGTAGCACTCAGCAAAGTAGAAATAATAAATTAAATAAGCTAAAAAAATAAGGTAATAAATAGAAGGAACAAAGGCATAAGATAATAGAATGAAAAAATGAAAACATAAACGAAGATTATTTACACAAAAATAATAATAATAATAAGTAAATGATATTTAGCAACGTTAAATAATACATAACAATTAACTTAGATATAGACATAAATATCTAAGATTATACTAAATAGAATAAGTAAAATATATACGATACAAGCTAAGACTAGAATAACTTAATTTTGTAACAAACACAAATATGTAAAAACTCAACCGAAAACCGCCAAAGACCCAACCACCAAAAACGCACCCAGATCAACTTCCCCTGAGAATTATTCCTCTTCAAAGAATAATTCTCTTTTTCTCAGGGGGAAGGATTGTTATATACCTAAAATAAATAATATTTTTACATAAACCTGAAAAAGGGCAAAACATAAAAATAATATTCAATAAATTTTAACATAAGCTAATCATGCTTAAAACATGGTTAGCTTATCTCTTAAATGGGTGAAGAAAATTGCATCAGCAATTTTCCTCACATACCATAAATTTTTCTCATAAAACGACTTGGGAAAAACAAAAGTTTGAGTTTACAACCCAAGTCGTTTTACTTAAAAATTTCCACGGCAAATTTTGCCTTCAGCAAAATTTTTCATTTCAACAATTTAATTAAAAAATAAATCAAAAAGCAAATCGTACCTTCAGTACAATTTGCCGCGAAAAAATTCAACATGTATGTATGTACATACGTACATACATATTACGATAAAAAGCTTACTCGACAAGAAACGCGCGCCATATAAATGCATTGTATGTATGTATATGCGCGTCGCGATTTCAAACGGTGGCTGATGTTTTAAAAAGTGTATGATTACATTTTTACAGCCATCGTTCAACGCGAATAATTCTGGACATGTTTGAACATGTCCAGAATTAAAAAGTAAAATTTTCTCAGGATAAGAAAATGCAATTTAGCATTTTCTATCCTGAACAACGGCTCTTGATCACGATGAATGTGATCAAGAGTTAAGTTGATTTGAAAAAGCGGCGTGGTCTCAGCGGGCGGTCTCGGTCTTTTGGCGAAGAAAAGCTTCGTTTAATAAAGAAAAAAACATGATGTTGTAAAAAAGTCCTTGATAAAGTAAAGGTTATGTTTAGAGAATTATTTTTGTAAAATAAAGGAAAAAAAAAATGGTGTTGTAAAAAATCCTTGATGAAGTAAAGGTTATGTTTAGAGAATTATTTTTGTAAAATAGGGAAAAAGTTGATACCTAAAAGTTTTTTGAAAATAACCGCAGAAATTGTTCTTGAAAAGTTTCTAGTGAATAAAAAAAAATAAAGAGGAAAAGAAAAACCGTTCAAGTGCAGTGTTTCATTTTAACAAAAACAAAATAATAAAAACACCAAAACAAGGAATAAGAGCTAAAAAACCGGAAAACGAAAATTGTGAATACCCCCGACAACTGTAAGTAGTGGATATAAATAATTATATAACAGCACTAGCAAGGTTTTCATATATGAAATTGTATTGGTCACATTTGCATTACTATAGACTACTGATATGTTATATGTACTACATTTTTCAATTTTTATAATAAAACAAACAAAATAATTAACAAAAACTAATTCACTTTAAAAAATCAATTATTTTAAACATAACAAAAAAATGTAATCAAAGAAAAGTCGAGAAAGGAACAATATCCTATAATATTGCTTCGTTTTAAAATCAGGTACAATATAAAAGAAACTTTGGATCTGAGGTAGGTACTAATGTTAAATTAACAATTTAAAATATTGTTAGCTATTTTTTTAGGACTGAAATCCATACATGTCTTTATTTACTTTAATATATTCTTTATACAGCATGTTGGCATTAATACCTTCATAGTTCTAGCGATTACTTCCTTTGTTGTTTATTTCATTTAAATGCGAGAAACATCTTCCAGCAGCCGCGCTACTGTGACAATAAATTGAAGGCAACCTCAGCCAACTTTGCTAACATACTATTACCAGCAGTGCTGTTTTTTATTTTAATTATGTATTGCCAAAAAGACCCAGTACTTGTGAATTCGGTTTCAGTTAGAGAATTTAATTCTAATAGTTAAAAGGCGCATTTCAGAGAATATTGATTCAGTATTTTTTATTCGAAGCTTTTTAAGCCGATCATATAAAAAGGGTAAAACTGTTGTTACTTCAGGGAAAAATTTATCTTTTAAATATTCTAGATCAAGAATTTTCAATGTGTTCGATACAGGAATTAAAATTATGCACTTTTGGATTTGTGCTGTTAATTCTATGGAGAAGTTTTGTATATCTTTCGAAAACTTAAAGGCTTCCTCATCTGGTAATTTCTGAAATAAATTGTGGCTTCAAAAAAAATTTGTTTCTGTTTCTTAAAATGGTTATTATCTCTTGGATCAATCAAGTGTAAAGCAGAATTATTAACATAACTATCGGTTAAGAAATTTTTTAATATAATACGAAAACCATTTGCTACATCTCGTAAAGGTATTTTCACATCAAAAACAAATGCCGAAAAACTCAATTTATTCCACATTAAAACAAGATCGGGCGAAAAACTTTTTTGGACAAAAAATTCGGCCAATAAAACATAGAAGTTGTGTTTTTCTTAAAAATATGCAATAAATATACTATTTTATTAGTAAAATTATTAGTTTTTCCTATTTCCCATGATTTTATTAATCATTGGAACAAAAATCTTGTTTTAAAGTGGAATAAATTGAGTTTTCCGGTTTACATTTTTTCGGTTCTTGTTTTTGATGTGAAACTGCCTTAACAGTATAATGAACCTTGGGCAATTCAGATTGAAAATTTACGTTCAGATCGATCACTAATTTTAAAATACATTTAAGGAATAAAAAACAAATCTTTATATTATGCTGGACAAGCAAGTCTAGGATAGCTTGTGTTCTTTTAATTTATCCTAAAAAAAAAACAAGCAGTAAAATAAAGCTTCAAAGCGTCCCAACTTCGAAGAAAGCACACAACGACTTCGTATAAGGAGAGCCATCTTGTACCACAAACACGAAGTACTGTAACGTGCAATAGAAAGAGACAACTGGTGACATCTACTGGCAATGAAGAGTAAACGACTTCAGGTTCGGAGAATTGATCATGGAATTTACAGGAAGGGTCAGGAATAGAATGAATAGAATGAATAGAACAGTCAAGAAGCTTTTGGAATAGAACACTCCAGAATAATCCGGAGAGTTTCTAGGGTATAAATATAACAGCTGTCATCGCTAAAAAAGGAGTCTTGTCGTAGACCTTGCATTGTTAACAAGTGAAAGTAATAAAGAAGCGAAAGTATGTAATTAGATTGCGATAATTAGAGTAGAGTTGATTAATTGAAGAATTGTGCATTTTATATGATTAGAGTGAAATAAAGAACTTATATATTAATTATTTAATATTGTGTTTTAAATAACGAACCAAAGGCCACACTCGCAACAGTATTTTATGCGGCTTAATATCAAGAATTTCTTGAAACTCTCTTACGTCTGCCTGACGATTAGCACTAAATTTTGGCTGACTCAACATAACTTAGGTTAAACGAACTGCCTTTGATCTAAAACTGCTTTTCCTTTAATTTTCCCACACAAATTTTCTGCGATATGGTTGTAGCTACACAAAACACTTATTTTAATTAGAAATTGATTTTTTTTAGTGCTTAGCTTGTACATGTACCTTGTATTGTACAATTTACAATCAATTAAAACAACTCTTCAAGCCAATTCAAATTGGAATTGTGGTGAATTGTTGTACTCAAAGCACGAACTTTTGAAATGAAATTAACTGAACAATGAAGTGAAGTAAGTGAAGCGAGTCATGTTCTGGAATATATGAGGGAGTGGGTGGGAGGACGCTGGTCGCTTACGCCAAACGAAGTGCAGTCAAGAAGCCATCTAACGCCATACGCCAAATCGCCATACTTCTCTACTCAAAGAAAATTGTTCTTAGCCAAAAACGAAAGAAATTATAAGATAAAATTATTTCTTCTTGATTTGTAAAAGAAAATTATTCTTAGCGAAAAACGAATGTGAAATTAGAAGATAAAATTAGAGAGGGGCAACATTTTTTCAGCGGCGGAGCAAAATTCAGAGGGTAGTGACATTGTAGCAGCTTTGGGTACACTAAAATCACTTTTAGTAGGTAAAAAGAAATTTTCCGAAACTGGGTTTCTTGAAGAAAAAAAATTTTTTTTTCGTAATCTAAGAAATATTGTAGCAAGTGTTATACCATTTTACAATTCTTATTAAATGCGTCAACTTTTAAAGTTACTTGCCAAACTGGCGTTGTACATATTTTTTTTCATTACAGTCAGTTAAAGTTGGGTGAAATATTAATTTTCTATTTTTGGTTCCGCAAAATGTGACATTTTCTTCCAGCTGCCTTAGAATTTAAAGCAGCAGGTTACATAAGCACTATTCTGGATTACGTAAGAAAAATAAAATTGAAAAAAAGTACAGATTTGTAGCAACAGGAGCTAAAAAACCATCACAAGGTGTACATTTTCTCGAAAACAAAAGAAATGTCTATAATTTGAAAAGTACATGACTTAGAATTTTTTTTATATTTTTCTGGTAACTGTTATGATTTGGTCTATCACCCGATTCCGGCTTGACGTCGACTTACGGGACACCCTGTATATCGACTAAGTTTCCTAAGAACCTAAATTAAATTGAGTTAAGCTATTAATTAACTCCCGACTTTCTACTTATCTATATGCATATTTTTCGGCATAACTTATTATTATTGGATAATGCAAACATGCCCATTTTTCTAGTGATAAAACTTGATATCTCCTCATTTTTACGTAAAAACTCGCACATTAATCTTATAACGTACAATTCAAATAGGTATATTAAAAAAAATATATTTAAACCGAGCGAAAATCGAATCGATATTTCAATTCAATACAACGTCCCATTTTTCTCTCGTTTTGTGCGGTACATATTAATTCGTTTCTTTTCGATTTAAGTCTCTTTTATGAAAAGCTCTCGATTCGATATCGAATCGTAATGTTTGCTCAACAACCATATTCCAAATATGTTCGTTTAATTAAAATAGTTCTTCACGTTTCGAAATCAGTATCCTTAATTATCATTCAAACCTTTATGATTTTATAAAGAACCTCGAATCATAATATGTCATAAGCCAACACAGCTAAAAAAAAAATTATAAACTGCAGTGCCAATATCTTCTAACAATAAGCCAAATAATTCTAAGCTATTTAATGCTAAAAATTTGCCACGAAATATGTATATTTAGATCGACTTACCTTGGCAACTAAACTAATGACATATATATCACAGTTTGCGTCGTTTAATTAACTTAAAACCCTTGGAAAAGCTACCGAAAATAAAATCATAAAATTAAAATAAAAACCCTTACTGAATAAAACAGATTTTCAAAGCTTACTCACCGCTAACCCGCAATGAAATAAAAAAAAAATCATGAAAAAACAAAACACAAAATTTTTTTTACAATTTTTTCATGTCAATATATCTATAAATTGATTATTCAATATAATGCAAAGCTATTTATAGAAATTCTTATCGCCTGTGACTTTACCTGCTATATATGCTATATATTTATATAAATGTATATTGGATGCTACCTTAATCTTCTGCTGTAAACAAAAAATCTTTCACCCAGTGCTACTATACCGGCTTCAGATGAGCAATAAAAGCAATTTTGCTTTAATGTATAAATTTGAAATCATCCAGACACCATTGATATTAAGAGTCGCACGTCTTTGTGATAACGTGAAACTCAGTTGCGGTAAATAACACCTGCTCCTATATTCATCGATATCCGCCCTGGTCCAAATATCCAATCCATCAATCATCTTTAGCAGAAATCATTCCATCGTTGAAGGCGACATATGGAAAATATTGGCGAACTTCTCCTTCAGGATGGTTATAGAACAATAGATTTGTGAAAAGTTTCCAGACCGTTCATATTGAACTATAAAAAATGAAATAAGCCTTAAAACGCATTTTGTCTACGAGGTATGAAATTCTGATGATTTCCATGACCAATAAAAGTCTGGAATTATGGGAGAAGTTTAGGTTTTATAAAGAAATACCTCGCGAACAATCAAATCTTCGAGTCCCTTGTGGAAGGAGATTATTTGTGCAATGGGTTCTTTTGTAGTAACTGCTAATAGTGGCGCATAAAAATGACATATTTTCTGTATTGGATTAATGAAACGCATTTAACAACACCATATGACATTTAATACATCTGCGTGATTAGGGGCAGAGTTCCAACGAATAAATCGCGAATTATTGGAATGCAACAATCTTCAAGTGAACACTTTTTATACCCTAGATGAAGTAAGGCATACTAAGTTTGTCATTTCGTTTGTAACGCAAAGAAACTATACTGGTAGAAAAAAACTTGTTTGAAACCCACGCATAATATTAAAAGTTATTCAGATTTTTATTTTCTGCCCTCACAATAACTCGAAAGCGCAATTACCTAGAAAGCTTAAATTTTGCATACGTTTTTCGCAATGCATTTGGATAATGCCTGAAAATGCGTGGGATTAGAGAACTGAAGTTCTATATACAGTGTTGTTACAAAAATAGTAAATTCAATTTCAAACTGGACTAAATCGGGCAACCATTTCTTGGTGTTGTCATACAAAACTTTGGTTTTTCATTGTATTTCATTTCAAATTTCATCTAGGATGTAATATTATTGGCCTTGGAAGAATTACAACTTTATCTTTTGTTTCAGAACCATTCCATTGTCAGATCCTATATTATAATTGGAGGATGGAGTTTGGGCTTCTTGATGCCTGGGTGATGTCGTTCCGTTTGTAACGCATAAAAATAATGATGGTACAGCAAAATGGATTGAACACCGACGTATAATACTCAAGGTTATTTTGTTTTTTGTCTGTCCGTCCGTTCGTCCGCACGATAACACGAGAACACGTGTACTTACAGAACTGAAATTTTGCATATCGGCTTCTAAAAAGGAAGTGAAACTAAATTCAAAAATGGGATAAATCGCGTAACTACTCGGTAAGGTTGCCATACAAAAATTTCGTTTTTGACTATGCATTTGGACACTGCCTGAGAGCCGTCAACGTAGAAATCTGAAGTTTTGTACAGTGTTCTCATAGAAATAGTAAATACAATTTTAAAAATGGGCTAAATCGGACAACCTCTTATTGTTGATGTCATATAAAAATTTATGAGTTTTACGTATACTGTGAAAACGATCAGTCCTAGACGTTTTTATTGAACTGAAAAGTTCTTCAGAACGTGAAATCCTTTGAAATTGGTTATAGTAATTTTTTCTGGAAATATATTCGAAAAACCACTTCATAAATCAAACTTGCACAGATGGGTACCGTACGAAATTTCATACAGGTATCTAGGAATCTAGGGTATCATAAGAATTATTAGTCTTAGAACGATTCTAGCGTTTTTACTTGGTTTAAATTAAATTTTCATGTTTGACTGAATATGATTTAAGTTCGCACTACGAAAAGTAGCTATCAAGGTTACCAGAAAAAGTAATTTTCGTTTGTTTTTAACACCAGAGCTTTCGAAGGACATTATCACTAAAGACAATCTATTTTTTTTTATGTTTTTGAATTACTATTGTTTTTTTTTTTGAATTTTAATAAATATTTAGAATTTCATTATATTCTCTTTTCGTTTCTTTCTTGGAATAAAAATATTTATTATACAAAAATTTAATATTTGATTATTAGAACCAGGTTAACACAAGTTCGTGTACGTTTAACAAATAAGCGGCTTTTTCAAAACATGCTTAAGGGCAAAACACAGTGAAAGCGACACAACAAAGTCGCCGCAAATTGGTTGCTGTCAAAGATTCGAATATATGGAAGTTCCATATACTTAACACAATGAGGGCGACGCGACAAGTTTCCAACAAAAAATTTGGGAAAATCTTTAAATTAGTGGCCAACATAATTGACATTTCTGCGTGGACAGTGAGTAGTTTTGACATTCATGTATTGCAGATTTGGTTATTAATCTGAAGAATAGCAAATAAAAAGGTAATAGTAAAGAAACTAGTTATTAAAAACTTGTAAAAAGTAATTTCTTTAATTAGTTTGGGAAATTAAGGGATTTGAGGAGGAATTAGTAGAGAAAATGAGGGAAAAAGTTGTGCTGTGCGATACGCGTCGTCCCATGTATAGCGGTCTCTGCTTAGTCTTCTTTTTAGTTGTGTGCTTTATACTGTACAATTTTAAGTAAGCCGAATAAGTTTTACTAGGCCCGTGCGCACGAGGAGGTCTTGGGGGTTGAAACCCCTCCCAAGGATCGAAAGATAAAAATTCTTCGTTTTAACATCGGCGCGATACAAATTCAACAGCAGTGAATTTAGGCGCATTGAATCGCAGCATGATTCACGGCCACATATTACTTCTGAAGTAGTGACACAGCAGCTGTCACAAATTAATTCTAAGTGAACGAACCTTAATTTAGGTAAACTAGAAGCTTTTCGATGGACAATGTAAACGATGTTGAATAAGTATTGTAGTGCGTTTCATATTGCATTGTACGAACGCTATTTGAAATCAAAGTCTTAGGACAATTCTTGTTGATGATATCCGTAAATTTGTAAAATACCACGGTAGGAAAGTAATTATGTAAGCTATAATTATGATATAATTGTAATCAAGCATACAAAAAAATAGTGGAAATTTAGACTTTGTTTTTTTTTTAATCTAATTTTGGAGTAATTGAAATACATTCGTAAACGATGTCGAAATTTGATCTGGTATTTCTAAGTAAAGGCGCATTCATTATAGAAGGTTATTTAGCGCGCCAATTGTAAACGAAATTTTGAATATAGTGAAGAAGAAGGATGAAGAATAAATTTAAATACGTTTTGTGCGATAAAGAGGGTCATTGGTGCTCTGGAAATTATTTCGAGTTGGAAGAATGGAGCCATGTCTACTGCTGCTTTTCAATTGCTTTCGGCCATCAAAGCCGTGATTTTCAAATATCGATTCTGGTTCTGAATTCATTATACTCTCTTTGCCTTTATCGTCGAGTTAAAGTTTGCAAATAAAAAATCAAGACTCGAAAGAAGCTATCGCACTGGTACATGCTACAAAGGACGAACTTGAGTATAGAAAGTATAAAAAAGCGACAGAGCGCTTCAAGACAATTTTTCAAAAAAAAAAACTCTTTACCAAGCCAAGGCTTGCTTGTAATTTAATTTTTATTCACAAAGAACTTTTATTATTTTATTTATATAGAACTGTTTTATATATTAATATAATACCTATACTTTTAAATCTTAGATACCTCTTTTAATATTAACAGTAAGATTCCAGTTTTAGTCATTTTGCACAATACAAAATCTAGACTGACATATCAAAACTATTTTCAAAAATCGTATGAAAAACGAGTCTGAAAACTATTCCGCATACGTAACACAGTGTTAACGATATAATTTATTCTACGTGCTTCGAGATAAATGGAAGGAGCGCGAGTATAAAACATAATGGATCAATATAATTACATCGTGAGATATAAGTCGTTACAAATCTTCAAACCATACCTTGATCTGCTCATTATTCATCTAGAGGGCCGTTTTCTGAAACGTCTCAGTGTTTTGTCAAACATCTCATTTCTTTTTCCGGAGCAAATTTAAATGAGGCAGCGTGTGGACAACTCTTCAAAACTTACACCTATACACGGCAATTCATCTGAAGTATATCAATAAAGTTAAGATCTGGCGGCGCCGAATTGAAGATAAAACAATCAACAAATCTCTGAAGGCTCTCAATATCTGCAGCAAGGATGTATTCCTAAATGTTTTTTTTTTAAATTATGCCAGCTGTGTACCTTGACGTATCAATTTATTAAAACAAAGAAGGAAATAATTTGTATATGAATTGAACATATTCTTCGTACAAATTTGTCATTACGCGGAACCATGATATTAATCAAAGTATTTAAGGTTGTAGTTCTCTATCTCAAACCCCAAACCCTCTCCTTCGAAAAATCCTGCGCACGGGCCTGAGTTATACTAAAGATTTTTCTTACTTTTTCTTTGTTGTCATTTCTTTTACAACAAATCCAACAGTGACAACGGTCGAACAAACTTGTCGCGTCGCGTTCACTGTATTTTAAATGCCAGATTATCTCCAGCTAAGTTGCCCAGATTGTTGTGTCGCTCACACTGTGTTTTGGCCTTAAGAAACGTCAACAATAAAGTGCTCTGCCATATTATTAACAGTAATGTACATGCGATTAATAGGTTCGAACATGCAAATACAGAAACATATTTTTAGAAATCTCGACGAGTAATTTCAGATAGAGAATTTGCGTTTGCCTCAGCAGGCTTCAAAATAAATTGTAAAATCAGCGACTTCGAACAGGTTTTGATTACAACTGGTGTGACCTAATGAGCAAATAATTCAAAGCAGAGTTTAAAAATCCAAAAGCAAATCTCAGGACACACGACAAGAAAGCAATAATATTCGAAAGCAATAGGAAGAATATCTCGCGCGTTGTTATTTGGCCAACGTAGTTTGGCGTCAACATTAAATTCAAAATCCACTTTCTAGGACCATATTAAGTGTTAAGAGTCATGCTTCACGACAGCTATGAGACAATGAAAGAAACTACACAAGTGCTACAAAAGTAGATACGTACCGCAACTTCTGCTCATAACATCTTCATATGAGGGCCATTTTCATACACGACAACGTGTGCCAGTGTTGCCAGGTGTGGGATGCATAGACTCAAACCCATCGAGAATACTACACAAGCCATGAATCAGACTCCCTCCCTACCACGTGAGAGCCACAATTGATCCTAACATTCTAAAATATTTGCAGTTTTCTTATGTAAGACTGACAAACGTTTGATTTGAATAGCTCCTCCGCCCTAAACTACTATTCATACAGAACAATCTTAAGCTTGCTTTCTTATCTTCCCAATCGAAATAAATTCTTTATACAAAATTATTTAAAAAAATTTATTTTAACCAAATGACTACAATTCCTCAAACAAAAATTTTCAGCTGAGTAACAATTGTATATGGTGCTGTGACATGGCCATGGCATGTCGTGGTCTGATGAAATCGGATCAGTCTGCCTACAGATTCGAACTCCGGCCGCACATACACTATTGCAACTTTTACTCAGCTGAGAGATAATTGAGAGTAAAATGATAAGATTACTTTTGAATCAAAACTATTTTATTATTTTGTTAAGTAAAGGCCGTTTCACATTAAAAGCAGAACTTAGCATAAGGGGCAGAAGAAGAAACAGAAATCCGACATTCCTGTTTTGTCAACCACATTGAAACCAGAAGCAGAAAATAGTTACTTTTGGTGCATGTGGGCATACTTTTGGAGTGGTTACGCAAAAACACAATTTGTTGAAGGAGTGATAGGTGGCTGATGTACTGCTAAGGCAGCTATCGGCACTCAAACTGTTGAGAAGTCTTGATGCGAAGCTTTATGTTGCTATGTCACTTGAAATAATTATCGACGTTCGAAGTGTTTCACAGTCTTGCAGGGAGCCAGAGTCTCAATTATTAGGTGAGGAGAACTCTCAGTATTAGCTTGGATGGGGATGAACTTCCTCTAGCAGCGTAACTTACGGCCTCTTAGCATCGGCCCTATTGCAGGCGTTACTGTTTGTTCATCTCCTGGGCCCGGATTCACGAACCACGGAGAATTTGGGAATTTGGGAGATGAGAATATTTGTTTTCTCCGATCTAACTCCCTAATTATCCATTCCCAATTCACAAACATGGTTTGAGAATTAGGAAAAACGATGGAGAATTATGGAAAACGTGAGAGAAATGCGAAAAGAGAAATTTCAATTCCCACCGGTTAATTTGAACATTCTTAGGTTACTTAAGTTACCTACCTTCTCAAAATACAACAAAAATAGGCAATACTCTCAGTTGGGAATTCTCCTTCTTACTTTTCCACTTGCAAAATACCGGAGAATTTTAACAAGTGGAGTAGAGAATTTGGGAATTCTCAAAACAAATTCGCCGAGTTACAGAATTCCGAGTGGAGAATTAACTGTCAAACCAACTCTCATTTCCCAAATTCCACAATTCTCCGTGTTGCAGAATCCGGTTCCTGGTGTCTCAAGTATAACGTGAGGAGACTCTCAATCGTTAGAGCTATTAAAACCGCGTTCAAGGAAGGCCATAAGATCCAGCAAGATAATATAATATTCCTTTCGACTCTCTGAGTCTGTGGCGAGCATTTCTTTGTTCTGGATATATATTTTCGGCACATGAAAGGTGCACAGGCTAACACAAATGCGAATGTAAAATGGAAACTGCGAAATACTGATATCCGGCGAGCGGAATAATATATAAATTGAATTTATTAATTTACGATTGAAGGGACGGACAGGTAAACTTAAAACTAGACTCGGACGGACTTTTAAAAGAAACATCACAAAAAATGAAAATTGCCTCTTGTTATTTTGTGCAAAAATAATCTTATTCGATAAGTGATTGCTCGGGCAATGTTTTTTTAAATACAAGATTTTGTTTTCCTGTTTTCGAAAAACATCAAGGCTATTTATAACCTCTTCCAATGGTCAAAGTGACTTGGTTCACATTCGCCGATCTCTATAAATGTTTCGCTGTTTGTTAACTAAAGATTAGTGCATGCAGGTCGTGGTGAAGACAGCCACAACACTTCCCTGCCAGTGAAACCATAGGTTTCGCGAGTACTAAATCTACCGGGAGGTTGAGCGATTCGTCCAGTTCTTGTTGTTTGTTGTTGGACTACAGCGTATCCATCTGGCATGAATCTGATACTTCGTGCAGCCTGAGAGCTAGGTGGTGCGCTTGGTTGTGTTACGTGTGCCGACTCCTCAAATCTATGAAAAGCGAAATGTTGGTCTGCGTGGGTAGTGTCATAGTCGCTTCAGGCTCTAGCTGAACAGAACTTTCAGAGTCTGGCTGCATGAGTTCTTGGTTGCCTGAAAGTGTGAGTTATGGTGATGGAGTGTTATTATGGACGGTAGGACCGGTGAACTGGTATTTGATGTGATTTTCAATAAAATATGGTTTCAACATGTCGGTTGAAACGCTTGTCTATCTGTTTCTCATTTAAAGCGTGTAGAATTTGTCTTTTCGACTGACAATGTCGTAAGAGCCCTTGTAAGGGCGTTGAAGCGAAGTTCGGACTGAGTCCGTACGAATAGAAACGTGAGAGTAATTGTTCAGCGTGTACGTCGGCTCAATGTAGCGCTTTAACCAAGGTAAAATTTATCCTGTGTAAGTAGGAATTATTTTCTATAAAGCATTATTTATACCAGATGTAGAAAAAATGAAATGAAGATAATCAGCTAAAAACAAATTGTTAAAAACAATGACTAAATTGTAATTCTTCACAAACTAATGATGAGGTGCAGTTGCTATGCTAGCTATTGTTGCTATGCGAGTGTTGTTGCCAATTATTGTCGCCATGCGCCTTTGACTACCGTTCTTTGGTGCCGTGCGCAAACCATTGCTATATACAAAACAAATAGACTTGACTCGACCTCTCTTTCAGTTTGGCAGTACAGTGATTAGCTTGGAAATTTATTTTTAGTGTTATTTACCAGTGGTATATCCTTGTGTTGTGCATTTTTATTACCAATTTAAAACTTGATTTGGTTGACAATTGAAATAAATATTTTTATTCTGTTGCGACTAGATTAAGGAATTTATTTTGAATATCGACTAAAATAAAGATTCTTATTACAGGTAACGACTGTAATAAGAAAGTTGCTAATAAAACACTTTATTGTGGGTAACGACTACAATAAAGATTCTTATTACGAGTATCCACTGTAATAAGAAATTTACTAATAAAACACTTTATTGCGGGTAACGACTACAATAAATATCCGTTTTGCGGGTAACGACTGTAATAAGAAAATTTCTAACAAAACACTTTATTGTTGGTAACGACTATAATAAAGACTCTTATTACGGGTAACGACTGTAATAAGAGAGTTACTAACTAAACATTTTATTGTGATTAACGACTTCAATAAAGATTCCTACTACGGGTAACGACTGTAATAAGAGAATTACTAACTAAACTAAACACTTTATTGTGGATAGCGACTACAATAAAGATTATTACTACGGGTAACGACTGTAATAAGAAAACTACTAACAAAACACTTTATTGTGGGTAACGACTACAATATAGATTCTTATTACGGGTAACGACTGTAATAAGATAATTACTAACAAAACACTTTATTGTGTGTAACGACTACAATAAATATTGTTATTACGGGTAACGACTGTAATAAGAAAATTACTAATAACACTTATTCTCTGTGTATTTCGACTGCCATAAGAACTACTCACCCAACTCTATTCCGGGTATCGACCAGAATAAAGAATATCCCAATCGCAAACCTCAATTAAAATTAATAAAGTCAAGTAAATCAACTGCCAAACAAAGATCAGGTGAGTACAGAGTCTGTTGCAACAAAATCATTATATTTATCATTTACCTTACATTTTACATTTATTGAGTTTTGATAAATTGAACTTTTTACATATTTGCTATTTATCAACTTTAGTTTGACAGTGAAGTGCAGACTTAGTACACAAACGAATAAAACCACTAACTTTATACCACTGCCATCAATTTTCACCACATCATTCATTATTTGCGTGTTCGCTCTGACTACGAGTAGAACAGCAATCAACGAGCTTCTTACATTTGAAAAGTGATGGCCGAGAGTGGTTTAAAGCTTGAACGGGTCTGATTTCTGAGAACGTATTCCGGAGCAAAGTAACAAATTCGTTTTGAGAATGAGTTTTCGAAAAATGCAAGAAATCTCTGGGCAGGCGCAAACTTTCGCCGAATACCAAATCTACAGGAGCTGCTCGAAACTCCTCTCTGAACGCTGTTTGTAGTCCCGGAAGAATTTTTGACCGCGGTCACTTTTTATACGCCATAATACTGTCCGATTCTATAGTTCTAGAAAACCGTTGGCTTGTGGATGAAAGACCGTGGTGCGGTTACGTTCAAAGCCTAATAGCTTAAATAGTTGAGTAAAGAGAACTGACTGGAATTGTGGGCTTTGGTCGGTGGCGACTGTTCTGGGCACTCCAAAACGCGATATGCAGTTTCGGAATAGTGCCACTGCGACTGTTACAGCGTCGATGCTGGACAGAAGAATAGCCTCGGGCCATCTGGTGAGCCCATCTGTAATAGTAATCTAATACTTGAAGCTTTGTCAAGGGGGAAGCGGACAAATTATCTCAAGGTAAATGTCTAGAAAACGGCGCGATGGTGACGGAAAAGTGCCTGGGGCACTTTTGACGTGTCGCGAAAATTTGCTTTGCTAGCAGACTAAGCAAGACCGTGCCCAATAATTAACCTCTTTGTTTATCGAAGGCCAAAAATAACGAGAAGTACCGTAACCGTAATGGATTTCGCTATCTACTTCTGCATCGATAAGCACTAAAAGTGCTGAATTTTGTCCAATTACACGTCGAAATGATTTTAAAGCTATAAGTGGGGCGCTGAGTGATCTCTTCTTGACGTTGACAAGCAAACCGTAATGACCTTGGAAGTCAGCCCTGAGATGGGTCTAGGTACGTTGGCTATAATAAATTTCCAAGGGAATGTACGACAAAGGCATAAGTCCAAAGTGAGGATTTTTCTGGCGAAAGTGTGGATAATTTTTAAGTGAAAACACCAAGAAGCGGTTGCGCGATTTAGTGCATTTTTGAAATTATATATGCTAGTACAATGAAAACATCATGTACCAAATTTCAGCTCTCTATATCGATGCATTCTCAGATAGTGTCCAAATATATAGTGCAAAACGAAAATTTTGTATGGCAACCCCACGAAAGAGTTGCCCGATTTGTGTCATTTTCGAACTTAATTTTATTTATTTTTTGTAAAGACCGGTACAAAATTTTAGCTCTCTAAGTATACGCGTTCTCGAGTTATCGTGCGCACAGACGGACAGACGGACGGACATGCAAAAATCAAAATAACTTTTAATATTATGCGTGGGTGTCCAATCCATTTTGCTCTACCATCATTATTTCGAGGTGTTACAAATGGAATGACAAACTTAGTATACCCTATAGATTTCATCTAGGGTATAAAAAGGAGGACACCTTGTCACCTCGCTGCCTGCTACTCTTCTTCTTTTCTTTTTAAAAGCCACGTATGCTCGTTCATTTTCTAATGGTGCCGTTCGTTCGTTGCGAATGCAGCTCAGCCCCACAATTGTTCTGTAGTAGTCACTTATTTAAAATATTTTAACGTTTATTTTTGGTGACTTTCTTTATAGTGTGTAATGATCTTGTTTTGTCGCTCATTAATTTTGTTGTTGGTAGAGTATACTATTGCTTGTTTGTCTTATTTCATTTAGTTCATTTTGTAGTACGTAATGGCCTTGATTGATTTACGAGATTAGGGCTTTCTTTTAATTATTGTTATTTATTACTGCCACTATTTATTATTATTACTATTGTTATAAAATCCTTGTATTATACACTTGTTAGCACTAGGTTTAGTTTTATATGCACGAGAATTTTTATATGGGATAATTATTTCGCATGGATATCCGTTTTATATTTTTTACTAATAGTAGGTTTTTTTTTTAGTAATTTTTTTTTCCATTTGTCGTTCCTGGTGCAAGAGGCCTGGGCTAGGCTGGTCGATTGACATTATTACGGTTGAGTCTTAAGGGTAGTAGGCTGGCGAAAGGTGGCAGAAGATCATGAGCAAAAAAACAAAATAATACGGAAAGGAAATCTTTTCGTACCCTAGTGGCTGAGTGGTTACGCTTCCAAGGATCTCTAATTGTACGTGATAATTATTACTAATAACTATTAACAATACTACAACTATAATTAGTTTCGCTTTAAATAAACTATTTTCAATATTGTGAGTTTAATTCAATTATTCCACTGTTCAAAAGTAAGATAGAATATTTCCCGGGGTTGGTCACGGAAAGCTTTAGCTCAAAGCTTATTTAACAAAGGCGGCGATTAATATTTTTTTTTTATTTTATTTATTATGATAAGCAACTATGTCTTTAGGCCTATTGTATAAAAACATGTTACTACAGCAAACAAAATGAGTGGCAGAACAATAAAAATAAACAAGAAAAAAAATACTAAGATTAACTAATATGAAAATTTTAAATATGCCGACAAAACGCACTCGATCGATCGATATCCATCCCCAATTCCCAGAGAGCTATTACGTAGAAAGTACTAATAGAGAAGTGAGAACTGAGGGTGCAGGTGCACTACCTATTGTCAAGCCGAAGGTGTGAAAGTGACTAAATCAATGCGCGAAATAAGGACGTAGTACGAAGGGAAGGACAAAATTGGATTAGATTAAATTAGAATAGAATGAATTAGATTAAGTTAGATTAGAATAGATTAGAATAGAATAGAATATAATGAACTAAAATAGAAGAGCATAGATTAACTTAGAGCAAGACTAGCACGACCAGTTAAGACTTCCAATTGAGTAGCATTCAAAAAATCTAGAAGGTGCGATTTAAATACCATCAAAGTAAGAGAGGAGTAAGCGAAATTCAATAAGTTCCAAATGGGAATCAAACGAAGAAAGAAGGAATTTTTCAGAACGTTGGATGAATGACGCGGGATAACTAAATTAAATGGGAAACGAGGGGAATATTGCGGAATGCGAGATCGAATTATTTTGAACAAAAAGATGAGGTGGCGGAGAATAAGGTAGCTGTCAAAGGTAGTATTAAGAAAGTCCACAGTGTAGCCGCGCAAATCATGCACCCGCCGTGGAAGAACGTACACATACCTGATAATTGAATTAAAGGACGTGCACAGTTTGTCAATAGTTCCAGTGTATTGTTATGTTTGCCTTTACGCTGTTGCCAATGGATTGGCGTATTCGCATATGTCCAATACTCTGCTCATGATTAAATTAATCAATTACTATGCCGAATATATGGTGTGTCGCCTCAATATTCATGAAAGGCAAAGAAATGAAAATTACCTATGGATGTGGCTGAGTGCCTCTATCCTTACTTGATATTTGGCTGGAGTGCCTCAATATCTTTATGATAAAGATATCTGGCTAAGAAGCCTCTATATTTTTAGAAAAGAGAACGCCTGGCTAATTGCCGCTGCGTTCTGAAGAATAAGGCTTGTAGTTTACCAGTCAATGATCAAAACTTTATTCTTGATTTCTGTTTTAATGCTATATTAGTTATAATCGCTAATTATTGCTAAGTAAGCTATTGACATTAATTTCTTAAGGCTACCAAAATTCGATAATTTGCTCACCGTATCATTATGAAAGAAACGGTGACCTCACGTGAGTAACGTTCTTTGTTGTCATTAATAAATTTGGTGCACTGCACATACATAATTTATTTCTGCTTGCACTGTAATCAGATGCGCTCTTATTTCACTTCATTCATAACGAGGTATGAGTGATTCACACAAAAGTGATTTCATACAAATCTGTATGTATGTAAATTGTATTCGCATTTTTGTTTATTCGAGGAGTTAATTGAACTCCGACTTTTAGCTTGTGAAATGATTTACAAACTTTAGTTGTACTCTTGGTTTCGTGTCTCTTTTAGGCGGATGTGCGTATGATTTATATGCAATTACATGCTTTAATGATGCATGATTACAGGTGCATTACATCCCCATCCTTAAAAGATTGATTTAATTTTAATTTCTCTAAAGAAAGTAAAATTACATTATTTGTTAGTGCACATTCGATCACTTTTCTTTCTTTATGATACTTTATTACATATTTCCATATCTTATTTACTACTTTTAATTATTTTGCTATGTATATATCTAGAGCTATCTAAATTTTATGCTTACATAATTTTAAACTATTATTGTGTACTTCAGTTTCTTTTCCATTTATGTCTACATAGCTATTCATCTATTTTAAAATTAGCTTCATTTACAGTTTTCTGTTTATCTATTCTTTCCTGTTTTTCTTTTAGCAAACAATCTTTTACATTGTTGTGTGCAAATTGCAATTTTATTTTTAACTCATTGATATAATCGCCACTATTATATATTATCATATTATTATTTAAAATCTCACATGGTAATGAATTTAACTTTCCTAAAACTAGCTCAAAAGGTGTATAGTTTGTAGTAGTATGTGGTGTGGTATTATAGCTGTAAGTATAATAGGGTAATATCTCACTCCAATTTTCTTGCTCGGAAATCATCATTATATAGTCTTTTAAAACTTTATGGTTTCTCTCGATTGAACCTAGGGTCTCATGATGAAATGGGACTGATGTTGCCTTTCGTATTTTTAAAAGATCACATAGGTTGCTCATTAGCTGATTACAAAATTCTGTACCCATATCGGTTTTGAATTTTTTAAAACATCCATGATTCAATATGAATTTTTCTACTATTGTTTTCGCCACTGTCCTTGCATGTTTGGTTTCTATTGGGAATGCTTCTACAAACTTAGTTAACTCACATTGCAGAGTTAGAATATATCTGAAATTAAAGATGGTCGAAGTGGTCCAACCGTGTCTATTGAGATTGTTTCGAAAGATGAGCTTGGTGTGTCAGTTGTTAGGTATCTCTCTTTGGTGTGTTTTGCGATTTTTGTTCCTGCGCATTCCTTACATTTATTTACGTGGTCTTTTACCATTTTATTCATATTTTTCCAAGTGTATATTTGTTCTAATCTAGCAATGCATCTTGTTATGCCGCAGTGTCCACCAATTAGTAAGTTATGGTATTCTTCTATCAATCTGTGCATTTCATGTTTTTCTACTATTCTTTTAGGAGGTGTATATAAAATAATATCAACACCATGTTTTGTTTCTTTATGGAATTCCTTCGAAATATTTCTTAATTTTTCGAAGTCGATAATATCAAATAATTCATGATTATTTCCTAGCGCTAATTTATTTATATTCGCATTGCTTATTTCGAGTAGTAATTTCCTCAGAACCAATTTTAACTCTGGTAAAGATTTATTATTACACTCTGCAATTATTTTATCTTTCGAGTTTTTATTTCCATCTCTTTATATTCATGCAGTTTTTTGTTATCATTGTGTGCTTTAATTTGCGTGCGGTTTTTATCTTTAAATGATAACTCGAGTTTTTTAATATACCTTATGTCAGATATTGATGTACTGTTCCAAACGTAAAGGTGATCAGTCTTCTTGTTCGAATTTACGGTACTTGCACAGTTCTCACTACTTTTGCCCTCCTTATTATAATCCAGCATATTTTGCTTTTTCTGCATGTTTCTTGTAATTAAATTGACAATATTTTTCGGCTCATTGCTATCAAGTCCTTGGATTCTAGTTTAATTCTTGATAATGCGTCCGCATTGGTGTTCATTTTACCTTGTTTAAAGATAATTTCGAAATCATAATCCATGATATCAACACTTATTCTCGTCAATTTTGATGATGGGTTTTTGTGCGTGAATAGGCTTACTAGTGGTCGGTGGTCCGTATACACTATGAATTTTCTTCCAACAAAAATATGGTCTGAAATGCTGGATTCCCCAGTGGATCGATAAAGTTGTTTTTCTATTATTGGTTTGTTCAATTCGTGTTTATTAAGCGGCTTGCTTGCATAGGCTATCGGTTTATCTCGTCCAATTTCGCCTTGCGAGAGTACTGCTCCTAATGCATAGCTAGTTGCATCAGTTGTTAAAATGAATACTTCACTGAAATTAGGATAACTTAGTTTTGGTGGGGATATTAATTGATAATTTAATAGTTCAAATAATTTCTTGCAATCTTCAGACCAATGAAATATTTTGTTCTTTTTTAGAAGTTGATTTAGTCGTTTTGCGATCTCTGCAAAATTCTGTACAAATCTTCTATAATAGTTGCAGAATGCCACGAATCTTCGCACCTCATCCGAGTTCTTGGGCTCAGGATAATTTTCAATGCTTTCATATTTCTTTGGGTCAGTTCGTATACACTCAGGTTTGATTTGGTGGCCAAGGTATGTAACATTTACATTTACTCGCACTTAGCTTTAAGTTGTATTTCTGCAATCTTTCTAATACTTTTATTAGATTCTTTTTGTGATTGTCTAAGTTAGAACCAAATATTATTATATCGTCTACATATAGGAATGCTGTGGCTTGTAGGCCACTTAGTGCTATTGATAGCATTCGTTGGAAGTTATTAGTTGAGATTTTTAACCCAAAAGTTAATTTAGTAAATTGATAGTGTCCTGTGTTTGATGAAAAGGCTGTCAATAGTCTTGATTTTGGAATAGTGTGATCTAGGCTATCAAAGGCTTTGCTAAAGTCGAGTAATACGAGTATGCTAGCCAGCTTGCGTTCCATGTTGAGCCTTACCGCCTCGGTAATGTCCAGAATGGCACTCGAGGTACTATGACCTTTGCGGAGGCCAGCTTGCTTGGGGTATATAAGATAGGGAACAGCAGGTGCCGAGGTTATTTGGTTCCTGCTTAAAATTTCCCAAACTTTAGAGAGTACGTGTAAAATGGTTACAGGCCTAAAATCCGAGGGCTGTGAAAAACTGGAGCACTTGGGAACAGGAATTACCTTGCCCGACTTCCAAACAGTAGGGAAGGTTGAAGTGGTGATAATGGTGTTAAATAGATACATGATATGCCCAGAGAGGGCAGGAAAAACTAGCTTCAGAAATTTTAAGTGAATCCAATCAAGACCAACTGCGTCCGACTTGACACACGAGAGGGCGTATAAGACTTGAGAGATATCTAAGTTTGTAACGGAGAGCTTGTCAGCCAACAGAGCTACCTACGTTCACTTGTACCTGAATGTAGATAAATACTGCATCCGACACCTCTTTGTTACAAAATCATCGCGGGATTACCGTGGGTGGCTGCACAGCAAATATGCCGCTAGCGATCAGCCGGCTTGGGGTGGTTCTTGCCACCCACATTCCATGATGCTTGTTAAGCTGTGCAAAATCGTCAACATAACTGATCAGACAGACGGACGGACAGAAAAAAAAAAGATCTAATGCAGGCTTCCTTCTCATGGTGGAACCTGAAAGCCTAAAAAGAAGAAAATTGATTTTATTTATATGCTGCAAAAAGAAGGAGAATAGAAGACCTCAGCAACGCCGAACAAGTGCTTATTCACCCGGAGAACTTACAACGCTCGCAAATGGACGATTGAGAGATAGTGAGAGAGCTGAGAGGCGTCTCTGATGTTGTTGAGACCCCGGCTTTGGGTAATTTTGGGCCCAATCGCCCCCATCTACCCTGGCTAAGCCTCCAAAGCCGTCTCGAAATGCTCAGCCCCATCTGTACGTGTTTTACATCTATTGCCGTGTGTGTGTGGAAACGACCTCCCTCCCGTCCGCGACCATCCCCTATATGGAACTACTCACTCCATCGCGCTGAATCCGTTACCAACCTGTAAACAAAAGAAGAAAACAACTTGGAGAAGGGCGGCCAAAGGTGACCAAACTAAATCACCCAAAAGAAGAAGGAAGGCGTATCAAGGAACTCAAAATTTCATCAAGTCCAAATCAAAATAATTTATTTATTGCGGTTGTCTATGCATATTTATCTCTTATGAGGGAGGAAACCCGATCACACAAAGATTCACACGGTATATATATAAAAACTAAAGGAAACAAAGTCTCCGGTTAATCTCAATCTAGATCAAAATCCTTACAACTAGCACTAATAAGCGCTTTCCTATTATGTGACTTATCGAATACTGTGATCGACGCGTAACCTTAGATGTACACTAAATGACCTTAACACTGTAAAATTAAGAACAAAAGAACACAAAAGCAAATAATAATACTTAGAGAAAATTTGAACTAACCTTGTGGTCCGCTCTGGACTTACATAACACCTGATTTACTCATATTCGCGGTTTCTTCCTTTACCAAAAGGGTTGGACACTGGTTTTCCAACTATCTGCTGCTGCTTCAGGACTATGTTGAAGTCTGAGTTCACCTCCTCGCTTCCCTGCTCCTTCGGATATGTAAGAGCGAAATGTTTTGCCGTAACTTCTGCCAGAGGGATACTTCCTAGCCGGTATAAATCCAACTTGCCGTCACGCAGGAAAAATTTTCAAAATGATCTTTGTTACGTGCAAGGAAACTTTTCCTCAAATTTTCTCTCAGGTTCGCCACTACTATGGTATATAAGACTCACCGTCGCACAGGTAAATATTTCAAATAATGAAAATTATATGTGCACAGCATTAATACTAAAATTTTCTTTCAGTTCACCAGTAGAAGGATCTTTAGGAAAATCACTGTCGCACAGGTAAATATTCCATTTAATACAAATTATGAGTGCACAGCATTAATAAACCAAAATTTTCTTTTCAGTTCACCAATCGGAAGATCTACATGAAAATTACTGTCGCAGGTAAATATTGTAATCAATACAAATTACGACTGCACAGAATGAATCAATCAAAATTTTCTTTTCAGTTCACTAATAGGAAGATCTACAAAACAAAAAAATCACTGTCACAGGTAAATATTCTAATTAATACAATTTACGACTGCACAGAATGAATCAATCAGAATTTTCTTTTCAGTTCACTAATAGGGAGATCTACATAAAAATCACTGTCGCACAGGTAATATGCGGTAAGTATTTAAATTAATAAAATTTATGAATGCGCAACATTAATACCAACCTTTTCTTTCAGTTCAGTATTAGAAAGACCTATGTGCAAAATCACGGTCGCACAGGTAGGTAATCCAATAAATAACTTTCATGAATAAAAAAAAATCACTGTCGCAGAGGTAAGTAATCCAATTAATAAAAGTTAAGAATGTGCAGCATTAGCATCAAAATTTTCTTTCAGTTCGCTATTAGAAAGATCTTTACAAAAAATCACTGTTGCACAGGTAAATATTCTAACTAACAAAATTCACGACCAGAGAGAATAAACTAAAATTTTTCCTTTCAGTTCACAAAAGCAAAAAAAAACTCTAAAGACTGATTTTAAATAAAGAGGAATCGCGACTCAATTTTGCTGCGACCGTTCTTCTCGTTCAAAGCCAAAAAGCACCATTTTGACTACCAGCAGCCTCCCTACATTCCATCGTTCTTCAACTTGGCAACCGGCAAGCGAGCGCCTTTTTCTTCTCAGAATTTGCATGATGGCATCACGCGATCTGTTACAGCTAGGCGAATTGCCATTTTCGTCGCTTTGATGTGGTTGACTAGCGGTAAGTTTTAAACGAAAAATTGTATTTTGTGCTCATTTTGCACATTTTATAATTTTTCGACTGTAAAATATTCTGCTGTTGTTGTTGTTTCTTTTAGATCTGGACTTGTATGCAGGTATGTATAAATATGTCTTTATCTTTTCAGGATTTTTTTTTTAATATGAAGAAGTAGCATAGGGCTACTTCTTGTAAATATATAGATTTTATCTTTTATTTTTCCAGGAATTTTTGTACTATGGAGAAGTAGCATAGGGCTACTTCTTGAAAATATATAAATTTTATCTCATCAGGAATTTTCTAATATGAGGAAGAAGCATAGGGCTACTTCCCAACGTGGGGACGATCAACAAGAGTCTCAAGCCGTCTTTGACATGACACATATGTCAGGATATGAACTAAAAGGGAATAGATCCACCCACAACGCGCCCAACGTGGGGACGACCCACAAGAGTCTCAAGCCGGGCATACACAATACCCTGGGTTATTGAGAAATCGGATCCCATCTGCGGCCCTGATCCCAGTTCGTCTTGGACCAGGGAGGACTGATCTACCGATAGACGTCGTCTACCAACTCGCCTCGCCCAATGAACTGACCAGGAAGAGGTGCAGCGATTGATTTTTTGGGTACGGGAATGTTTGGCTCGAGATTACGACTTCGTCGGTGAAATGCCGCTACTTATCGTTCTGTGTTCTGCTGAATTCAGTCGCAACACCCCGGAAATTCCCCCCAATCCCAAGAGAGGAAATCGCTTCGAAACAGATAGAATTCATCTATCAACTCACTCAGGATGACGGAAATCCCGCGGGATGCAGCAAGCGGGTTCATGCTCTAACGAAATTGAAGAAAGGACAGGAAAGAAAAATCCTTCAGATGAAGGCTAACCCAGAAGTGGTTAGTAACAAAGACTGGGACCATCTAAACTTGTTAGTTTAGACATAATACACAAATATAAGAAAACTACACTCCACTGAGGCTTCTGCCACACTAACCACCGCTCGGAGACCTTTTAATTGGAGGAAAACTGAAGAAAGACAGAAAAATAAAATCCCTCATGTGAAGGCTAACCCAGAAGGGGTTAGTGACAAAGTGAAAGAGGTTTATCACCCACCACTGAGGGAGTAGTAGGAGGGTTTGCGATAAGCTGTAGTTCACAAGTGAAGCTTGCCGGATGCCTTCTTAGGGCTACCGAGATCTAATCAATTTTGATCAAGACTTAATATCCTGAGCATGGAAAATTCCGATCGAGAGACCCTTAGCATTCTGCAACCGATACGAAACATGCCCGATTCGTTCCACAACAGTCGCTTTTATGAACTTAGGTGCCAATTTGGCCGCAAAGCGATCAATTGCGCTACTTTGCACAAAAATTTCGGACATACACAGTCTGTCCAGGTACAAAAGCTCTTTCTCGAGTTCGTAAGTTGTAACCAGCGGCGTACTTTCGACACGCCTCCGTAATACGGAACTTTACTTCATCGCGCAACAGCTGAAGCTTTTGGTTAACAGGTATACACTCAATAGCCCCATCGGAATCTGCCTTCAAATCTCGCAGAAGTTGATATGAGCTACCGCTTGTTACCGGATGTCGACCGAAAAGCAAGAAATATGGCGAGCATTTAGACGACTCATTCACGACATTACGGATGGCGAAGCCAATCTCGCTCAGATGTTCGTCCCAATTTCGATGCTCTGTCCCGACGTAGGCGCGGATCGCTGCCAGAACTGACTGATTGACACGCTCTGAGGCATTTGACTGAGGAGAGTAGGCTGGTGAGAAGATGTGTTTCACCCCGTAACCGTGTAACAGTTGAGCGAATATTTTCGCAATGAACTGGCTACCATTGTCTGAATGTACCATTTCCGGAACCTCAAACATTAAGAAGACTTCTTGCTCCAGAAATTTGACGACCCGCGAGGCTGCGGCCTCTGGCATTGCTTCCAACAGCACGAACTTAGATAAAAGGTCCAGTACGATGAAGATATACCTATTACCACCTCGACTATGCGGGTATGGACCTAAAGAATCACAGAAGATGCGTTGCCATGGCAGCTCGGTGGTCCGTATCGTGCCCAGGGGAGGTCTTGAAGACACATTGGTCGGCTTGATCAGTTTACAAGTTTCGCAGGCGTTTATGAACTGTCGTACTTCTGAAGCCATGCTCGGCCAGTAATACTGACGACGTAGTTTCTCTAAGGTTTTTGCGAAACCAAAATGTGTTGCTATAGGAGGACTATGCTCGGATTTTTTCAAATCGCCAATGAGACTATCAGGAAACCATAGCTTCCACTGAACCCGATCCTCGGAGATGTTGTTATTTGGAAACGAAAATGAGATATATACCTTACCACCGCTAATTCGTAAGTTCTGAAAACCGCTTGGATTGGAAGTGATCCGCTGGATTCTCTTCACATACGTTTTCTCATGGAATGCGGGAGACTTCAAATCAAGCGAACTGACTTGCGCAGGATAAACTAACTCGTCTGTGTGTTGTTCCGCTGCCTCACCAGCAAATGACCTGGAAAGAGCATCAACCACCACATTGTCCTTACCTTTACGGTATTCAATGTGAAATTTGAAGGCCTGGAGTTTGAGGTCCATGAGCCATTTGGGGCTAGCGTGGTCAGTAATGACGGTGAACTCCAGTCCTTCCAAATACGGGCTGAACCTCTTTATACTCAATACGGCGGCCAGACACTCTAACTCGGTTATGCTGTAGTTGCCTTGAGCAGCGTTCAGCTTCTGTGACATGTAAGCGATGGGATGCTCATCCCCATCCACAGAACGCTGAAACAAGACGCTTCCAACACCTGTAGTGCTAGCGTCGCACTGAATGAAAAAGGGCTTGGAGAAGTCCGGATTCGCGAGCACTGGAGCGGTCATCAGACACTGTTTTAACTGTTGGAATGCCAGTTCAGCTTGTCCGTTCCACTCGAACTTGATGTTTTTCTTTATAAGGTCCATCAGAGGACTAGCGATGGTAGCGAAATGTGGAATGAACCTCCTATACCAGCCGCATATTCCGGGGAAGCTACGTATTTTCTTGACAGTTGTTGGCCTTGGCAAGCTCTGAATAGCAGTGACCTTTTCGGGGTCGGCCCGCAAGCACCCATCCCCAACTACAAAGCCAAGATATCTGACCTCTCTCATACACAGCTTACTTTTCTCCACGTTCATCGTCAGGCCGGCAGCGCGAAGCAACGACGCGACTTCCGCCAGAAGCCTTAGGTGTTCGTCAAACGTGGAGGAAGTAATGAGTAAGTCGTCAAGATACACCGACACTCGGTCATGCAGTTGGTGAGGGATGACCTTGCACGTCAGCTTGCACATTGTGTGCGGAGCGTTGCAAAGTCCAAACGGAAGCACCTTGAACTGGTATAGGGGTCTTCTCGGCACTGCGACATCCGTTTTGTCTCTTGATCCCACAGCGAGAGGGATCTGCCAGAACGCATCCTTTAAATCTATGGCAGAGATGAGCTTTGTCTCCTGGAGTTTACTGAGAAGTCCATCTATAAGAGGTAACGGGAAGGCATCTGGGACTGTTACGGAGTTTAATTTTCGAGCGTCCAGACAGAGGCGCACTTTACCGTTAGCCTGCTTAACTAAAGTGACTGGTGACGACCATGAACTTTGGCTCTCCTCAATGACTCCTAGCGACAGCATTCGGTCGAGCTCATCGTACAAGAATTTCTGCACTGCCGGAGACACTGAATAGAAACGCTGTTTAATGGGTTTCGCCAGACCAATGTCTATCTCATGCTCTACCAACGTGGTGAGACCCAAGCCTTGATGACTGAATGATGGAAAGGAGGTGATCACCTCCTGCAAACGTTGCGAGTCGTATTCTGAAAGCTCGTGCTGTTGCGAAAAAGAAGGTGAGGCTTTTGTAAAGGAGTGAAGCTCACTTATCATGACAGGTCTTAAGCCGAATGCTTTCCAAAAATCGATTCCCAGGAACAGGTGTTGCTGAAGAGAGGGAACTATGTGTAGTCTCATCATACGCGTCTTTTCCCATATTTTACGAGGGCCCGTATGTGCCCCAGGACATTTTGCTGCCGCCCATCAGCGGTCGAAACTGAAGACGGCATCAAGTGGATCGAAATCCCCATCTTGCTCAGGAAACTCTCTGCTCCAGCCCCGAGCACGCTCACATTTGCACCGCTATACAATAAACCTCGTATCTTTCGTCCCTGAATGTAGACATCGGCGTAAGCACGAGGATCCCAAGGATCCTCTTCATCAGATACTACTGTTTCTGCAATGGCAGAGCTTATGACTCTACGCAGGCTGAGGTACCTATGTGTGCGTGGGACACTCCTGGAGGAAATGGACCCCGAAGCCGATGGGAATTCGCTGACACAAAACGATGCATCCTCTATATCCGAGGTGGAGATTGACGAGCTTTCATCCGAGAAGGTGCAGCTATATCTTTCTGAGGGACAGGGTTCCGAGTAGGTGGTAAAATTTGGCGTGCTTTGCGTGCTGGCATTCTCTGTCTGAGTGGAAGAGTTAGACATGATTACTTTAAGACTGTTAACAGGTTTAGAATTCAATCTGGGTTCCCGAGTTTTATGTTTTGGGAGCGCTGCAGCATCGCTGACAGCTCTACGCCGTGGAGTTAATGGTAGCGGTCGGGCTCGGTGTTGGTAGCCGCTTCTTCTGTCGTGCGCCTGAAGGTTTGGCTTGGAGTCAAGCGGCCACCTACAAAATTTTGACTCCTGCCTTGGTTTCTCCGACAAGCAAACTCTGCATTTCGTTTTAATTACCCCCACTGCACCGCATCCATAGCAGAAGACCCTCTGTGGCCCTAGTGGACAGTTCACGTAGACATGACCTGCCGCCGAGCAATTCCAACATGTCACTCGAGATCTAGCTGGTCGGTGAATGTCTCTCGGAGCATTAATTTGAACGCCTCGCGGTGGAACTTCTATGGCGTCTATTCGACAAAGTGTGATTCAAATACGATGTATCTGAATAGATTTCATGCACTGCTCGTCGCGGTGCGACTGCTCGCGGAGAGCCTCTATCGGACCATAATTTTTCAAATCAGTTACCCAGGTCCCTCAAATCTAGCACGTTATCAGTCTGATAAAGGAGTAACGCCTCCTGTAAGGCAGGTTTCATATTACGTCGCAGTATTTCCACCAGCTCTGCTTCTGGGATCGGTAAGCTCATTTTGGACACTAATGCGTGAACCGCTAATCGAAAATCACTGAAGGACTCGTTCACTCCTTGCCTCCTTGACTCAACTAGCTTGCGAATTTCGTAGTCAGTTTCCTGGCTGCGGAATTCGCGTAGGAGTGCTGAACGTAACTCTTGCCAGGAGTGCGTATGCTGATTTCGCAGATATAGCCAATACCAGTTAGCCGCTTTCCCGGTAACGAATGTATGGAACCCAGCACATAATTCGGAGGCGGATACTTGTTCTAGTACTGCCAGAGATTCTACCCGAAATATGAACTCTGTCACACCCAGGCCAGATGTGCCATCAAATTTCAACTTCCAGCGGAAGACAGGACTGTGAGATACGCTGTTACGGCCCCTCGCTGCTGGCTGTCGAGTATGAGTTGGAATGTTAAGCGGAGAAACGAACGAACCCGATAAAGGTGGTACGCGAGGCCCAGTATTAGTTTGTCTCGGCAACGGAGGTACTCCCGTGACTGGAGCTCTATTCAAACTTTCCAGCCGATCGTTGATCGACGGAATACGTGACCTTGCCGAAAGTGCGTCAGCAAACGTGTTTGGTATGTCAGTGGGAGCTGCTTGAGCCCTCTGCTCTTCGAATATTGAAAAGCCCAGGTACGACTCGGCAGGCTTAGTGTGGACGTTCCCCAAGTTAGGTCCTGGTAAGTCCACTGCAGCGCCTTCGGTGGTCAAAACTCTTTTCGGCTTAGCACCTGTCAACGGGTCAGCCCCTTGACTATCTGTGCTAATCACAGGAACTGTGAGCGTTGCGCCTCCGGCGCCCTCAGCGGCGGACTCTGTCGTAGGCTGAGACACTCCGACACGGCTCAGGATATCCTCCAATGTCTTGACATAAGCTTGCGCATCAGC
The DNA here is from genome assembly GCA_963930735.1 of Dioctria linearis. NCBI lineage: Eukaryota > Metazoa > Arthropoda > Insecta > Diptera > Asilidae > Dioctria > Dioctria linearis. The sequence continues at coordinate 150,939,533 of OZ005742.1, read as the reverse complement.
CTGGATAGAGGGAGACGTGTTACGCAGCCGCTGGGCTCTATAGAGTACATGGAGTACCTGACTGGTATAACGCGTACGATCTTTGACAGTTCGGATGGGTCCGAACTCAGGTCACGATTCAGAGCGTCGACTCGACTGATAATATAGTCTAATTCGCGCGATGGATTTTTATAAGCGTGAGACTTAAAGGGTGCTCTGCCGGATTCCAACTCTTCGCCCTCGTACACCTCTGTGAGCTTACGGCGAGCGTTAGCGTCAGCAGATCGAAGGTTGCGTACCGCGAATTCGACCTCAAGCTCATCCCGTGGTAAGAAGGAGAAGTCCATCTTGGTCTGAATCTCCCGACAAATAAAATTAATAAAAAAAAAACCCCGCGAGGAAATGTTCTGGTGCTAATATCAAAAAAAGAGTTCCCCCGAGAATTATACTGAATAATTAGAAAAAAAGGACGCGTCTATGGTGGTGCCGAGAATAGTTCAACTGAAGACTTTACCAGATACGATAAGGAAGCAATGATGTGACTATTCCCGAAAATTCCGCCAAGTATAATCAACAAACAGCCCAAGTGCATTTAACGAATCTCGAAGATACTGCAGACGGAAATTGTGCCAGATATGTATGTATATATATAAAAAAACTCACAATACCTTTATCATAAGGCAGAAAAGGATGCCCAGAAAAATTGTGCCAAATGTGTAAATAAAAGAAAAATAAAACAAAATAAGAGAAAAAAAATATAAATGCGTTTATGCTAGTGCTGCAGCTAAATAAGCTGGAAACTGTATAAATGTGTTTATGCTAATGCTGAATATAATTAAGCCGAAAAAAATCGTGCTAGATATATATATATATAAAAAAACGTTTATAATAATGACGATGACAATTCCTACTGAACCGTGCCGATACGATTAAAAGAAACACTACTCTGATTTGGGATTATACGTTCTGCGTGTCTTACACGAGCAATCGATTTATACTATGCGTATTACTAACGTTCTTGATTTAAGAAAGGGGGTGTCGGTATGACGGATCAACGCGGAAGGACAGCCTCCCACACACCACAACAACAGAAAAAACAATCCTATTTTCCAGCCCAGCTGGACAAAAAAAACAAAACTCTATCTCTCTCTCACCTCGCCGGCGAACATTGTTCAACTATGCACTTTAGTCAGTCCATACTAGCAATTGTAGGAAACTAAAATTGCGGAACCGGAGCCTGAAGAGCTGCCGTCCCATGTTAGGATGATCAGGACGAACACTACTTTACCAAGGATAAAATCGGGAGGGACTAAAGTCAACAGATCAAGGAAAGGTGAGAGGTCGGTGATCAAGTGGCTGCTGGTACTCGAGTAAGAAGCCGTAGCGGTGATTTATATAAGGAGATAAATCTGAACGGGACAACCCAACCAAAACTAAATATCTGTGCGGGACAACCCAACCAAAACTAAATATCTGAACGGGACAACCCAACTAAAACTAAAAACGAGAGATAATACGGGCTTCTTCTCGGAACCAGCAGAAGTGAACGGAAATAAGATCCATAACAGTTTGCTTCGCATATAACGTTCATCAACCACTAATCGACTTAGCCTCCCATCACTAGAAGTTAGGGAAGGTTAATGGGGAATGAAGTTGAGATGAAAGGCGAATGTGAGTTGTCAGTAACTCAGTGGCTGCCAGCACTCAGGAGAGAAGCAGTAGCTGATTGTATATATTAGTATCATTAAAATAATTAACAGGCAGAAGAAAAAAACATTAATGTTTATATATGCCAAAGGTGACAATGCAAACCTCAAAGCAGTTTTTTTTTTTTTTTTAAAACCCAAAACTAAAATGGCTCACAGCCCGAAACACCATAGAAATTTAATAATATACTGGCTTCTCCCGGAAACCAGCAGATGTAACCGGAATTAATTTCAAAAGCGTAGGCATCGCATACAATGCTAACTGACCACTGCAAACTGAACAACTCACACTTCCATCAAGGAGCCTCCAGAGGGATTACTGAATTTAATAATAAGGGAAGAAGGGTTTGAGCGAGAAAAAAAAATCTGGTGCGAAGTTGCACACTAAAACCGGTAAGCTGACACCAATGCCCAGACAAGGACAGAATCAAAAGAAGAACATCGTTCAACAACTTGCCAGGTTTGGGTCAGCTGACCATCTCGTCATGCAAGTAAAACTGACAAGTGGTCGTCATCTCGGCGTCCACGAGCCGAAGCTTGGCTTCAAAAGTGGTACGCCTCGCGCACAAGACTCGCTTGTTGCCGAGGAGATGAGCACTTAAACCAGGAAACTGTTAAATTTAAGGTAGAAATTGACTTAGACTTGACCGAAGGCAATTTACGATCGCACATACAGCCAGAACCATGTTCGAGTGACCCAGCCGCGATACAAAGGTCGGGCCTAACGAGAGCCAAAAAGGAGCCATCATGGAAGCAACGCACTCCACAGAAGAAAGAAGAGCTCTGCGTAGACCCAGCACCTTGTATCCGCCAGGCAAATCACTTGCGTCAGCTTAAAACATACTGAGGTCTTACAAAACAAAGAAAAGTTCTAATAGTGATAATAACACAAAAAAAATGGAGAAAATAACATTGAAACAGCAATTGAATTCTAGTCAAGAGAAGCTTGACTAAATGCGAAGAAAAAAAAACCAAAGCTTGGGCGCCATTTGTAACACAAATGGGCGACCAGCAAAATCAAAAATTAAATGCGAAATGGTACTTGTACTTTAGCCAAGTGAAGCCTGACTAGAGACCGAAAAGAAAAAAAACCTAAAGATTTGGGCGACCAGAAAAAATCATTGAAATAGTAATTGCACTTTAGTCAAGAGAAGCTTGACTGAAGGCCGAAAAAAAACCAAAGTTGGGCGCCATTTGTAACACAAATGGGCGACCAGAAATATAACCAATAAAAATAAGATCTTAAAGCAAAAAAACAGCTTGGGCGCCATTTGTAATGACAAATGGGCGACCAGAAAAAATCACTGAAATAGTAATTGCACTTCAGTCAAGAGAAGCTTGACTGAAGGCCGAAAAAAAACCAAAGTTGGACGCCATTTGTAAAACCAATGGGCGACCAGAAATAATTAGAAATTAAAACTGAACTTATACTTACAATTTAGTCAAGATAGGCTTGACTAAAGGCCGGAAAAGAAACCAATGTTTGGGCGCCATTTTTAACGAAAAATGGGCGACCAGAAATATAGCAAAAATAAGATTTTAAAGCAAAATAAACTAAAGCCAAAGTTTGGCCAGAAATGGTTTCCAGCAATAGTGATTGCCATTTTAGTCAAGAGAAGCTTGACTAAAGGCGGGAAGAAAACGTGTTTGGGCGCCATTTGTAACGCAAATGGGCGACC
>OZ005742.1:150833358-150935969 GCA_963930735.1 Dioctria linearis | reverse complement strand
TTTGAAATTCATTCCCATTTTTCAGAAAGTGCATATAAGTGTATAAAGGTACATATTTCCCATCATAATCTGTAAATAAAATTAAAATTCCTCGTAGAATCTGTTGGACATCACGGGACAACACATCAAGGTACATAACACTCGATTCCACTATTTCAATATTTTTAATATTTCTTTTTCTTTCAGGTCACCTCACCCTTTTTATTATGATTTCGACACATAACAAGCTGCGGCAACTTCACTGGCAAAACGTAGGAAATCGGAGACATCAGGAGGAATATCAGTTACAATCAAGTCATTACGTCTCAAAATCCGCTGAAGTCTGGAATTTTCGGCCTCTAAAGTGTCACATCGAGGCAGTCGTCCTTGAGTTCACATCATCTATCCTGCTACAACAACCATGAAAACTCTTTTCAACCACATCCAGCTTGCCAAGGAGCAGGCGGCTAAGAGCGTCGAACTTCTTATCGATGTCCGCCTTCATGACCTCAAATCGATTGTTGAAACCAGTGCCCAGATCCGAGATGGCAGCAAGAATGTTATCCACTTTGTCCGACGGCATTGAAGCAGATTTAAGCTTGAGCTTGATTCCAGCAGACTCCCCCCATCTGAGAAGTAATAAAGCAAGAACTATGCCAAAGACTCCGCGCACATATGCAGAAAAAGCTATCGATACTTAGGTGGCAATTGAGACTCCAAAGACTACACAGCAAGGAACAATTGTGAAGTAAGATGGATTTCCTACAGGCAGCCACGTGCAGTATTCACAGCAACAGACACCATCAGCCAAAGCAGAATAATAAAGCCAAAAGCTAATCAACTCAATACCCAATGGAAGAAAATACCATGGACGGCAGGAAATATTAATAGAAAATACCCGAATTTAGCAATGAAAGCGGGATAAAAAAAAAAACACTGCTAACACAGATAATTATTCTGACACTTCCTCCATCTTGAAAATTTCCGGCTCTGCCAATGATTTTATACAAAAGCTTTACGGAGAAACGTAATGCGTATGCTCTTTTACTTTTGAACAAGCGGTACTTAGTTAGATCTTAACTACCTTGATGAGGTTAATCCCACAACGAATATGAAGAAGGTTTTGCGTCGTAAAAGCACTGCTAACACAGAAAATAATTCTGACACTTCCGCCATCTTGAAAATTTCCGACTCTGCTACTGATTTTATACAAAAGTTTTACGGGAAAACCTAATGCTTAAAACTGTGAACACGTATTCTCTTTTACTTTTGAGCAAGCGGTACTTAGTTAGAACTTAACTACCTTGATGAGGTTGATCCACAACAAATATGATGAAGGTTTACGTCGCTAAATTATCGCTCCATCTCAGGCGCGGCGGAAAACGACATGCCGTTATTCGCATAAAATCTGCTCCGATCCTTTTTTTCTTCACAGGTTCACGAATACTTTGGAATGGTGGCTGACGATGTTGTGGGTTATAGACCAGAACGTCTAGGCGCTGATGACTTCGATCCCAAAGTCTTCAGGAGGCTGACCCCGAAGTTGCTCCCAATACCGATTGTGTAGTAATGTAAGTGGTTGTGGAATCGAAATTGCAAGCAGCATCAAAACTATAAGAGAATTCAGGGACAGCACGACATGATAGAAACCATCACCTTTACAAATGCCTTTTCCTTCTTTTTAGGCCCTAACAATTTGATCTCGCAATCTGAAGTATGTTATACAAGTAGCTGGGGTTCCGAGACTTAAGAGTCCCAGCCAATGAAATAACAGCGCGATATTTGAAATAGACAATAAGGCTGACACCAAAGATGGAGTTGGCGTAAGGAGAGATATGTTCAAAACGACGGAGACCAAAAACATGCGTTGAATGCAGTATTTACTTTTCGAAAAGACTGATAGTAAAGACAAGGAAATATTTCCCACCCATACGTAAAAAGGGGGACTAAAAGCGTCCTAACTAGCTTTAAACGAGTTTTCGCTGGAGCAAAATTACTAGTCGCCCAGAGTGAACGAAGCCCATCATATTCTTTTCAAATTAGAGCATTAATATGATGGCCCCAGGAAAGAGGTTGGATACTACTCGGGACTGCGGAGAATATAACGAAGGAAAAACACGTTAATACATTCATGGCTACTGCTACTGAGCTAGACACACCTGAGCTAGACACACAGCTCAGACAATTCTGAGAAACGGAGGAAGTGTCCGCAGGTCGCATCCTAACCAAGGATGAACAACTATGTCAAACCACATATGAAAGCACATGCATCAGGTTAGACATAGGGAGGTATCAAGTGAACCTACCTTTTGTAGATAACACCCTACCAATCTTAGGTAACTCTAGACAACAGGCAATAAGGCGTTTTGAGAGCTTACAGAGGCAATTCTCAAAAAACTCTGAATTAAAGTGAGACTATGAAAAATGTCTAGATGAGTGTATTAAACTGGATCACATGGAAGAAGTAAGTCCACCGCAGGATCAACACGAGCATTACTACATTCCACATCATGCCGTCTTTAAGGACAGCCCCACAACCAAACTACGCGTAGATTTTGACGCGTCGGCAAAAACTTCAAATGCAATGTCGCTCAACAAATATCTGTTACATGGACCATCACTCCAGCCTATATTGTTTACAACATTGCTAAATTGGAGAGGGTACAAAATTGTCATGAATGCTGACATTGAAAAAAATGTACCACATGGTCCAAATGCATCCGGATCATCAGACGTTTCAAAGAATTGTATGGCCGCACCCAAAAACATCCATACTAAAGGATTACAAACTAAAACAATTAAAAAAGCTAATTTTGGTCTAAGACCAATTCTTATGATACCCTAGATGAATGTCTGTACGAAATTTCATGTGGGTACCCATTTGAGCAATTTTGATTTTTCCAGTGGTTTTTCGCATATATTTCTAAAACGGTTTGTCGGACTGAAAAAATGATTATAACCAATTTTATAGGATTTCATATTCTGAAGAAGTATTTGGTACAATAAAAATGTCTTAGACTGATCGTTTTCACAGTATACATAAAAAAACAAATATTTATATGGCAACACCAAGAATGGGTTGCCCGATTCAGTCCATTTTTGAAGTTTTATTTGCTAGTACACTGGAAACCCCACGTACCAAATTTCAGCTCTCTACGTCGACGCGTTCTCAGGCAGTGTTCAAATATATAACGGAAAAAAAAATTTGTATGGCAGCCCCATGAAGGAGTTGCCCGATTTGTCTCATTTTCGAACTTAATTTTACTTTTTTTTTCAAAGTCCGTGTACAAAATGTCAGCTCTCTAAGTATACGCGTTCTCGAGTTATCGTACGCACAGACAGACGGACGGACGGACGGACGGGCGGACATACAAAAATCAAAATAACTTTTAATATTATGCGTGGGTGTCCAATCCATTTTGCTCTACCATCATTATTTCGAGGTGTTACAAACGGAATGACAAACTTAGTATACCCTATAGATTTCATAGGGTATAAACAGTTACGTTTGGTACAACATCAGCCTCATACTTAGCTATCAGGACCATTCAACAATTAGCTGAAGATGAAAGACATAATTGGCCTTTAGCGGCAGATGCAGTATATGAAAATTTTTACGTCGACGATCCGCTAGCTGGAGCTTATAATTTAGATCATGAACGGATATTACAATTTCAGCTCACTGAAATGTTAAAATCTGCCAGATTTAACCTACGCAAATGGTCCAGCAAAGATTATAAGCTTTTACAAAATCTTCCTCCAGAACATACTCATTGATTTTCTCAGACACTGAGTCAATAAAATTATTAGGAATTAAATGGTATCCTAAGCATGATTGCTTCACCTTTGGGATCAAACCTCTGTGTGAATCTCAAGTTTTAACGAAAAGAAGCATATTATCCGGAATTGCCTCACTATATGATCCACTAGGCTGGTTAGCTCCGGTTGTGATAGAAGCAAAAATATTAATGCACAACTTATGGATCACAGGCTCATCATGGGATGACCCTGTAACAAACATGATAGGACATCAACGGAGAATGTTTGCAAATAATTTACAAACGCTGTGCAAATCCCAAGATGGGTACACTATTCTCCAGGTGCACATATGCAAATTCACATCCCTCGAAATGGAAGATATACGTTGTCATCAGGGTCGTAGAAATGCAAGACACACCAAACTACGATCATTGGCGACATATTTCATCCGATCAAAATGCAGCAGATATAGCGCCACGAGGTATTTCATCAAAATAACTTTTAATATTATGCGTGGGTGTCCAATCCATTTTGCTCTACCATCATTATTTCAAGGTGTTACAAACGGAATGACAAACTTAGTATACCCTATAGATTTCATAGGGTATAAACAGTTACGTTTGGTACAACATCAGCCTCATACTTAGCTATCAGGACCATTCAACAATTAGCTGAAGATGAAAGACATAATTGGCCTTCAGCGGCAGATGCAGTATATGAAAATTTTTACGTCGACGATCCGCTAGCTGGAGCTTATAATTTAGATCATGAACGGATATTACAATTTCAGCTCATTGAAATGTTAAAATCTGCCAGATTTAACCTACGCAAATGGTCCAGCAAAGATTATAAGCTTTTACAAAATCTTCCTCCAGAACATACTCATTGATTTTCTCAGACACTGAGTCAATAAAATTATTAGGAATTAAATTGTATCCTAAGCATGATTGCTTCACCTTTGGGATCAAACCTCTGTGTGAACCTCAAGTTTTAACGAAAAGAAGCATATTATCCGGAATTGCCTCACTATATGATCCACTAGGCTGGTTAGCTCCGGTTGTGATAGAAGCAAAAATATTAATGCACAACTTATGGATCACAGGCTCATCATGGGATGACCCTGTAACAAACATGATAGGACATCAACGGAGAATGTTTGCAAATAATTTACAAACGCTGTGCAAATCCCAAGATGGGTACACTATTCTCCAGGTGCACATATGCAAATTCACATCCCTCGAAATGGAAGATATACGTTGTCATCAGGGTCGTAGAAATGCAAGACACACCAAAATACGATCATGGGCGACATATTTCATCCGATCAAAATCCAGCAGATATAGCGCCACGAGGTATTTCATCCAACCTCTTGGTCACCAACAAATTATGGTGGCACGGTTCAAGTTGGCTTACACAAGAACAAAACAAGTGGCCAAATCGCAATCAAATTACACAGTCAACAACACTAGAACAAAAGGCAACGACAGTAACTAGTTTTTACAAATATTGAAGACAACATTCTGCAAAGATATTCATCATTCACACGCTTAGAGCGCATTACAGCAACAATATTACGATTTTGCTACAATAAACGATAACCATCAAAAGCATCAAATGTAAGAAATGCTAAACTGAAAACGGCATATCTCTGCCTCTTGGTTTGCATGGCTTCAAAGGCCATATATCTTGAGTTAGTGTCTGACCTGACACCGGAAGCTTTCATTGCAGCATTGAAAAGATTTATTAGTAGAAGAGGTCTGTGCACTGATATTAATTCAGACTGTGGCACCAACTTCATTGGTGGAAAAGTCATTCTAGATAAAGAACTTCAAAAGGCCATCAAAAATGCATGGCCAGATGCTGCGGAATACTTGACATCAAAGTCCATTAATTGGCAGATGAATCCACCTGCGGCCCCTCATTTCGGAGGATTATGGGAAGCCGGTGTTAAGGTGCTAAACCAATAAACGGTGCTATATATGAAGTAAAATGCCAAACGAATAGTCAAGTGCTTTTGCGCTTTCAAATTCCTTCATTGTCTTCCTTCTTTGGGTTTTGCTTGATGATTTTTCAAATCCTTCGGATTGCCTTCTTTAGGGCGATGGGGCTTATCTTTGGCCCTCAGTTCGATTAGATGTTTTGCTTTTTCTTCTTGTTGATTTTGGTTTGGTTTTTATCACCTTTCGGGTTGTTGGTAGTTCTTTTCCTTACAGCTGCTGCGCCACATCAGCTGTAGTTAATGACTTTCTCGCAAGAGTTTGTTGTTAAATTTTGAAGGACTGGGAGGGAGTGAGGATTGGATTTGTTTTGGGATCTTTAGGAAGTGAAGGACTGGAAGGTTCCTATATTGGCAGAGACATTCCCGGGTTCTTGAAGTTATTTGAAATTACCCCTGTAGTAATCTCCTTTGGTGTCATAGAAACTTATTCTACCTTCGTGGAGGTATATGTTTTTAGCATCAGATTTCGCCAAGAGCAAGGGTGACAGGTTTTTGAAATTTGCCGGTATTAGAAGATCCAGCAAGTTGTTAATAAGTGGGTTTGAATGGAGAGGGATTTTCTCGACATGTTTCTCGGTTTGACTGAACAGATACTCTTTGATATGAGTTATATTGGCTGCCTCGTACAATACTTCGTTGCGATAGTATTTTCCGTTGGCTCTTCTATGGAGTCCTGTGCAAGCTCTAAGGATCTTTCTTTCGAGCTTGCTAAGGCGGTCCATATAAATGGGGGAAATTGTGTGCCATATGGGAAAGCAATAAGTGATGACAGGCCTTATTAGTTGCTTGTACATCAGTAGTTTAGTCTGGGCTGTGAGTCCGTCCCTGACATTGATTATAGGGCTTATAAGGCTGTACGCAAAATTGTCTTTGCTAATGGTTGCTTTAGCATGGTTTTTGAATCGTAGGGGTTCATGGAAATTTACTCCAAGATATTTCGCTGTTGTGTGGGCTTTATTATACCCCCATTGTAGACAGCAGTAATTCTTTTGGATTTAGCGACTTGGCGGTTTCGCCCGGTGCTAGGTTTCCGAATACAGATAAGTTCGGACTTGTGGACGTTGATTTTGATCACCCATTTTTTGTGGTAAGAGTCGAGCTTGCTGAGGTGTAGGTTGACTTTATTAACCGCCAAGATCGGGCAACGAGATTGGGCGTATGTGAGGGAGTCATCGGCGAAGTGGAGCGTTGTCCCGTTTTCATTTTGAGGTTGGTCTGGCTTAGTGTGGACGTTCCCCAAGTTAAGTCCTGGTAAGTCCACCGCAGCGCCTGCGTTGGTCAAAACTGTTTTCGGCTTAGCACCTGTCATAGAGTACATGGAGCACCTGACTGGTATAACGCGTACGATCTTCGACAGTTCGGATGGGGTCCGAACTCAGGTCACCATTCAGAGCGTCGACTCGACTGATAATATAGTCTAATTCGCGCGATGGATTTTTATAAGCGTGAGACTTAAAGGGTGCTCTGCCGGATTCCAAATTCTCGGCCTCGTACACCTCTGTGAGCTTACGGAGAGCGTTAGCGTCAGCAGATCGAAGGTTGCGTACCACGAATTCGACCTCAAGCTCATCCCGTGGTAAGAAGGAGAAGTCCATCTTGGTCTGAATCTCTCGACAAATAAAATTAATAAAAAAAACCCCGCGAGGAAATGCTCTGGTGCTAATATCAAAAAAAGAGTTCCCCCGAGAATTATACTGAATAATTAGAAAAAAAGGACGCGTCTATGGTGGTGCCGAGAATAGTTCAACTGAAGACTTTACCAGATACAATAAGGAAGCAATGATGTGACTATTCCCGAAAATTCCGCCAAGTATAATCAACAAACAGCCCAAGTGCATTTAACGAAACTCGAAGATACTGCAGCCGGAAATTGTGCCAGATATGTATGTATATATATAAAAAAAACTCACAATAACTTTATCATAAGGCAAAAAAGGATGCCCAGAAAAATTGTGCCAAATGTGTAAATAAAAGAAAAATAAAACAAAATAAGAGAAAAAAAAATATAAATGCGTTTATGCTAGTACTGCAGCTAAATCAGCTGGAAACTGTATAAATGTGTTTATGCTAATGCTGAATATAATTAAGCCGAAAAAAAATCGTGCTAGATATATATATATAAAAAAAAACGTTTATAATAATGACGATGACAATTCCTACTGAACCGTGCCGATACGATTAAAAGAAACACTACTCTGATTTGGGATTATACGTTCTGCGTGTCTTACACGAGCAATCGATTTATACTATGCGTATTACTAACGTTCTTGATTTAAGAAAGGGGGTGTCGGTATGACGGATCAACGCGGAAGGACAGCCTCCCACACACCACAACAACAGAAAAAACAATCCTATTTTCCAGCCCAGCTGGACAAAAAAAACAAAACTCTATCTCTCTCTCACCTCGCCGGCGAACATTGTTCAACTATGCACTTTAGTCAGTCCATACTAGCAATTGTAGGAAAGTAAAATTGTGGAACCGGAGCCTGAAGAGCTGCCGTCCCATGTTAGGATGATCAGGACGAACACTACTTTACCAAGGATAAAATCGGGAGGGACTGAAGTCAACAGATCAAGGAAAGGTGAGAGGTCGGTGATCAAGTGGCTGCTGGTACTCGAGTAAGAAGCCGTAGCGGTGATTTATATAAGGAGATAAATCTGAACGGGACAACCCAACCAAAACTAAATATCTGTGCGGGACAACCCAACTAAAACTAAATATCTGAACAGGACAACCCAACTAAAACTAAAAACGAGAGATAATACGGGCTTCTTCTCGGAACTAGCAGAAGTGAACGGAAATAAGATCCATAACAGTTTGCTTCGCATATAACGTTCATCAACCACTAATCGACTTAGCCTCCCATCACTAGAAGTTAGGGAAGGTTAATGGGGAATGAAGTTGAGATGAAAGGCGAATGTGAGTTGTCAGTAACTCAGTGGCTGCCAGCACTCAGGAGAGAAGCAGTATCTGATTGTATATATTAGTATCATTAAAATAATTAACAGGCAGAAGAAAAAAACATTAATGTTTATATATGCCAAAGGTGACAATGCAAACCTCAAAGCAGTTTTTTTTTTTTTTTTTAAACCCAAAACTAAAATGGCTCACAGCCCGAAACACCATAGAAATTTAATAATATACTGGCTTCTCCCTGATACCAGCAGATGTAAGCGGAATTAATTTCAAAAGCGTAGGCATCGCATACAATGCTAACTGACCACTGCAAACTGAACAACTCACACTTCCATCAAGGAGCCTCCAGAGGGATTACTGAATTTAATAATAAGGGAAGAAGGGTTTGAGCGAGAAAAAAAAATCTGGTGCGAAGTTGCACACTAAAACCGGTAAGCTGACACCAATGCCCAGACAAGGACAGAATCAAAAGAAGAACATCGTTCAACAACTTGCCAGGTTTGGGTCAGCTGACCATCTCGTCATGCAAGTAAAACTGACAAGTGGTCGGGATCTCGGCGTCCACGAGCCGAAGCTTGGCTTCAAAAGTGGTACGCCTCGCGCACAAGACTCGCTTGTTGCCGAGGAGATGAGCACTTAAACCAGGAAACTGTTAAATTTAAGGTAGAAATTTACTTAGACTTGACAGAAGGCAATTTACGATCGCACATACAGCCAGAACCATGGTCGAGTGACCCAGCCGCGATACAAAGGTCGGGCCTAACGAGAGCCAAAAAGGAGCCATCATGGAAGCAACGCACTCCACAGAAGCAAGAAGAGCTCTGCGTAGACCCAGCACCTTGTATCCGCCAGGCAAATCACTTGCGTCAGCTTAAAACATACTGAGTTCTTACAAAACAAAGAAAAGTTCTAATAGTGATAATAACACAAAAAAAAAATGGAGAAAATAACATTGAAATAGCAATTGAATTCTAGTCAAGAGAAGCTTGACTAAATGCGAAGAAAAAAAAACCAAAGCTTGGGCGCCATTTGTAACACAAATGGGCGACCAGCAAAATCAAAAATTAAATGCGAAATGGTACTTGTACTTTAGCCAAGTGAAGCCTGACTAGAGACCGAAAAGAAAAAAAACCTAAAGATTGGGCGCCATTTGTAACGACACATGGGCGACCAGAAAAAATCATTGAAATAGTAATTGCACTTTAGTCAAGAGAAGCTTGACTGAAGGCCGAAAAAAACCAAAGTTGGGCGCCATTTGTAACACAAATGGGCGACCAGAAATATAACCAATAAAAATAAGATCTTAAAGCAAAAAAACAGCTTGGGCGCCATTTGTAATGACAAATGGGCGACCAGAAAAAATCATTGAAATAGTAATTGCACTTCAGTCAAGAGAAGCTTGATTGAAGGCCGAAAAAAACCAAAGTTGGACGCCATTTGTAAAACCAATGGGCGACCAGAAATAATTAAAAATTAAAACTGAACTTATACTTACAATTTAGTCAAGATAGGCTTGACTAAAGGCCGGAAAAGAAACCAATGTTTGGGCGCCATTTTTAACGAAAAATGGGCGACCAGAAATATAGCAAAAATAAGATTTTAAAGCAAAATAAACTAAAGCCAAAGTTTGGCCAGAAATGGTTTCCAGCAATAGTGATTGCCATTTTAGTCAAGAGAAGCTTGAATAAAGGCGGGAAGAAAACGTGTTTGGGCGCCATTTGTAACGCAAATGGGCGACCAGAGATACAACAAAAATAAAACTTGATATTAAAGCAAAAGAAAACCGTTTGGGCGCCATTTGTAACACAAATGGGCGACCAGAAAATGACCAATAAAAAATAAGATCTTAAAGCAAAAAAAAACAGTTTTTACGCCATTTGTAACGACAAATGGGCGACCAGAAAAAATCATTAAAATAGTAATTGCACTTTAGTCAAGAGAAGCTTGACTGAAGGCCGAAAAAAAACCAAATTTGGGCGCCATTTGTAACTTGATATTAAAGCAAAAGAAAACCGCTTGGGCGCCATTTGTAACACAAATGGGCGGCCAGAAAAATCAAAAATTAAAGTTGAAATTAACCTAACACTTTAGCCAAGAGAGGCTTGGCTAAGTGCGAAGAAAAGAAAGAAAACCGAAGTTTGGGCGCCATTTGTAACGGAGATCTTGTCAGCCAACAGAGCAACCTACGTTCACTTGTCCCTGAATGTAGATACATACTGCATCCGACACCTCTTTGTTACAAAATCATCGCGGGATTAGCGTGGGCGGCTGCACAGCAAATATGCCGCTAGCGATCAACCGGGTTGGGGTGGTTCTTGCCACCCACATCCCTTGATGCTTGTTAAGCTGTGCAAAATCGTCAACATAACTGATCAGACAGACGGACGGACAGAAAAAAAAAGATCTAATGCAGGCTTCCTTCTCATGGTGGAACCTGAAAACCTAAAAAGAAGAAAATTGATTTTATTTATATGCTGCAAAAAGAAGGAGAATAGAAGACCTCAGCAACGTCGAACAAGTGCTAATTCACCCGGAGAGCTTACAACGCTGGCAAATGGACGATTGAGAGAGAGTGAGAGAGCTGAGAGGGGTCTCTGATGTTGTTGAGACCCCGTCTTTGGGTAATAATAATAAATAATAATAAATAATAAATAAATAATAATAAGCAAATAATAGTACTTATAGAAAATTTGAACTAACCTTGTGGTTCGCTATGGACTTACATAACACCTGATTTACTCATATTCGGAGTTTCCTCCTTTACCAAAAGGGTTGGACACTGGTTTTCCAACTATCTGCTAGCTGCTTCAGGACTATGTTGAAGTCTGAGTTCACCTCCTCGCTTCCCTGCTCCTTCGGATATGTAAGAGCGAAATGTTTTGCCGTAACTTCTGCCAGAGGGATACTTCCTCGCCGGTATAAATCCAACTTGCCGTCACGCAGGAAAAATTTTCAAAATGATTTTTGTTACGTGCAAGGAAACTTTTCCTCAAATTTTCTCTCAGTTCGCCACTACTATGGTATATAAGACTCACCGTCGCACAAGTAAATATTTCAAATAATGCAAATTATATGTGCACAGCATTAATACTAAAATTTTCTTTCAGTTCACCAGTAGAAGGATCCTTAGGAAAATCACTGTCGCACAGGTAAATATTCCATTTAATACAAATTATGAGTGCACAGCATTAATAAACTAAAATTTTCTTTTCAGTTCACCAATCGAAAGATCTACATGAAAATTACTGTCGCAGGTAAATATTCTAATCAATACAAATTACGCCTGCACAGATTGAATCAATCAAAATTTTCTTTTCAGTTCACGAATAGGAAGATCTACAAAACAAAAAAATCACTGTCACAGGTAAATATTCTAATTAATACAATTTACGACTGTACAGAATGAATCAATCAGAATTTTCTTTTCACTTCACTAATAGGGAGATCTACATAAAAATCACTGTCGCACAGGTAAGTATTCCAATTAATAAAATTTATGAATGCGCAACATTAATACCAACATTTTCTTTCAGTTCACTAATAGAAAGATCTATGTGAAAAATCACTGTCGCACAGGTAAGTATTCCAATTAATAAAATTTATGAATGCGCAACATTAATACCAACATTTTCTTTCAGTGCACTATTAGAAAGATCTATGTGAAAAATCACCGTCGCACAGGTAAATATTTCAAATACTAAAACTTATAAATGCGCAGCATTAATACTGAAATTTTCTTTCAGTTCCCCAGTAGAAAGATCTTTAAGAAAATCACTCTCGCACAGGTAAATATTCTAATTAACACAATTTATGAATGTGCAACATTAATACTAAAATTTTTCTTTCAGTTCACTATTAGAAAGATCTATAGGAAAATCACGGTCGCACAGGTAGGTAATCCAATCAATAACATTCATGAATAAAAAAAACTCACTGTCGCACAGGTAAGTAATCCAATTAATAAACACAATATTCTAATTAACAAAATTCACGACCATAATGAATAAACTAAAATTTTTCCTTTCAGTTCACAAAAGTAAAAAAAATTCTAAAGACTGATTTTAAATAAAGAGGAATCGCGACTCAATTTTTCTGCGACCGTTCTCGTTCAAAGCCAAAAAGCAACTTTTTGACTACCAGCAGTCTCCCTACATTCCATCGTTCATCAACTTGGCAACCGGCAAGCGAGCGCCTTTTTCTTCTCAGAATTTTTTTGTTCTTTTTTCAAGTCTGCTGAAACACATTTCATGACATTCACGCGATCTGTTACAGCTAGGCGAAATGCCGTTTTTGTCGCTTTGACGTGGTTGACTAGCGGTAAGTTTTAAACGAAAAAATGTATTTTGTGCTCATTTTGCACATTTTATAATTTTTCGACTGAAAAATATTCTGCTGTTGTTGTTGTTTCTTTTAGATCTGGACTTGTATGCGGGTATGTATAAATATGTTCTTATCTTTTCAGGAATTTTTTTAATATGAAGAAGTAGCATAGGGCTACTTCTTGTAAATATATAGATTTCATCTTTTATTTTTCCAGCAATTTCTGTACTATGGAGAAGTAGCATAGGGCTACTTCTTGAAAATATATAAATTTTATCTCTTCAGGAATTTTCTAATATGAAGAAGTAGCATAGGGCAACTTCTTGAAAATATATAAATTTTAACTTTTCAGGAATTTTCTCATAGGGAGAAGTAGCATAGGGCTACTTCTCGGAAATAGCTAAATTTTATTAAATTCTATACTGTGGGAAATCATGGGGTTTTCTCTACAGATGTAGAGAAGCCAAACAAAAGTAGCGTAAGGGGGTATACGCTACACGTTGGAAAAGGAAAAGGAGTCCTCATAATCGGCGATGCTAAAATTATTACTCGATGAAGGGGTAGATGTGGGATCAGTTTGCACTGAAACAAAGAAGATGTTCATTACGTCAGCGTCAATGTCATGCTGCACGGAGTTTGAGTCAGAAAGTACACCAAGGTTACGAACTTTCGCCCAAAGAGCTTAGTGGAACACGATGAGCCAAATATTTTTATTCCCTGAGCCATCTTGGCTTTACGAACCTCCTTACGATACCTGTTTCGAAACTTCGTGAGTAGTCCACATCTTTCTAGCGTACATTGCTCATAGTACGCCTTAAATGCAAGGTCCCGAAGAGCCCTCGATCTCTTGATGGCTGGATTATGATACCAGTTGGATACATTTGGCCTTTTTGAAAATGTTTTGAGAGGAACGTGTTGATTGAAAAGTTGAAGGACACGGCTGTTGAAAACCGATAGCTGCTAGTCTACGTTGTTCGTTAGATACATGTCAGAGAAATTTGTTGACAACGCACAGTCCAAGAGCGTCTCCACGTTAATGCCTTTATAATCACGATAGGAGAATTTTTCGGTCACTTGGGGAAGGGGAATGTCGGATGAAATATATATGAAGGCATATCTAGAGATGCCGGACACTTAGAACTGATTATGAAACTTAACCTGCTCGACCGAGCTCACCAGAAAGAAGTCTAATAGGGACTTACTAGAATGGAAAACAGCAAAATGTGTAGGCGCATTATTATGAACGATATATAGGCTACGACCAGCAAAGAAATCCCTAGCTCTAGCCGAGGCATGCGAGCCGAGGAGATTATTATTGAAGTCTCTTCCAATAATGATGCTTTCGTATCACGGCGAAATACGAGATAGGTCATCATCCATTTTTTAAAGATCACCATCGGGGAGATAACACACACCTACAAGTACTTTGGCTAACCCGATTGCAAGCTCGCAATAGATGTATTCACTACCATTAGTGAGATAACTTGAATTTTCAACTAGCCTAGCCTTGATCCTTCCCGAGATATATATAAAAACACGTCCACCCCTGATAGCAGGTCTGTCGTTCCTAAAAAGCCTATAACCAGGTATCTCAACTGACTTAGAGGAAACATTGGTTTTGAGCCAAGTCTCACTCACACCAACAACATCGTGATAGCCGCCTTCGCACTTAACTTCATCAAATTTTGCTGTTCGAACGCCTGGCCTAATGCTCTGTCCATTAAAATTACCGAAATTCAAAGAATTAGAAAAGCTAGTAAGAGTTGAACTAAGGAGTGTGTTATCACCTGCAACCAGTCCCAAATCATCAAGAGAACTCATACCGATGATTCAAAAAAGCAAAACAGCGGGCAATGGATAATCAAACAAGTTGAGTTCGCCGTACATATGCAAATATAAGCAAGTTAAAAATGAAAAATCCATCATATAAAGCAGAACCTAATTAAGTATAAGAACTGTAATTAAAAGCATAAAATCCCAAAGAAAACTAAACATTAAAAGTAGTTCAAAATTCTAATTAAATAATACTAACTACAAGCAGCAATAAAGAATTCAAAATATAAAAAGAAAACCATACATTGAAGAAAAAAAGAAAAGTTTACTATCAAAAAAAAAAAAAAAACAGAAGAATATCAATATCAATAATGTGAACTAAAGCTAACTTATACTAAGAATGTTACTATATTTGGTGAACAGATTGAACAGAACAATGAAAAAGAATAAGTTACTCAGAAAATCCATGGAAATCCGGGCTTCCTGTGCCAGCTGGAGTCGAACCAGAGGAGGGGTTAGACTTTGAGACGGACTTCTTACTTGTGGCCAAACCAGGGAATCCAATGCGCACCAGCTTGATGTCTGAAAACTCTCAACTCTCATGTGAACAATCGAATCAAGGCTTCCCTTTAATTGGATGGGCCTAATTTTACCCAGCTTAACCAAGAACCTGGCAAAATTCCTCAAGGCTTCCTCTCCGTGGGAGCTGTGTTCATTTATGTAAAGTCTAGAGCTCAATTCCAGTTGAGGACAAACAGCAGCAAGATCAAACGGCTTCCCCTCTTTCATCATCTTGAAGAACTTATTCATTACGAGATCTTTTGCAGTCGTGGAATAAAACTTTATCAGCAGCTTCCTTTTATCGCCTTTAACCAGCAACAATGAGCCAAATCCTTGCTCACGCAGTCCACCCCACAAGCTTGTTACGCACTCTTACTGCACGCAATCGCTATCCCGGCTAGTGATGGAGAAAGGGTGGGACTTAAACACCTTTGGGCGCAACGTGGTTTCTAGAGTCCAAGAACTCAAGAATAGGATAAGAAAATTGAAAAATTCTTTTGCACTAACAAGAACGTTATAATTCGTAATCTCACAGAACGCAAATGTTAATTCGTAAGAAACTTATTGCTAATTAAATTTCTCTACAAAGATTAAAAAAATATATATCCAACAGAAGCTTTCGCCGGCATAAATATATTTAATTCAGCAATAAATTAAATGGAGGTAGGTACTTATCTTCGCTATTAAAAGATCTGCTTTTTTTGTACATGCAGACGATGATCTATGCGAATTGATCGCAGCTTAATCTTCCCTGAGCACGTTCTTCCATTTACATTTATTTGCAGCTGCCTTTTCCTTACTCAAGCCTTTCTTCAGATTGTCTTTTGCTATCTTTAATCTTTTAATCCTTTTTTTCTTTTTATTTCTAACTTCCAAATTTTTAACTATTATCTTCATTAACTCTTATTTTCTTCGACACTGATACTTCTTTATTCGCTGACTGACTCGAAATAGCCGACCGCTTCACCTACCAAAGCTTCTTTTCTACTTCTGACCCCTATTTCTAGCAGCTTCTTGCATTTTATTATATCAAGGTTGTTCTCGCAAGTGGCCTAAATAATTGGCTAAGTTCGAGGAATAGTTTTGATTGCTTTTGAATTTGCAATTTTCAAATATTTATTTCCGGGTCAAATGTGCTTTATAAGTATTATGCTCTGGGCTACGGTCGGTCGAATAAGTTTGAAGTTGAGTAAGGAAAATTGTCGCTTTCATATATAGTGATAATTTATGTTCACGTAATGTTGATAGTGATGCTGAGGGAAGACTGAACGAGATATATCAAGCTATTTTAATAGCGATTTTACACATATGGAAAATAAATACCACCTTTTCCTTTTCAGTGTTCTTGGCCTGGACTTCGCACAGTACCCTACCTGCCTTACATCATCTTAACAGTGGTAAGTAAATTTTAATTTACTAATTTAAAAATTTGAAATTCATTCCCATTTTTCAAAAAGTGCATATAAGTGTATAAAGGTACTTATTTCCCATCATAATCTGTAAATAAAATTAAAATTCCTTATAGAGTGCGTCGAGTGCGTGGAGTCAATCCGATCGGATGTTGCCTCGTGTTGTAGATCTAATCGATTAATCTAAACATAGCTAATGAATTAATTTAAAACAAGTTGTAGTGTTGAGTTAAACAATTTCCATATAAATCGTTAACTATAATTATTTAAAATTCGACGCGATCGTTCAATAAATAAATTATCAAAATTAAATTTTATCCGCCAAGTGAAGGGCTCTTCTATGCCCTATCAACATTCTATAAGCCAGCAGCACGGTAACGTTTCCTTTCCTTCGCTTCATCTGTGATCAGTGCAAATGCATTAGCACTTGTCACTGATCAGCAATCCGGGTGCACTCAGCTGTGGTCATTGAACTGCACGGTCTGAGGTATTGAAAGCAGTAATAGGCATAACACTATTGTTGTTTTTTTTTACCTCGCTGTGTCGTTGACTGCTGCTGGTGGCGCCCAAATTTATGTGTTGTTGTGTGTCGCTTTTTTTCTTTTTTGCTTCTTTGTTTTTGCCTTCAGCATGCAGAATTTTATTTTAGATTTCTGCAACATTCGCGGATTAAGAGCAAATCGGTTTTCGGTGTACTGCCACCTTAACTCAAAAAATCCGGCAATTCTTGCGCTAAGTGAAACCAAGGTCGTTTCTGATGCTGATATTAATCAGTATCACGTCCCTGGTTACAGCTTCGTGCCTCTTTTTTCTCAGCATATAGGGATCGCAGTATATATTCGGAATGATGTGGCCTTTACTATTCTTCAAGATTTTCCTTCTGCTAATCCAGAGTTTAATTATATCTGGATTAGGTTCAAACTTCACAAGCACATCATATACTTCTGTTTCCTTTATCGCAGCCCAAATATGTCTGATGACGACACGGTATCCGTATTTGACAATATCTCCAACAATATTGATCATTTGCTTTCTGTTTCCCCCTCTTCCGAAATCGTCCTGGCAGGCGATTTTAATGTTCATAATATAACGTGGCTCAGACATTCTTCTACCACAACTCCTGCGGGCCGTTTCGTTGAACTCTTCTGTGAATCATTTAATTTGCAACAGCTAGTGGATGCACCAACGCGAATTCCTGATGCAGCTGGAGATAAAGCTAATTTACTCGACTTGTTTCTAACATCTCATCCTGACAAATATTCCATTTCAGTCGGTTCCCCTCTTGGAAATTCAGACCATTGTTTAATCACGGCTCAATTTACCACCTCAAACCTGTGCCGACCAACTGCTCCACCTACAAGTAGGCTTCTTTGGCACTATAAGAATGCTGATTGGGAAAGTCTCAATAAGTATCTTAAAGAAATTGATTGGTCGGTCTGTTTTGCTTCGAGGGATGTTGATGAATGCACATTACAATTTAGTAACATACTAAATCTTGGCATGCGTGAATACATTCCGTATTCTTACAGCAGGTCTCAACAACAGCATGATCGCTCCTGGTTTAACGATAAGTGCAACCAAGCTATAAAAGCGAAAGAGTCTGCTTTTCGCGCCTATCAATTGCATCCATGTCCGGAAATGAAACAAGTCTACAAGACTGCACGGAACACCTGCAAGTCCATTATCCAGAGAGAAAAATTTCTTTTTGACCAGAATATTAGACAAAGAATCTTGACAAGCCGCAAAGGTAGCAAAGGTTTCTGGTCCCTGGTCAAAACCATCAGGAACAATTTCACCAGTTCCTCTATACCTTCACTACTTAATAATGGTGAAGTGATTGTTGACTCCCTGGATAAAGCTAATATTTTAGCTGCTAGATTCGCTTCAAATTCTCGTCTTCCACCAACTTCACAAACACCTGTTTTGCATCGCCCGTGTGAATGTGTACAAGAGCCAATACACGTTCGTACGAGGGATGTGGTCAGGGTCCTTAAGGGGATCAACGTCTCCAAAGCCGCAGGTCCTGATGGTTTTTCGCCCCTGTTAATTAAAACCTGCGCCTCATCCTTGGCTAAACCTCTGCGCAAACTCTTCTACTTGTCTTATTCGACAGGAAAATTTCCAACTGCTTGGAAGCTAGCTCACGTTCAGCCTATTCCTAAGAAAGGAGAGGGTAGCGATCCCTCAAATTATCGACCAATTGCCATCACTTCGATTCTTTCAAAGGTTTTTGAATCTATCATTAACTCAAAATTAATGAAGTATCTAGAAACTAATCATCTCATCAACGATCGCCAATATGGCTTCCGAGCTGGACGCTCATCTGGAGACTTGCTGACCTTTCTTACGGAACGCTGGAACCGTAGTCTTCACAATTTTGGTGAGTCTAAAATCGTTGCCCTAGATATTTCAAAAGCCTTTGATAGAGTCTGGCATCCAGCCCTTTTAGCCAAACTCAAAGCACTTGGTCTCTCCCCTCCTCTTGTATTATGGATTGAAAGTTTCCTATCTAGTCGCCAAATACGTGTTGTATTAGATGGCGTTACGTCTGAACCGCATCCCATAAATGCCGGTGTACCTCAAGGCTCTGTTATCTCTCCAACTCTCTTTTTAATTTTCATTAATGATCTGCTTTCCCTTACTTTCAATCCCATCCATAGTTTCGCAGATGACAGTACTCTTGATTTCGCTTACTCCTTTGACACTCTTGCAGAATCCAGGGGGAATGCTGCATGTGTTAAACGAGATTGCATGACTAGATCATTGAATAACGATCTTGCCAATATCCTCGCTTGGGGCAAAGCGTATCGCGTCGAATTCAATGCATCAAAGTCCCAAAGCTGTCTTATCTCATTAAAACAAGATCATAACTTAACCACACCCGTTTCTTTTGATGGAGCATTCATTTCTGATTCACCGTCACTAAGCATTCTTGTCATTAATATTTCCAGTAAGTTAAACTGGACAGATCACATCTTCTCTGTTGCCAAAGAAGCATCGAAATGTCTTGGATTTCTGAAAAGGTGTAAGAAATATTTCAGCCCGTCAAATCTAGCGCTCCTCTACAAGTCCTACATTAGACCTAGAATGGAATACAACTCCCATATATGGGCCGGGGCTGGTCGCACAGCCTTAGCTTCATTGGATATTGTCCAAAAGAGAGCCTTCAAGCTCATTGGCGATTTGGCAATAACTTGTCATATCGACTCACTCGAGCACCGCCGCAATGTTGGATGCCTTTCGCTCCTTTATCGCTATATGCATGGTCAATGTTCTGATGAAATATCTAGTCTAATCCCTTGTAGAATGATTCCTGCACGCAATACTCGCGCTGCAAACCGCGCACATCCTTTAACCCTTCAAATTACTTTCGGCCGTACAGTAAAATTCAGAGATGCTTTTTTATCCCGAACAGTGCGAATGTGGAACAGCTTACCATCTTCTGTTTTTCCTCCGGCATACAATCTGCGGAAGTTTAAGGGCGACATACATCGGCACCTCCGCCACTTTCCTCATATCCCCTAATCCTTTCCCTATCTCCTTCCTGCCATGCTGTGCTTTGCATCATAGGGTATCCCCTGAGCTTGGCTTAATAATATATAAAAAAAAAAAAAAAAATAGAATCTGTTGGACATCACGGGACAACACATCAAGGTACATAACACTCGATTCCACTATTTCAATATTTTTAATATTTCTTTTTCTTTCAGGTCACCTCACCCTTTTTATTATGATTTCGACACATAACAAGCTGCGGCAACTTCACTGGCAAAACGTAGGAAATCGGAGACATCAGGAGGAATATCAGTTACAATCAAGTCATTACGTCTCAAAATCCGCTGAAGTCTGAAATTTTCGGCCTCTAAAGTGTCACATCGAGCAGTCGTCCTTGAGTTCACATCATCTATCCTGCTACAACAACCATGAAAACTCTTTTCAACCACATCCAGCTTGCCAAGGAGCAGGCGGCTAAGAGCGTCGAACTTCTTATCGATGTCCGCCTTCATGACGTCAAATCGATTGTTGAAACCAGTGCCCAGATCCGAGATGGCAGCAAGAATGTTATCCACTTTGTCCGACGGCATTGAAGCAGATTTAAGCTTGATCTTGATTCCAGCAGACTCCCCCATCTGAGAAGTAATAAGCAAGAAATATGCCAAAGACTCCGCGCACATATGCAGAAAAAGCTATCGATACTTAGGTGGCAATTGAGACTCCAAAGACTACACAGCAAGGAACAATTGTGAAGTAAGATGGATTTTCTACAGGCAGCCACGTGCAGTGTTCACAGCAACAGACACCATCAGCCAAAGAAGAATAATAAAGCCAAAAGCTAATCAACTCCAATACCCAATGGAAGAAAATACCATGGACGGCAGGAAATATTAATAGAAAATACCCGAATTTAGCAATGAAAGCGGGATAAAAAAAAACACTGCTAACACAGATAATTATTCTGACACTTCCGCCATCTTGAAAATTTCCGGCTCTGCTAATGATTTTACACAAAAGTTTTACGGAGAAACGTAATGCGTATTCTGTTTTACTTTTGAACAAGCGGTACTTAGTTAGATCTTAACTACCTTGATGAGGTTAATCCCACAACGAATATGAAGAAGGTTTTGCGTCGTAAAAGCACTGCTAACACAGAAAATAATTCTGACACTTCCGCCATCTTGAAAATTTCCGACTCTGCTTCTGATTTTATACAAAAGTTTTACGGAAAAACCTAATGCTTAAAACTGTGGACACGTATTCTCTTTTACTTTTGAGCAAGCGGTACTTAGTTAGAACTTAACTACCTTGATGAGGTTGATCTACAACAAATATGATGAAGGTTTACGTCGCTAAATTATCGCTCCATCTCAGGCGCGGCGGAAAACGACATGCCGTTATTCGCATAAAATCTGCTCCGATCCTTTTGTTCTTCACAGGTTCACGAATACTTTGGAATGGTGGCTGACGATGTTGTGGGTTATAGACCAGAACGTCTAGGCGCTGATGACTTCGATCCCAAGGTCTTCCGGAGGCTGACCCCGAAGTTGCTCCCAATACCGATTGTGTAGTAAAAATATAAATATATAAATATAAACTATAAGAGAATTCATGGACAGCGCGACATGGTAGAAACCATCACCTTTACAAATGCCTTTTCCTTCTTTTTAGACCGTAACAATTTGATCTCGCAATCTGAAGTATGTTATACAAGTAGCTGGGGTTCCGAGACTTAAGAGTCCCAGCCAATGAAATAACAGCGCGATATTTGAAATAGACAATAAGGCTGACAACAAAGATGGAGTTGGCGTAAGGAGAGATATGTTCAAAACGACGGAGACCAAAAACATGCGTTGAATGCAGTATTTACTTTTCGAAAAGACTGATAGTAAAGACAAGGAAATATTTCCCACCCATACGTAAAAAGGGGGACTAAAAGCATCCTAACTAGCTTTAAACGAGTTTTCGCTGGAGCAAAATTACTAGTCGCCCAGAGTGAACGAAGCCCATCATATTCTTTTCAAATTAGAGCATTAATATGATGGCCCCAGGAAAGAGCTCTATTGAGGATATTTCCCAGTTAGAAACGGAATCAGCAATTGGAAGTTGCGTTCCATCGATTATGACAGGTGAGAAATAAGAAGTATCTAAAATTGTTTTGTATATAATCAAGCATTTAGTTTTGGTAAGGTTCAAGTGTAGCATGGTGTCAATGGTCCACAAATAAATAGAATGGAGATCATCATTTATACAAGAAACACCAGTTTTACCTAATCCAATTGGTCTTGAGATGTACAATTGAGCATCGTCAGTATAATGGTGAAGTTTGCTGAAATAAATCATTGTTGGAAGGAGAGAATAGCAACGGACACAAAATAGATCCTTGGGGCACTCCTGAAGATACCAATTGGAAAGAACAATTTACATTTTTAGAATATACAGATAAATACCGATCACACAAGTAACTACCGATTAGGTTTGCAGCCTGGGGAGAGAAATTAAACTGCATTATCAGTTTTCTACATAGCTTGCTATGATTCATCGAATCAAATGCCTTAGAGAAATCCAAGAGCACTAACATGGAGAACTCACCCCTCTCAACAGTAATCCTTATATCATTGGTTATTTTAAGAAGAGCAGTAATACAGCTATACTTAGCTCTAAAGCCTTTTTGTTCTTCATTTAGTAAATTACGATATGCAATGTATCCTTTTATCTGGGCAGACATAATTTTTCCAATTACTTTAAATAAAAAGGGTAAGATAGTAATAGGTTTGAAATCGGTATTAGATGAATTTTTCGGAACAGGTATGACCTTTGAGAACTTCCAGTGTCTCGGAAACTGAGAAGACGTAAAACACGTATTACAAATGTGTGCAACAGAAGAAAGAATATAAGGCAGGAGCATTTTAACAAATTTCGGGATTAAACCATCACATCCCGTGCTGTCAGATTTGAGTTCACAAAAAGCCATGAGAACGTCATTAGCTGTTACTCAGGTAAAATTAAATTGTGCATTATTGGAAACACACTCGAAGGGCTATTTCAAAGCAAAGCTCACTGAAATCAGACGACTGTGGATGGAATATGAACAAATTGATCAATTGATCAACGAATACATCATTGAAAACTCCCCAAAAACCACACCGAAATACATCATTGAGGAAACATTTGGTAGATTTGAGTCAGATTATTGCACATATATAGGTGGACTGTATGATGCAATCCATCTCACAACAGATTTGTCAGACTTCACACCTTTTTTAGCGCAACAAACACGTGTGGAATAACAACAACAACAAAATATACTTCCAAAAATCACGCTGCCAAAATATAGTGGCGATTATGATGGCTGGCGCTCTTTCCACGATTTGTATATAGCTGTGGTAATACAAATCTTAAAGATTTACAAATTTTATATTATTTGCAGGACTCATTACTCGGAGATGCAGAAAAATTATTAGGGCATACTCCAATTACTACTGAAGATAATGTACCCGCATGGAATAAACTAAAGTCGAGGTACGAAAATAAGAAATATTAGTAAATCATCAGTTGAAAGTACTAACAAATCAACAGAAACTGATTACAGAGACAGCTGCTAGCCTAAAATCGTTAACTGATACCACAGAAGAATGCATGCAGCAATTACGGAGGCTTCAAGTCGACACATTAAAATGGGATGTACTAATCATTTATTTAATAGTGCAAAAGCTACCCTTCACAACACTGAGGTTATGGGAAGAACATCAAGGAGCGCCACTAGAGATACCAAAATACGAACAGTTCAAATCATTCCTAGACACTTGATTAAAAATTCTAGAATCAATAGGTTGACGCCCAACTCAAGTCAAACCAAAGGTATCAATAAACCAACTACAACAAAATCATATCACGTAGTTAACTCCACAAATTTTTCTGCTTGCAATGGAGATCATTTTCTAAAAAATGTAACAAATTCCTAAGAATGGATGTGCAGAACAGAAAGAAATTCGTTGCAACAAATAGATATCAAAGATATCAAAGATATCAACGAAGCATTCAGTTACAGAATATTCAAGCAGGTATAGGTGTCCCAAATGCAAGAAAAGGCATCATACCGCACTTCACGACGATGTAAATGCAAACAATTTACATCCCAAAGCTGTAGAGGCAAGCAATCTACACAACAACAATGATAATGAGGCCAGGCAAACAAGGTCAGCAACCATTACTAATACTGACTCATCTCAAGACGCAGACCTACTTGAATAGGGAGAGATCATATGCCTTATTATCAACAGAACACTTCTATGTCTTATTGACTCAGGCTCAGAATGCTCCTTCATTACACAGGCGGCATGCCACAAACTACAAGCCACTTGTACGTCGACGTTGGTAGTGGTAACTGGACTAAACAAAAGTTCAATGAGCAATATAGGTAAGTAAACCAAGCTAACGCTATAATTCTGCGGTTCAAACAAGATAACAATCGAAGAAAACTTCCGAGTGATCAACAACATAACTGATAATTTGCCAACCAAATCAATTGCCAAAGGAAATTATCAACATCTAGATAAACTAGAATTAACAGATCCCACCTATTGGAAGCCTGGCAGAATAGACGCTCTATTGGGGGCCAAGGTATACGCTAAAATTGTACAAGAAGGAGTTGTACAAGGCATAGACACTACTCCAACAGCAATAAGGACAATTTTCGGTTGGATACTACTCGGGACTGCGGAGAATATAACGAAGGAAAAACACGTTAATACATTCATGGCTACTGCTACTGAGCTAGACACACCTGAGCTAGACACACAGCTCAGACAATTCTGAGAAACGGAGGAAGTGTCCGCAGGTCGCATCCTAACCAAGGATGAACAACTATGTCAAACCACATATGAAAGCACATGCATCAGGTTAGACATAGGGAGGTATCAAGTGAACCTACCTTTTGTAGATAACACCCTACCAATCTTAGGTAACTCTAGACAACAGGCAATAAGGCGTTTTGAGAGCTTACAGAGGCAATTCTCAAAAAACTCTGAATTAAAGTGAGACTATGAAAAATGTCTAGATGAGTGTATTAAACTGGATCACATGGAAGAAGTAAGTCCACCGCAGGATCAACAGGAGCATTACTACATTCCACATCATGCCGTCTTTAAGGACAGCTCCACAACCAAACTACGCGTAGATTTTGACGCGTCGGCAAAAACTTCAAATGCAATGTAGCTCAACAAATATCTGTTACATGGACCATCACTCCAGCCTATATTGTTTACAACATTGCTAAATTGAAGAGGGTACAAAATTGTCATGAATGCTGACATTGAAAAAAATGTACCACATGGTCCAAATGCATCCGGATCATCAGACGTTTCAAAGAATTGTATGGCGGCACCCAAAACATCCATACTAAAGGATTACAAACTAAAACAATTAAAAAAGCTAATTTTGGTCTATGACCAATTCTTATGATACCCTAGATGAATGTCTGTACGAAATTTCATGTGGGTACCCATTTGAGCAATTTTGATTTTTGCAGTGGTTTTTCGCATATATTTCTAAAACGGTTTGTCGGACTGAAAAAATGATTATAACCAATTTTATAGGATTTCATATTCTGAAGAAGTATTTGGTACAATAAAAATGTCTTAGACTGATCGTTTTCACAGTATACATAAAAAAAACAAATTTTTATATGGCAACACCAAGAATGGGTTGCCCGATTCAGTCCATTTTTGAAGTTTTATTTGCTAGTAGACTGAAAACCCCACGTACCAAATTTCAGCTCTCTACGTCGACGCGTTCTCAGGCAGTGTTCAAATATATAACGGAAAACGAAATTTTTGTATGGCAACCCCATGAAGGAGTTGCCCGATTTGTCTCATTTTCGAACTTAATTTTACTTTTTTTTTCAAAGTCCGTGTACAAAATGTCAGCTCTCTAAGTATACGCGTTCTCGAGTTATCGTGCGCACAGACAGACGGACGGACGGGCGGACATACAAAAATCAAAATAACTTTTAATATTATGCGTGGGTGTCCAATCCATTTTGCTCTACCATCATTATTTCGAGGTGTTACAAACGGAATGACAAACTTAGTATACCCTATAGATTTCATAGGGTATAAACAGTTACGTTTGGTACAACATCAGCCTCATACTTAGCTATCAGGACCATTCAACAATTAGCTGAAGATGAAAGACATAATTGGCCTTTAGCGGCAGATGTAGTATATGAAAATTTTTACGTCGACGATCTGCTAGCTGGAGCTTATAATTTAGATCATGAACGGACATTACAATTTCAGCTCATTGAAATGTTAAAATCTGCCAGATTTAACCTACGCAAATGGTCCAGCAAGATTTTAAGCTTTTACAAAATCTTCCTCCAGAACATACTCACTGATTTTCTCAGACACTGAGTCAATAAAATTATTAGGAATTAAATGGTATCCTAAGCATGATTGCTTCACCTTTGGGATCAAACCTCTGTGTGAATCTCAAGTTTTAACGAAAAGAAGCATATTATCCGGAATTGCCTCACTATATGATCCACTAGGCTGGTTAGCTCCGGTTGTGATAGAAGCAAAAATATTAATGCACAACTTATGGATCACAGGCTCATCATGGGATGACCCTGTAACAAACATGATAGGACATCAACGGAGAATGTTTGCAAATAATTTACAAATGCTGTGCAAATCCCAAGATGGGTACACTATTCTCCAGGTGCACATATGCAAATTCACATCCCTCGAAATGGAAGATATACGTTGTCATCAGGGTCGTAGAAATGCAAGACACACCAAAATACGATCATTGGCGACATATTTCATCCGATCAAAATCCAGCAGATATAGCGCCACGAGGTATTTCACCAACAAATTATGGTGGCACGGTTCAAGTTGGCTTACACAAGAACAAAACAAGTGGCCAAATCGCAATCAAATTACACAGTCAACAACACTAGAACGAAAGGCAACGACAGTAACTAGTTTTTTACAAATATTGAAGACAACATTCTGCAAAGATATTCATCATTCACACGCTTAACACGATAACCATCAAAAGCATCAAATGTAAGAAATGCTAAACTGAAAACGGCATATCTCTGCCTCTTGGTTTGCATGGCTTCAAAGGCCATATATCTTGAGTTAGTGTCTGACCTGACACCGGAAGCTTTCATTGCAGCATTGAAAAGATTTATTAGTAGAAGAGGTCTGTGCACTGATATTTATTCAGACTGTGGCACCAACTTCATTGGTGGAAAAGTCATTCTAGATAAAGAACTTCAAAAGGCCATCAAATGAATGAATGAATCCACCTGCGGCCCCTCATTTCGGAGGATTATGGGAAGCCGGTGTTAAGGTGCTAAACCAATAAACGGTGCTATATATGAAGTAAAATGCCAAACGAATAGTCAAGTGCTTTTGCGCTTTCAAATTCCTTCATTGTCTTCCTTCTTTGGGTTTTGCTTGATGATTTTTCAAATCCTTCGGATTGTCTTCTTTAGGGCGATGGGGCTTATCTTTGGCCCTCAGTTCGATTAGATGTTTTGCTTTTTCTTCTTGTTGATTTTGGTTTGGTTTTTATCACCTTTCGGGTTGTTGGTAGTTCTTTTCATTACAGCTGCTGCGCCACATCAGCTGTAGTTAATGACTTTCTCGCAAGAGTTTGTTGTTAAATTTTGAAGAACTGGGAGGGAGTGAGGATTGGATTTGTTTTGGGATGTTTAGGAAGTGAAGGACTGGAAGGTTCCTATATTGGCAGAGACTTTACCGGGTTCTTGAGGTTATTTGAAATTACCCCCTGTAGTAATCTCCTTTGGTGTCATAGAAACTTATTCTACATTCGTGGAGGTATATGTTTTTAGCATCAGATTTCGCCAAGAGCAAGGGTGACAGGTTTTTGAAATTTGGCGGTATTAGAAGATCCAGCAAGTTTTTAATTAGTGGGTTTGAATGGAGAGGGATTTTCTCGACTTGTTTCTCGGTTTGACTGAACAGATACACTTTGATATGAGTTATATTG
Organism: Dioctria linearis; assembly: GCA_963930735.1. Taxonomy (NCBI): domain Eukaryota; kingdom Metazoa; phylum Arthropoda; class Insecta; order Diptera; family Asilidae; genus Dioctria; species Dioctria linearis. The sequence continues at coordinate 150,907,735 of OZ005742.1, read as the reverse complement.
GCTGCCTCGTACAATACTTCGTTGCGATAGTATTTTCCGTTGGCTCTTCTATGGAGTCCTGTGCAAGCTCTAAGGATCTTTCTTTCGAGCTTGCTAAGGCGGTCTATATAAATGGGGGAAATTGTGTGCCATATGGGAAAGCAATAAGTGATGACAGGCCTTATTAGTTGCTTGTACATCAGTAGTTTAGTCTGGGCTGTGAGTCCGTCCCTGACATTGATTATAGGGCTTATAAGGCTGTACGCAAAATTGTCTTTGCTAATGGTTGCTTTAGCATGGTTTTTGAATCGTAGGGGTTCATGGAAATTTACTCCTAGATAATTCGCTGTTGTGTGGGCTTTATTATACCCCCATTGTAGACAGCAGTAATTCTTTTGGATTTAGCGACTTGGCGGTTTCGCCCGGTGGTAGGTTTCCGAATACAGATAAGTTCGGACTTTTGGACGCTTATTTTGATCCCCCATTTTTTGTGGTAAGAGTCGAGCTTGCTGAGGTGTAGGTTGACTTTATTAACCGCCAAGATCGGGCAACGAGATTGGGCGTATGTGAGGGAGTCATCGGCGAAGTGGAGCGTTGTCCCGTTTTCATTTTTAGGTTGGTCTGACGTGTAGAGATTGAAGACTATAGGGTCTAATATGGAACCCGGCGGGACCTCTGCTGCAATTGTTTTTAGCGGCGATTTATGGTCATCGAGTTCCACATAGAATTTCCTAGAAGCTAGGAAACTGTGGATAAGTCTGTATAGGTGTGGAAGAAAATTGAGTTGATTTAATTTGAATATTAGCCCTGCCGTCCACACTGAATCGAAAGCTTTTTCAACGTCGAGAAAACACGCGACCGTGCATTCGTTTCTGTTTAGAGCTCTTGTAGCATCCGTATGGTAGTAGAGGGTGGAATGTAGACTATTTAGGCTTGAAGCCGAATTGAGAATCTTGCTGGATGTGTTTTTCTTTACAGGTAATTGTTATTTGTAGCTGGATAACTTTTTCAAAAAGCTTTCCCAAATTTGAGATGAGGGAGATTGGTCTAAATTCCTTGACGTCTTTAGACGAAGATTTTTTCGGAATGGGGAAAATTCGTAAAATTTTCCATTTTTCCGGGAAGTAGCAGTTATTTATGCAATTATTAAAAATGGTTGCGAGGAAATCGAGTGCTATGGGAGGTAGCTTTTTGATGATTGAGTTTGAAATTTTATCAGGGCCGCTCGATTTTTTGCTATTCTTTGTCTTAGTTAGGACTTTGAGTTGGAGGGGGTTTGTGAGGGTGTCTTGATCTTCTGGGTAGATTGCTGGGTTGTCCGCAGCGAAAAAGGTTTGTGGTATGGATTCGTTAGCAGTAAGAAAAGTGCTAACACACCTATATACATCAAAAGAGAAGGTTGGATTTCTGAGGCTTAAGTTGTGTTTGAATGTGTTTTGGAAGAATGTTGCAAAGGCCTCGCACTTTTCCTGTGGAAGTGATACCGCTGCTTAGTTGCTGGTTATAATTTTAGGGAGTTTTGGCTTCCTAGAACAGATTTCGTTAATATTATCAAAGGTTTGCGGGCCTGGTTTTATTTTCTCGAGTCTCTTTCTAAACTGCTCATCGCAGAACAGTTTAGTTTGCTCACCTATAATCACTGATAAGCACTTGATTTGGGAAAGAACGGACTGATAAGCAGAATTTTGGGTATTGAGGGTTCTATGGTAAATGCGGTTGAGGATTTTCCGCAGTTTTTCCTGTATTTATATAGACTCTGAAGGCCTGGGGAAGGTTCTTGAATTGGTAATTCTTTTGCGGGGTTGTTCTGGAGAAGTGGTCAATATTCCTTTGGAGGCAGCTGGTAAAAAGGTCAATTAGGGAGTCTATCTCCGAATTTGAGAGATTTCTAGTGTTAGCTGGGAGATTTCCTTGGTAGAGTGATGTAAGCCGGTCCTGGAATTCATTCCAATCAACGTCAGTCAGAGTGGAGGATGTTGGTAAACTCATGGTGAGTATGTTTAGTGGAGATATTAGTTGTATAGATAATTCAATAGCTAGGTGATCTGAAGAGGCATGATGAGTATCGCAGCTGGCGTTTGTGATTTGGGGTAGGAAGCTTATCACGCTTGAGGAGACGAGGAAGAAGCCTATATGTGAACCAGAACAAGGTAATGTTGGTGTAGTTGGTGAAACCACAAAGAAATCGTGGCTCTCTTTATTTCTTTCCTGCCAGTTGGCAATAGTTTTGCCAGCAGAGTTTTCAATAGGATCATTCCACATGGGATTCCTGGCATTGAAGTCTCCTCCAATAACCGTGTAGGTAAAGTCATTTGAGACTTTGTTTAGGATCTCCACATTCCTTCTGATTTCAGCCATCTGTGCACCGCACCTGTTACATAGGGAGATTAGAAGAAGCGTTTCTTGAGAGGCGAGGAAGACCTTCACTGCCGTGCACTCCATGTTGCTGAGGGGTCTAAGCTTAATTTCTTCGAATTTAAGGCTGAGTCAGTTTTGTCAGAACGGGTAGTTGAGAATTTCTCGAAGACTAGTTTGTGGCGAGGGCTTAGGTGTGTCTCTGATTGGAGGATAAAGTTAGGTTTTTGTTCCGCAAGGAACGAATTAAGCGCTATTCTTTTGCAATGCCGCACAAGTGAGTTGCAATTCAATGCAATTATCTTCAATTTACTTATTTCCCTAGACATAGGCCGAAAGCAAATTGAAGATAAGCACTTTGGCGTTCTGCTAGAGAAGTGAGCTTCCTGTATTGAGGAATAAAGTTATTGATTTTCCCAATGAGATCACACCCGAAAAAGGATTTTGCCTCCTGAGTGCAGAAGTTATCTGACTCGTTTTGTGATGGTCTTGGCGCTTGTGTTACTCTTGGGGCTGGTTTTGGTATCGCTGGGATTTGTGGGAACTTAGGATTGTTAGTGTAGTTGTTTTTGCTAGTAGGCTTGTTATTGCTTAATATTTGAAAGTCATACCTGGCTTGACGTAATTCCTTGCTGATTCCTGCGTGAAGAGCTCTTGTTGCTTCTGCTGCTCCCGCCTTTTATTTCTGATAGCAGTTACCTCCTTGTATTTGGGGCATCCTCGATAGTTCGCTTCGTGTCCTTCCTTTTGGCAGTTGACGCAATACGGTTTTGTTGCCTCATCGTTTTTAATACGGGAACATTCTCCGGGTCCATGTAATTTTTCACATTTTACGCAGCGATAATGTTGGCCGCAGTTGCTGGCGTCATGTTCGAAGCGCTGACACCGCTTGCATTGTGCCACTTCTTTGGTGACATGCTTTTGCCAATGCACGATCTTGTCCAGAAGGCGGTCCACCTTCATAATTTCGTTAATAGCGTATTGAGCATCAAATGCAATAATGAAGGCATCGATATAATTCCCAGATTTCTTGCTACGGGTAGTTTCCAGTTTGACTACGCTTCTTATTTTGACTCCATGAAGTTGTTCTTCAAGTGCTGCCTTGACTTCTTCCACTTCGAAGGTGTGCTGACATCCTTTCAAAACAAGAGTTCTTTTTCGTCCTTCTTTGGGGCTGAAGGTGTGGGATTCTACCCTGATTCTACCAAGCAGATTCAAAATGGCTTCCCTGTCTTATTCGGTGAATGGTTTTATTGTGCATTTGCTGCCGCCTCCCATTTTGATGAAGAATTTCGGCCTGTTCTCCATGCTGTTTAGTGTCCTATTGAACTCCTTGTAGTTCAGTCCGTGGGCGATGATTGGTGGTGAACTGCTTACCTTTTTTCCGCAATTTCTACTGGCTTTGATTTCGGCTGGATAACATGCCTGTTTTTCATTTGCAGCACCTGATAATAGTTGCTGCTAATCCTTGGGTCCGCTGTCTTGATCTTTTTCGTCGATTTCGAGTTTTTGGCGGTTTTTTCCGAGCTCGCCTCTTATTCTCTCTGCTGGTAATCGCTCTGGTCTGTGCTAATTTCTATTTCGTCCTCAGACATATCCTCGGAGGACTGGTTGTCGGTTGAGCTTGATGAACTTGAGGGCTCTTTGCTTCCCAATGATGCTTGATTCCTTTCTTGCAACATTCTTATTGCAAGAGATTCTATGATGTTTTCAGGTACGTTGGAGATGTTTCCAGTCAGGAAAACGTCACGCACATTTGCCTTAACTGCGTTGAAAATTTGGTCCTGATTGACCACTTTCACATTCACTTTAGAAAAAAAAGATAATATGTGTCTTTTATCACTGCACTTTTATAATTTTACCTCATGCGAGTCTTTTTTCTCACTATTTTTTCTCACTATTGTTTAAACAATCAAAATGCCGTCGGCATTCAATTTAGTTTATGAGTTCTTGGTGCCTTTGTGTTGTACACAAATACGCACCCACAAAGCACTACTCACTCAAATTATAATCAATTCACACATATGCACGCGTACGCAAAATGCCGTCGACAGATATGCAAATTAAAGTTTTTATAATTTTTCCGTTAAAAATCCGTCGTTTCCACATTCAGTTATTGGCTGGCTATAGGTGTTGCTACCTTGGCTGTCAGAGATGAATGTTCTGCCAAACGAATAACGAAGAGACATAAGGATACGCATGCGTGACGTGAACACATGAATGATTACAATAAAATATCTAAACGCACATAGAATCACAGTCAACAACTAAAGGATGAGCGTAATTATAGTACAGGCTGTCTATCGCATGCAATAAAAAACGCACACATTTTCTAGTTCGAAGCCCCCACAATCCTACATAAAGAGATGAATTGGAGAAAGAGGAAAAACATAAAGGCTCTTTACATGCAGTCAAAGAAGCCCAATACAACAAATTTTAAGGCTGAAACGCACGACGACGAACCTAAAAAAAAAGGGAACCAATATTTCTAATTAAAAATGAAATAAAACGAATCATCTTACCTGCACCTGCAGTGTGTGCCAGGTGCAAAGGTCCCTCGATGACCTAAATAGGAAATGAAAAGAATTAGAAATTTTCAAATAAACTTCAAAACTAGATTAAAATGAAAATAAACATTGCATTACAAAGAACAAATATAACAATAAAGACTCAATAAATGCACTTATAAGAGTAGTTTTACTACACATAACCCCAATCAAAACAAATACGTATGAGCCAGTAAAAATACAATTATTTTACCTGACACAACTAACTACATAAAACTAGTTAATAGGGGCAGTTGTAGACTGCATGCTGAAGGTTGGTGGATACTTCAGGTGAAAAGACACCCAAAACAAGCTCACCTGCATAGGTGTCCACCAACCTTAGAAACAACAATAAAACAAAATAAATACAATTAATTTTGTACATTACCTGTAGTACATGGTATCTAACGACGAAAATTCAGCAATACACCAGACAAAACACTATTAAATTAATAAAAAACACAAAAAACCTCATCGCGTGCGTTTGACAGGGCGAAACTTCAATTTCCCATGACATGCGATACGTCAAATTGGGATCGCGCGATGTTAATGATCGCGTTTGTTTCGCGTATTTTTCGCGCAATTACCGTAAATCGCGATATTTATAATTCTAATACACACTTACGAGTGCGAAAGAGAGGTATCGTGCGAGTAAGACAAAAAAGCGAAAGTCATGAGAGGAATTTATTGGAACCGAAAAGTGGCGTGGATAAAGTAGAACAAATTTATGAAAAAATCAATTAAAATTAATAATAGATCATTTCGAGATTTCTGTACAGATCAGCAACAAGTTTTCAAAATCTAAATTTGAAGGAAATTTTATTTCACAAATATTTATCAGAAAGGTATATTTTTTATAGATTTTTTTTACCAATGTGAGGTTATGGGACATATGTAATAGCATACCATAAGGGTATAATTACTAGTCACAAATAAAACACAAATAAACAAATTGATTATTAGTAACTAATGAAACTCCTTCCTTTTCAGAATAAATTTTAATAAATACATTAAATTGTAAATTTTATTTGTTTCTGGAATTTTGCAAATCATGCTCAGACAAAAGAATTTAAATAGAGTAATTGTTTAAGTGAAATAATTAATTGTATAAGTAAATACTAATTTTCCTGAAGTATATAGATAAATAGATAAGGCTTGGATTAGAATACACGTAGAATGAATTATAAAACGCACGGGTTTTGTCATTAATTTAAATAAATATATTTGAGTGATTTTTACATTTGTTGAAGTAAATCAATTTTGAGTTGTGCTAAATTTAATATTAAGTATAGAATTAGTTAGCGCTACTATAGTATTAAAATCTGAGAATTAAAGTGAATGATAACCAAACGATATCTTTCAATCGCTACACTACCCACCACAATTTTCCATTTCAGAACACCACAAATGTCAATTATTGGAATTGATTAAATTGTAATTTATAAACGCAGGCTACCATGTGTCAATTATAGGAATTGACATATGTTAAACTTGCAATAGTGTAAACAAAGGTAATACTAATAAGTTCTAAGCCTAAACACAAACAAGCAAATAATAAAGTACTCCTTCTATAAAAACAAGTGCGATATGTATTTTAACTAACTATTGTAGATTACTTAGTAATATGTATGTAATTTTTACATGATTTACCATTACCGCCACAGCAGACTTTTACAGAGGTATTTTTATTTCAGATTAGTCCACACTACTACGGCGTACATAAACGTACCCAGCATTTGTAAAAACAGACAGCAGCTTCTTTTCCTTTTTTATTCTCAATGCTTTGCGCAGAATTGCATAATTGCGAGTCGGTAGGCTTTCATTCATATAAATTGCAGTTGGCCTGCTTTGACTAATGCCAACGTGAGGAAGACTAAGAGTTTTGATTATGTTCAGCTTGCGGGATGCTAATGTTTTACGACTTGCAATCAGAAAACAATTTTTATCGTTTGGAGTATCGAACTTAATTATTATTGCTGATTCCTTCGAGTTTTGTTTCTTAGCCTCACCCTGAAGAGTCTGGGAAGATTAAAAGATGAATGCATACTGATAGATTTCGTCAGCGTTGAATAGATGTCGTGCAAATTCTCGTTCTCCAATTGCGGAATCCCAGTAATAACAACATCACAGGCCTTCTGACTGCGCTCCAGCGTATCGAGTTTGTCTATAGTAAGGTTTGTCTGAGATTCCAGAATGGCAATTCGGGCACTTAGCTCATTACATTTGTTATTAATTATTTCCAAGTCTCCCAGTGAGATATTTGTACTTAGGCAGTAACACTCCGAATCCGAACAACTAAAAAAGCTGGAATTGGTCTAAGACCAATTCTTATTATACCTTAGATAAATGCCCGTATAAAATTTCGTATGGTCACCAATCTATAAAAGTTGGATTGTTGAAGTGGTTTTTCATATATATATTTCTAGAACGGTTTGTCGGACAGAAAAAGTGATTATAACCAATTTTATAGGATTTCGTATTCTGGAGAAGTTTTTAATACAATAAAAATGTGTATATGTAAAAAACCTAAACTTGTATATGGCAACATCAAGAAGGAGTTGCTCGATTTAGTCCATTTATGACATTTTATTTTTTTTTACTATAAAAACACCATGTACCAAATTTCAGCTCTGTATGTCGACGCTTTCTCAGCCAGGTGGAAAACGAAAATTTTGTATGGCAACCCCACGAAGGAATTGCCCGCTTTGTCTCATTTTCGAACTCAATTTTACTTTTTTTTCACTGCGTGTACAAAATTTCAGCTTTCTAAGTAAACGCGTTCTCGAGTTATTGTACGCACAAACGGACGGTCGGACACGCAAAAATCAAAATAACTTTTATTATTATGCGTGGGTGTCCAATCCATTTTGCTCCACCATCATTATTTCTGTGCGTTACAAACGAAATGACATACTTAGTATACTCTTTGGATTTAATCTAGGCTATAAAAGCACAGTGTGAAGCAATTTAGCAAAAGAATGTGGCAGTGAAAATGAAAGGGAAAAAATAAAATCCGTTGTTCAAAAGATATTAAGAGAATTTTATGAATTGAAAATACCGAGTCTTAGCAATCCAAAGTTGTATGTGTGTGTGGGAGGAGTTCAAGCTCTGAAGAGGCAGAATTGATCGAAATATTAAGAGTGCAAAATGAAATTCTACTGAAATTAAGTTTTTAAATATTAAGAGTTGATAAATACTTTTTTGGTAGTAAAGTAATTGAGTTTAATCAAAGAACATATAACTAAAGAAGAAGCTTTATTTGGCCTCAAAAATGCACAAGTTGTATGTTTATTGGGCGTTGCGGTCGGGAGGTAACAACGGGAAGAAGCAACGATTTGAGACTAAGAGAATATTATTCTGTTCACTCTGTTCCCCAAGCACACGAACTGACAGTGTTTGTGACTAGACTGCTTGTCGCCCAGCAATTCCTATCCCATCCGCTTATCTTACTATTCTGCCTCTGATCTGTTGCAATGCATTGTAAATGAAAATTGTCTCAAACAAAGTGTTCTTGATGAAACCGGTTTCTTAGAGAAGAGGTAAAAGAAGTAAAGAGAATCAATGCAATGCATGGTCATGATGCGGGGTGCAGGCTCTGACATATGGCTCTGGTGCTGTACTGGTGCTTTGACGATGACGTCCCGCCAGCTGCCTCAATGTAGGATGAGATGGGTGTCCTTGGTACGGTAAAGTGCTGATTAAATATTGTCCGTTCCGTTACATTCCATTTCGGCCCGTTTCGACTCAACTATGAAGTGATCACAACGCCCCGGGCCGTCACGTTATTTGACTGCTATTTGACTGTTATCTTCACTTTGTTTTTAAAGAAGTTTGTGAAATGATACCAGCTAAATGGGAATTTATTTGCCTTATTTCAATTTCTACATTCAACATAAAATCTTTTGGGGTATCAGAAGGAGAAGGCGGTGAGTAAAACCACAAAAATGGAAAGGGATATTTTTGGGTATTTCGTAGCAATATACCAAAGGATGAAGAAAACAAAAGTTACAATTAACAAAAGTCTCAATTCGGGCCACAAATATTTCGAATACAGATTGGCGTTATCGTATTACAACATTTTATCCCACGGTGTGAGCACTAATTTTTATCATCGAGATTTAAAATGGCCAATAAATAGCACCGTTAGAAATATTATACTAGATATATTACCCATTTTGTCCATTTTATATATGTATATACTCACTTTTAAATCATAAGTTAAGTTATTTAATTTAAATTCAATCAAGTAGCAACACAGTCTACAATTGTAAACAAACAAATTCCGAATTTTGGAGGTTATGCCTTCCGTCGAAATTGAAATTTGCTCAACTTATCCGTTCCATTCCGATCCGTTTCTTACAATATTGGGTATGTTCAAATTTGACAGCTTTACGTGACGGAATGGAACGGGCGCTATGTAATCAGCACTTAAATGTCAAGCGCTGCTTGAAGTGTTAAGGAATTAAACACATATCCACCGAATTTAGAATTTAAGTGTGCAAGATGTGCGAAAAGTCAGTAATAATACAAAGACAAGGGAGTGCTATAAACATGAATTGCATCCGATATACATATAATGAATTATTAAAATTAAACTTAAATGCAAGACTAAATTCTAAAATAATTTGTTGTAGACCAAAAGGCATGGTACTACTGAAATCTTTTATTTCTTTTAGATAATAAAGTCAGCACCGATTTCGGGGACCCACCATGTATCGGCATCTTTTCCCGTGGAAGCGATATCCCGCATAATTTCTCTCAACCCAATAAATGGAAATTTTAAACTCCACTTCTACAAAACTGCATAACTGGATTGCTGACAGGCTTATTGGTCCCATCTTCGCACACTGTTTGGCAACCTCATTCGGAATTACAACGAGGATTGGAAACCAACCGTCTGCTCCTGCATCTTAAACATAGTTCCAGTAAGCTAAAGAGCAGTGGAAAATGTGTCTACAACGTCAACAACGTCCACCGAAGTAACAACGTAATCTTACTTGTCTTTTATTATTTTAGAGTAGCTTACATTTTTTCTACATTTAAAGTGTTTTCTAATTGTCGTTTACTATGCTAGAGTAGCTTACAATTGTTGGTATTCAAAATGATTTTTTTTCTATTAGTTAGTTAAGAGTGTATACTTTGTCTCCCATATTATTGGGCAACACTATGTAAATAAGTGAATACTACATAAAAGTTGATTGTAAGAACACCATAATTTTCGCACACGCATATTCTATACCAGTGAGTAGAAAATTTTGTTTTGAAGTCAGTATCAATTACAATCCATTTCAACAGTAGTATACACAGAGTAAACATTCAGAGGCCACCTGCGGTTAGTCATATATCACTATTTATCCCAACAGCTAAATTAATGCTAGAAACTTACCGTTGATGCGCCTGACACTCTGGAAAAACCATACAGTTCTCACTAGTAATTTGCGTACCGCAATCGCTCAGGACCCCTACAAAAAAAAATCTTAAGCCAAATAAACATACAAATGATTAATATGAACTGGATGTGCATAACTCGAAGAGAACTTGCGCTGCCCCTGTTCAGCGAGTGCACCTACTAATAGGGAATAGATATGTAATAATGAAACGGATGTTCTAAAAGCACTCCATGAAACCTGATGAGGGGATGAAGGAAAAAAGAGAAAAAATCCCGAAGAGTTTCTTTTTGGTGTAGTTCTTCGCTTGAACAGGTCGGCAAGTTTGAATAAAAGTTTTGAGTTGAAATCATTTCGTAAAAAGAGAAAGAAAAATAATCCGTATAATCAAAAATAATAATATATATATGAAGGAGTAGCTGAAGAATCGAAGGAAAAATAATAAAAAGAAAAGAAGAATACCAAAAGGGTACCTGGCTTATTCTGGGTCCAGAGCATCAAGATAAGTAGTTGTTTTTTTTTTTTTGATAAATAGTTCTTTGTTTCTTGATCTTATTCCGTGGGATATGTGACTGGCTAGTGTGGTAAAAATCCCATCAATATCCTAACAAATGTACAATCTATTTAAGAAAATTGAAAATGGCAAAAGAAATTATAGCGCATTAGAATGAATTTTGAACGCAAATTTTTGAACGTACGTAGTTTGAGCAATAAAGTTGATGGCATTGTGGTATTAGTTAAGCAACTAAATAGTCGTGACATAGTTAAATTAAATAAAACGGGGCTATTAATAACAAAGAGTGTTTAATTACAATAATGAATTAGCAATCATTCTGATTAATAACAAATTGAAATATCATTTAAGTCTGACCAGTACTCAGTATAATACTATTATTGCGGAATTTTATTTGGGCAACAAAAATATAATATGGATACTTTATATAAATCATCAGGGCACCCGGATGACATTTTCTGTAATATGAAGAACCTCATCCTACACAGCTACAGAAGATCCATAATTATATACGATGTGAACATTTGCTTGCTTAGTTCATTTATACTGTTGTGACTCAAGTGCGCAATATCCCGAATCACCACCTTAAGGTCAGTTCATCAATATATTGTCCTATACAATACATTCATGCATCACAGATATAACCGTGAAAACAGAAAATTAAATCATTTCATTCAAACTTAAAATTGCGTTCAAAATTCATATTCCCTTTTTATAATAAAAGGCAATTAAGCATAAATTGCATTTTATTATCAGGCACAGATTCCATTTTCAGATATGCTTACTTATCTACATAGTGACTTCTTCTTTTTTTCTTATGTACACTGTACATACGTATAGCACTAAAATCCTCAAATTTAATTGCAAGGAAAAAGCAAACGACTTCTATCGTCACCGAAACTCTTTGACAAGAGTAAACTAATTTTCTCTACACAACTTTGAGGATTACTGCTCTAAAAACCTGCCAGTTGGCGGCAACTATAGCCAGACACGTAGATCCACCTATACCGCTGTATCCCCCAGTAACAGCCAAATGATGCAAAACTCCCCCAGGGAACTCAAAATTTACATTTACATGCTTGCATGCTCATCAAATCATAATCCAGACACCGGTCTAGGAAATACGGCTCCCTAATAGTACACAATCTCTCATTGAAAGCTATTTTCCGAAGGCCGTAGATGATACTACCCATACTGCCCGCAGATGAAATAAGCGCAGGACCAACAGCCCAGCAATTCCCGGCTGTCTAAATTGCAAGTTATCGATAGGAACCCAAATAGATATGCCATACTATTGATGTCCAGTAAATGAAAACGGAAGCAAAAGGTGATACTCAGCCAACATTAATTATAGAACTAACATGAATTATATAAGTAGTAGCCAACATAGTATTACTGGGAATAGCCCAGACCTGTAAAATAAGCCTGCTAACAAGATAAATTTCTGTCCACCCATTTTTGTTTTTGGAGTAAACACAAAGCTACTTACCCAGATTGTAAAAACCCAGGCTCACCAAATTAACGCCACTGATTTTTAGATAAAATCCGTAAAACTAGAGTACTTGGTGACAAAAATTTTCATAAACAATGTCGACTGCGGAGAGATCTGTCGAAACCTTCACCTTCAGAGACTCTCATTTATTCACAAAGAGTCGAGACAGCCCTCAATATTTATCAGAGGGCAGGGCGGCAATACGGTTGTCGAGGATGTCCTTCGGGATATAAAATACCAAATTCCAGTTGTTAAAATCACAAACATAGCTCGCTTTTCGACTCCTAGCTCTAAGAAGTCTGAAATCCCCCTTAATATTTTCACCGCTCTTACTGAAACAGAGGAGGAAATCAATAAATTACTGTTGCGAAAAAAAGAAAAGAAAATTAGGGGATGCTTTAGGTGTCAGAGATATGGCCACATCGGCGATTTCTGTGCCAATGATCCTAGATGTGTCCTTTAGGAGACAAACATGATTCCTCTACCTGCATCTCGAAAGAGAAACCTAATATACCATCTCCTAAATGCGCAAACTGCGCGTCAATTGCCAGTATAAATTCGCCTGTTTTCTGTTGTAAGTATGACGTCTCATTTAAATACATTTCTAATACGTTGCCCATTGAAATTGCCAGTACACCTCTTTGTGAAATTTCAATTTGATTGGCAGGCATGTTTCTATTATATTCTACTGTTGGTCCGTTAAGTTTCCTATAGCTGTGTTCTTTTGTGTACCTTGTTCTAGAACTCTGGAGAGAACATGTTCTGTCGATTGAAGCGAACAATTTGTGCTGTTCGCTTCATGTAAATCTTCTATGCAAATGTATGGGATGTTATTTTGTGTATTTTTTATTCTGTGCACACAAAAGAACAATGCTTATGTACCAAACTTTAACTTCCATTCCCCTAGATATCAGTTCTTGCCTGTTGGATCTATTGCTAATGCAGTTATTGGTGCTCCATGACACAGCATTGTTGCTAATGGTTTTCGAACTGTTCGAGCCCATAACGATACAGCACATATCACACCATTTTTTGGATTTTATCGCATTATCCAAATACCACCAAGTTTTGAATAATAATGACCAATGAATTCTACAATAGAAGCATCGAACCAAGATAAATAGCCTTCTGTGTTTCCAACTGCTAGCAAAGTGATATGGCAAAAATTCTAACTTATTTATACGATATAAAAGTTTAACACAATAAATTTCCACACTATGTCTGTCATAGAAGTAAACGCAACATTTTTGAGCCCAAGCAAACATTCTCTCAGCATGCAACCACGACACATCTTGAATTTTTTCAACAACATTCATTTCAGTTCAGCTTTTTCGTGATCCATTCAAATTACCACGTAAAAGTAAATGCCTGCCAATTTTTGTATAGCAATGTTTTTATGGTCCAAAATTTAATTTTAGATCGAAATTACTCTGAAAGATATAGTATTTAGCTTAGGAAATATTGGATGAGTTGTATATTGCAACACCCCTGATCCCCTTTCAACAATAATTCCGTTCGTCCAGCTTGTTCACTGGCAAACTCCAAATATACTTCTTTTCTTTTCAATTTCGCCTTAAAATAGTCGGTTTTAAATTCAGAATCGTCAGCTTTTTTACCCCGTGAATGTTTTTTTAATAATCCTGAATTAATTTTGGTTCTTTTTGGACCTGGATATTTCTTTTTAAATCTTCTATAAACTTTTTGAATTGCTTTTCTTTCAATGAATCTTCGATATCTGTAGAAAATGCTTTTTTCGACTTATTTAATGACAAACGTTTGCATTTGTCAAAATTATTTGACACAATATGACTATCTCTTTTTCCCGGCGATGGAATATCAATGAAATAGTAAATAATCTGAGGGATATTAGTGGTGACATACAGGGGTAATTCAAAAATTGAAGTCAGAAATTTTTCAGTTGATTGTTCTAAGCTGGATATCTATATATATCTAATCTGCGTTAAGGCCAAGGTTCAACGGTTGGATATCAGCTCTCAGTTTTATCAAAATCTAATTTATGTAACAAGGATACATCAAAGGCGGACATTTCCAAATTTTTTTTGCTAAAATAAAATTGTCGCGCAAAAAAACAATTTTCATAGAAGCAAAGGATATTTTTTTTTAAGGCAGGGGGACAGGAGACCCTATCCCAAGAACGGAGGCGATAGCGATCCATTGTGCTGAGCAAAGGATATAATTTGTACAGATCTGCATATCTCTACCATGTACACGTTGTATCCCCTGGCTATGATACAGGGATCGTGTCCAAATAGTTATTTATATACATGGTTATTTGTAATTGGTGGTCATAAATGAAACAGGTGACAGTTTGAGAAGTTTTACAAACAAAAAAATTAAGGGACGGGGGGGGGGGGGAAGTGTAACAGTTACAGAGTGATTCATAACTGACATTTTCTCTGGAACCTGAAATAACGTTTTTATTTGTATCTCCGGTGATACATAACCTCTCGGCTTGAAGCAAGTTTCCTATAATATGTATCATGATGGCCTTTCCTCACGTGTAGATGTAGATCCGATATCTTCCGTATTTACGGCGCTGTAGACTTAGGTATGTAAAATTAATTTTTTTTCCAATATTTAAATTCGCGTTATAAAAGGTGTTCACACGTGAACAATTATATTTTTTATCGTCATAATCATAAACCATAAACACTTTAACATATTTCTATTTTTTCTTTTTTTTTGTTTAGCTAGCATAAGCATTTCTTTCTGCATGCAATTGACTCATAACATGAAAAGAAATTTAGTTCGATTATGTTTTGCAACATTTTCTGCGGCACAATTTGCTGACACAGCAAGTGCGCAATAAATGTTATGGGTCAATTGCATTAAGCAATGTAAACAATCAAATCGATTTAATTTCTTTCATAAACAATAATTTCAATCAATTTTTTACCTAACCAATTTTTATGTATATAAGTATATAAGTGCACGAAATAAAGTTTTTCAGAGTTCAATAAAACGGAGTGTTAATTTAATACTACGCGATCTCTAAGATACAATCTCTCTTTAAGGCGGCATAATAGAATTAACTTAAGGTTGATTCTGGTAAATATTCATTCTGCTAAGCAAGAGAATTGTACAAAAGGGATAGTAGGGGTTATTCCGAAAAATTTGGAAAAATAAAAAAAAACTTTCAAACAATTAATCGTATATTTAAGATAATTTACAAAAAAAAAATTAAGGAGATAATGCAACAGATTTGTTTTCTAATAAGATATTTAATGTAGTACTTTATTAAAAAAATACTTAGCGTAAGATCATTGCACACGTACCAGTAACCGACTATTCCTATTACTAAGAAAATCACTTTTTATCACACGCACATTTTAATATTCACTCGTACTAAGCCAACTTGAACTAAACTCCTGAAATTTTGACCTACATCGATGTTTATGCAGATGACTCATCAAAGAAATTTCAACTACAAAAGAGTTAAAAAAATCGTCTACACACCCCGGTCCCAACATGATTTGATAGTGATTTTCAGTGATACTGGTTTTCTCTGTCGAATTCCTGTATACCTACTGTCATTCACGATCATTTTGCAGCTGGAATCACTGAAGTAAAGTTTTTTTTTTTTTTTTTTTTTTTTAAAAAGACTTACTCATAAAAGATGTCCAGAGATGTCCTAAGTGGTTAATTGGGAACTGTCCACGGGATTTCCCGCGGACAGTGTATACATCCTTATAGGATTGAAAGCAAGAATACGTCATGGAGGAGAGATGCACAAAAGGATAGACGGTATTTTTGGCCCGAGTCAATAGGTTATCTGAAACTTTCAGTAATGCCCTGTCGGACCGGCTGAACACTTCAAATTTTTTCCTTTACCACCACGAATTACAAATCGCCTTGTACATATGCTTCAAGTTAATACTACTTTGTTTATTATAAGTTCTTATTTTATAACCTCCATGTTTTTTTTTTACATCTCCAGCAGCAAAAATTAAATTTTAATTTAGACTTTCTACACACCAGAACCGACACTAATGAGTATACGAGCTCATTCAGAGTGCTCAATTTGCAGAAGATGCACTTATCGTCTTAATTTCATTTTGAATTAATAATATCTAAATTACTGTAAGATGCAATTTATCGTCTAATTTTAATAGAAAAATAATACTGATTAACTCTTGAGAACTCTGCTGTATGCGGTCACTCTCACATAAAATAGAATTCTTAATTCAAGTTTCAAGTGTACTTTCTATACGTCCGTTAGGGTAAAAAGCAATGTGAATAGATACGAGCTGAGCATATGTTTGTTCACTGAACCGACAATGAGTATTCAAATTATATTTTATGACGTAATAAAGACATCGATAACGTTTGCCGTAAGCTCCTTTACGTATTGCAACTTTTATCTTGCACAGTTCACTAATTTGGAAACTGTCCTGGTAGAAAGAGGAAAATTACCTCAGGGATATTTGAGGTTGCATCATACTTTAAGAAAATCGAGTGCAATGTTAAGGACTTTAATGAAAGTGCAGCAAAAGCTTTCGCACCTCCTGAATAATTCAAATACAAAATTCCCCTTACAGTACGAAGATTTAAAGGTAACTTTACTTTAATTTTATATGACGTTTACAGCAATTATTTGCCACGTTACGTTGCGTCGAGTCGACATAATTACGTTTCATGATGCATTGCTTTTGGCTCATTTATTTTTTCTTTTATATTTTCTCCTCTTTTTTGCTCTCTCGTAGATGAGGAATACTATAAACGACTGACAAATTGTCGAGAGATGTGTACAATTCTTTCTACACTGCTATTTCAGGTAGTGCTTTCTCCTTTATTTCGTTGTAGTGCATTAACCTGTAATTACTTCCCTGTAATTAGGTTGAAATATGCCAAAGAAGTACCCCTTTAATTGCTTTTTGTCGTTCCAGTAACATTTCCGAAGTCTCTCAAAGCTCTTCTGGATATTGTTGAGCGAAACTCTGCCTACTTTTCAATTGTGTGGTCGCTTAGGTAATTTTTTAGTTTTATAATTTTATATATTGTCTATTATTATTTGCTTAATGAAACTGAATATTTGAACGTAATTTATGTAATTACTGATTTTAAAGTTCAGGCAATACTCCAAATATTTAAATTACAATTAAATTTAATATATTTAATTAAAGTGGAAGAATACACTAAATTTTATAACACTAAGCTAAACTTTTGAAATATATTTTACTTAGGACTTCAAAAAGTGCATGTGGTAAATTTTCTCCGGAAATTTGGAAATCTTAAATATACATATATATATATATATATATATATATATATATATATATATATATATTAGTATTATATATAGATAAAATAGACATACGTAAATATAAACAAGTTGTGGGATTGCACCTATAAGCACCAGTGATCCCACTAAGTGAGGTAAATGTAGTAGGAGAATCGACAAGAAATAGTAGTAGATTTGAGAAAATGGGGAGTATATATCTCACCTTGGCAAGAAAAGTGACACAGGTCAAAATTGGACTGTGCTCAAAATAGCGAAATTAAGAAATAACTGTGTATTGTAGTTGAAATTATATGTATAGGCCCTTTAAGACATCAAGTTTTTATTGTTGTAATTGTTTTGTTGTTTGAGTGTGATAAGTTATTTTAACGATGAATTGTTAACAAAACACAGATATTTAATTTTTGAGTTGTGCAACTTGCCTTTCCAAGGTGCGATATGTTGATTTTTTTATACTTCTATCTTGAATTTACATAATAAATTTCATTATATACTTAGTAGTAATAATGTTTAAATGAATGTTGTTTTCTGCGCAAGCACACTGGCATGGCGATGTACACAATGTTAATATAAAATTAACGAGATAATTAAACTCATTTTCTTCTAACACTTGCTTTTTGTAAATTAACCAAGAATTGAACAATGACTTAATCCTATCATAATAAATATTTCGATATAAAAATAACTTGTTCTCCGATAAGTAAATGCCATTTGTAATTAAGATTTCAATATCACAAGGTCTATGAAGAAAAGCTTTTACAATGATTTTAATTGAATTGTGCAAAAACCTCAAGTGAATCTAATATTACAATAATGATGTTTTTGGAAAAAAAATTAATCTTTTTTAATTTGCAGGCAGTTTTATTTGAAAATTCAAAAATATTTTGTTTTATTAAATTAGGCGGGTACCAATTACGTTTCAAGTTGTTTGAAACAATATGTCCTCCAAATTTAATTCCAAAAAACATTAAATAAATTGGCAAATGATGCTCTTTGCCTTCGAAATCAGCATTAACCCTTATCAAGTCCGAATTTTTGAATTGATTTTTGCAATAAGTGAATTGCTGTTATTTCAGACTGACATATGGTGTTAATGTTGTTTAGATAATCAAGTATATACTATACAGGGTCTCCCGTAAGTCGACGTCAAGCTGGAATCGGGTGATGGGTAAATCATTAGTTACCAGAAAAATATTTAAAAAAAACTTAGTCATGTATTTTTTAAATTATAGGTATTACTTTTTTTTCGAGAAATTGTACACCCTATGATGGTTTTTTAGCTCATGTTGCTACAACTCTTTACTTTTTTCAATTTTATTTTTCTCATGTAATTCCTTTCAATTTTAAGCTAACTGCTCCAGGTTGGAAGAAAATGTCACATTTTGTCGAACCAAGATTATAAAAGTAATACTTCGCCCAATTTTAACTGACTGTACTGAAAAAGAAAAATGTAGTACGCCTGTTTGGCAAGAAACTTTAATAAAAGTTGACGTATATAATAAGGATTATAAAATGGGATAACACTTGCTACATTATTTCTTAGATTACGGGACAAAAACAATTTTCATCAATAAAATCCAGTTTCCAAAATATTCTCTTTACCTCCTATAAAGGATTCTGGTGCACCCAAAGCTTACCTTAAGACCGTAAGTTTAGACTCTAGTTTGAGCGAGACGGAGATTCATTCCATGTGGTCTGAGTGAGACAGAATGCTTACTTTTTGTTACAATTAGGATAAATTTTCCTGTTTAAAATTACACACCAATTATTTGTTATTTACTAAAGATGTTCAAACTGCCATCCTTCAGCTGCAATACAACCTCGACATCTTCTTGAAAAAGATCGGGTTATCAGACGAACAAATCTTCAGTTGTTAACAAATTCAACTGCTTCCGTAATTCTTTGTCGAATAACTCTCCGTCTCACTCAAACTAGAATCTTAAAGTTCCCGTCTTAAGGCAAGCTTTGGGTACACTAGAATCATTTATAGGGTTCCTTAGCGAAAGGGTAGCAATGGAAACCCTATTGCTAAGACTTCGCTGTCCATCCGTCCATTACCAGATTGTATCTCATGAACCGTGATAGGTAGACAGTTCAAATATTCACAGACTATGTATTTCTATTACAGCTATAAACACAAATAATAAAAATAAAATTAAATTAAAAATTAAAGAGGGCCCCCATACAAGAAACGTGAATTTTTCGGCGTTTTTTCCCTCGTTTTATTCTCATTCATTATTATTATCATAAGTAGTAATTTTTTTTCAAATGACAGCACTATTATTATTTTTTCAAATGACATCATTATTTTTTCACATAATGGCTACTCTCATCTGAAAAAATAAATAACAATTACATAGTGTTAATTTTTGTACGGTGGTACGGAACACTTCGTGCGCGAGTCCGACTCGCACTTGGCCGGTTATTAGTAGGTAAAAAGAAATTTTTCGAAACTGGCTTTCTTGAAGAAAACATTTTATTCCTGTAATCTGCGTGCAGGAATTTATTAACTACAAAGAATCAGACTTGTTATTTTATCGGCACATTGGCCACGCGTGAAGCAATAAAGGAGCGAAAGACTGCCAATATTGCGGCGCTGCTCGAATGAGTCAATATGACAAGTTATTGACAAATCACCAATGAGCTTAAACGGTCTCTTCTGGACAAAATCAAATAAAGCTTAGGCTTTACGGCCAGCCCCAGCCCAGATATGAGAATTGTATACCATTCTAGGTCTGATATAGGACTTGTAGGGGACAAAATCGGCCAGCCTCAACCCAAATATGAGAATTGTATACCATTCTAGGTCTGATATAGGACTTGTAGAGGACCCCTTGATTTGATATTTCTCCACCTTTTGAGAAAACCACGACACTTAGATGCTTCTTTGAAAACAGAGAAGATGTGGTGTGTCTAGCTTAATTTACTGCGGAAATGTTAATGCAAGGAATTCTAAGTGACGTTGAATCTGAGGCTTCATCAAATGAAGTGGGTGTGGTCAAATGGTGATCTTGATTTAAAGAGATGAAACAGCTTTGGGTCTTAGATGCGGTAAATTCGAAGATTCGCTTTGCCCCAAGCGAGGATAATATCAATATCGGTGCTCAATCTAGTGATGCAATCTCGTTTGACACATGCGGCATTCCGTTTGGAGTCCTCAAGAGTATCAAAGGAGTAAACGAAATCAAGGATACTGAAATCGGCAAAGCTATGAATGGGATTGAAAGTAAGGCAAAGCAGATCATTCATGAAAATTAGGAAGATAGACAGAGATGTAACAGAGCCCTGGGGCACACCGGCAATTTTAGGGTGAGGTTCAGATGTAGCGCCATCTAATACAAGACGTATATTGCGACCAGATTGAAAATATTCAATCCATAATAGAAGAGGAGAGGAGAGCCTAAGTGTGTCAATGCACGATAAGCAATGACGTTCTTCATCTATTACATTAAAGGAAACTTTGTGTATAATTTCTAAATTGTACTAGGTACTTAACAAATTCAGAGAATCATAATTTACATAAATTCGTTTCCTATTTTCCAGGGAAAGTATTTCTAATTCTTATATTGCATTCTCTTTTTTTCACTCATCTATGTGTTATCAGCCAGTAGAATAGGCAGCCGGCAGCATCTCTTCATCTGCAAGGCGATCAGTAGTACGCAGTATACTTGTAAGCTTATTAAAATCAAATACAATACATTTCAAAGTAGAGTTTTAATTATTGAAGCGCCTACCAAAAATTTCGTAAAATTCTGTGAAATTAACAAAGTGCTTTAATTTTGGCATAAAGGGCAGGATGACAGACCCAATGAATGCCCTTTGAAATATCCAAAGCTACGATTTTGGACTCACCAAAATTGTGCAGACAACGGTTCCAACGTTTCGTAGGAAAAGTCAGCAAGTCTGCAGATGAGCTCTGCTATGCTATGTTCAATTATTTAGTAAAATAGGATAATTCGAAAGACTCACCTTCAATTCATAGGAGCCCAAGATGTTTTTTAACTAAAACATGGCATATGAATAGATTACAGCGTTGCTCTTCAGAAGTGTTTATATTATTTCATTTCCACGGTACCTTTAGTACCGAAAAGACTAGTTCGCAGCTCGTAGCTACCAACAACAGGGAATTTCAGCTGTGTTGAGTATTTTGCTCAAAATTCTATCACCGAGATATTATCTCATATTCCTTCGTTATCTTAAGTAGATTACTTAACATCGTTCATCTGAAATTCACTTCATTTGCCCAATGCGCCAGTATTATCTTATCTGCACTGCTTTTTGATTGCAAAAGCTCATTAATAGGGGAGCTTAATAGCAATCAATGTAAAACTGCGGGTCGTCTGAACTGAATTGATTGTAAGTCGAAGTTTCATAAATACAATTGTCGCCATTCACCTTATTCTCTCTGCATGTTTTCTGAACGGTATGGTAGCTTTCGTACTAGATTTTAACCATCTCGAATTCTCAGCTCATTGTTTTCGATTGCTAAATACCTCTTAAATTAGAGCCCCGCATTCTATCCTTTTTTTACCTTATAATTTTGATCACGCTCAAATTGGATATTAGTTAGATTAGTTATTTATATATTTATTTTATAAGTTCAGACGATAGCAAATAGATTGCATCCATTTATATTACTACTGTTAAATAAGAAAATGGTAAATTAATAAATACAAAATTAACAAGAAAAAATCGTACTCTAGAGGTAAATCGAGTCTACCTCCGAAACAGTTCACCTGGCCTTAGTGGAAAACCTTCTGGAAGCCTTCCGGAGTTTACTTAGACTATCGTTGCCCCATGATATCGACAACGAACAACAATAACTAGAAGGAAAACTTCATGTCATGTTCTGAAAAATACCCATTGACGCTGAAATATCACGCAGAGAAGAGAATCGTTAAATTTACCGAAAACTAGGGTAAATTTGACGATTTTTGGCATTGATTTTCAGCCAACGATTTAATCGTTAAAGTTGCAATTTGGTAGTATTGTAAAATTGACTAGTAATTTGTAAATCTTACGACAAAGCAAGTTTACTAAATCGGTAGTAAAATATACTGGGCCATGGTAATGTTACTATTAATTGTTAAAACTACCTTTTCTCCATTGTAAGATATACTACCCTTGAATTGTAAATTTTACTAAACCTAGTAACGTTACTATTAATAGTAAAGTATACCACTCTTGAATTGTAAATTCTACCAGACCGTAGTAACGTTACTTTTAGTTTTAAAATATACTACTCTTGAATCGTAGTTTTTACTACTATGGTCCTTTCTCACCCTTAAAAATGACACCATTGTTTTCTTCGCAAATTAATAATAAAATGCATTTTTCATATTTTATAAATATATTTAAATATAAATAAAGAAAATTGCATATAAACTTCTTCCAAAATAAAACAAATTTTTTCATATAAATACAGCGTTTATTTTAAACAGCTTAATTTGATAGAAATAGGCGTAATTTCACAAAAATTAAGGAGATTATTGATCGTCATTTCAATATATTTTACCAAAATAACATTTTCATTGCTATCAAATAAATATTTCTTTAAACGAAAACCGACCATTTTTTCTCCGGAAATAAACACATTAGTTTTGATCTAATAAGTCCATTGGTTAGAAGTGATTACATTTATTTGTCTCAAACAAATTTAATTTATTCGTTGAAAATAGATATTTATTTCAGAGAAGCAAAACTTATTCGGAATAAATAACATTTATTTTTCATATGCCGTAGTAGCATTCTCCAATAATTGTATTCATCAATGTGATATATTATATTTATTTTAAATTTTTTTTATTTCGTTAAAGCGAAATTATTTTTGTTAGAAATAGCAAATAAATATATTTTTGTATTATCGAAAAAGGGAGTAGAAACTAAAAACTTCAGGTAAATATAAATTACCTGATATTCAAACAATATATATAGTACATAATATGTATACACAAAAAACAGGAATATTATTCACTTATTTAATCAAACCATGGGAAATATATACCCACAACTTATTTGTGGGAAGTGAAGGACTCCCGAGGTAAATAAAAATTTATTCTGACCAAATATTGTTTATTTTTTATGAATTCTATTTTGATTTGCGTTAAATATTTGATCGCTATCATGCTGTTGGTTTGAAATATAATTAATTTCATGGAAACATTTGCAATACATGTACTTCATTGTGATTTATTGTTACTAAATAATATTTAATTTTTCCAAATAAATAAAATATTTCAAATGAAGAACATTAATTTCACTGAAACAAATAATCATTTGATACAGATGTATCTATCATTTTGTATTCCACTCTTGATTTCTGCGAAATAATATTTATGTCTCTCAAACAGAAACAAACTGATTACAAAAATCCTAAATAAATATCATAATGCATAAGAAACAAACACCTATTTGGTGAAAATAAATCCTTTCTTTATATGAAATACGATATTTATTTCACCGTATTCAAATATATAATTTATTCTATACGATTAAATTTTATTTAAACCAAAGAAACTATTTTTTCAATGTAGGTATATAAAACGATTAGAAAGTCCTTAATCTAATGCATTTAATGCCATTGCTCAACTTATGCACATTTAACGGTGGGAACTTAAAGTCTTCTACAGAAATAACATAAAATTGATTTTCAATTTCTTTTCCAATAAGATAACTATGCAAATGCACATTGAGACATTCAATTTCAAACCGAGTACAAATAAAATATACATTGTATTTTGAAACATTTCTTTAATTTGATAGATCTCTTCAATATCAGAGTCTTTCACAATGTAGTAACTTTGATTGTATTTTGTTCCTTTGTATAGGAGACTTCAAATAATTTGTATATTTTCATGATAAATTATGTTCAGCTTTAAAACATCGATCTTTATTTGTTCGTACATGTTGACTTCTGTGAGACTATATTTTGCTTCTTTTAATATCTCTATGACGGTAACTCTATCCTGCGATTGCAAAATTTGACTAGAAAAATGTATTCCAGTTTTAATTGCTAAAGATTGTGAAATATTTACCCTACTGTTTGAATTTTTGGCATAGGCCTTTAGTTCTTGATGCTTGCTTTCAAATCTAAAAGACCAAAGATATTTCACAGGTCCTGATTTTCTGGAAATATTAGGGTAGTGTAACAAAAGATGATGTTTGGGTTTAAGATTTTCTTTAAAAAGATTAGTAAATAGACCATTGTGCTGAGAAATAAGTTCACTTAAATAAGTAATCAAGCTTTCAGTTAAAACTGGAGTAAGTACGAGGTCGATAAGTCTGGAAAGAACCAAAACATATTCCCAAATATCATCATTCTCAGGCACTAAATCACCAATCATTAATGGAAAAAAGTTTACAAAGCACCACATTTCACGTGCGGACATATGCAAAGTATATTTTTTAATATGTTTCAATTTAATAGGTGGTGATAAATTACCTGCTTCGAGTTCCCCATAATCAAAGTTTTGTTTCCTGTTATTAAAATAGTCCAGCGTAAATAATTTCACGTTGCACACATAAAAATCTAAAACTTTACTCATTCCGTATTTACAAATTCCCAAAAATACGTCATGCATGATATCTACTGAATAATTTTCTGTCACATGAAAACTATCCAATGTATTTAGAATAGAGTACTCAACGATTCCCGTCTCTGTGGAATTATCCTTTTCCACATCAGTACTATAGTTAGATTTGTTACGAAGTAAAGAAACATCTTCTACAGCAGCTTTAAAAGTGTCTTTTTTTTCATTTTAGAAAATCGGCAGAAATAATTTGAATTAAAAGATTTTGTAAAACCTAAAATAGTATTCAACCCCAGATTGTCACCAATTACTAAGATATACTTTAATTGATTTTCCGTGTACGCAAATATCTATGCCGTCTATTTCTATTTTTTAAGAATGTTAATTAAGATATACAAACAGGAATCGCATCCAAATGATTTAATATATTGTGATTTTACTAGCATTGCTACAAATATATTACTGAGCGAAGAAAGCTTATGCTTTGGAAGTGTTGCGAACGAATAGTAAAATGCTGATATTGAGTTTTTCCCTGCATGAGAGCCTAACGGATCATCTACCGAAAAATCATCGTTTTATAGAAAATAAGGAATAATCGTTTTACCACATATTTTTCTTTTATGTTTTTCCATCATTCTCCACTAGTAAAGGATGAAAACCTGCTTTCCGACTTTTCTATTTCTTCCTGAATTTCATCGAAGACGTCTGGAGGTTCAAGGAACTTTTTTATTTGAAACTCGATAGGCATAACTATACATTTTGATAACTTTTCCTCTAAAACGGATATAACTTTCTTTAAGCTTGGGAGTATTTGATTATTTATGACAAAGGATTGATGGTACTGATAAAGATTAAGAGAATTTAAAAGTTTCAAAAACTTATATTCAGTCTCTATTTCTTTAAAAAAATCTAAATTGACTTCTACAATGTTATTTATTTTAACCTGATTTTTTTCTGGAAAGTTTCTAAATTCATTTCTCCAAGATGTTACAGTGTAATTCAAAATTTCTTTTAATATATTTTGGAACTCAATTACTTGTACTCTTGTTAAATTAGGTTTTGCGTACAGGAAATAAATAGTTTTCAAAATATAAAGTCTGAAGCATTTTTCAAAATTTCTAATGTTAGTTCCCACAATATTCTCATTATTGTTTGTGCAGAGGTATGGTACATTTGCTTCAAAATTATCAGGATTATCACTGCCTATATTTTCATTAACAGATGTTTCTTGGCATTGTAAAGATGATTCTATAATATGTGATTTTAATGAGTGACGTTTGAAAGCATGAACTGAAGAAAAAACTTGTAAACAGCTGTTAACTCCACATCTATAAACTTTTTCATATTTATTTCGTGGCGTGTGAAATGTGTCTAAATGAAGACAGAGTGCAGATATTTCATTATACCCATTTTTACATAAATAACAGTAAAACATGTTGGTCTTTTGTAACCTATCTAATAATATAAACAATCTAAGGCCTTAAGTAATAAATGATGTGAAAATAAAATACCATCTACAGCTACAATACTTTTTTTAAAAATGTCATCCTCCTGTACAACTATTATTAAAGGTTGCAGAGTACTACCTTTCTGTTTTTGAAGCTCGCTTAATGAGGTAAGCTTTTGCTGTACTTCTCTGTCAGTTTCTACTACTTGAACCATAGAGCCGATAGAGTCTTGTATTGATGGTTTATGGTGCTCGACACCGTGAGCCGTTTTCGTCTCATATCTCGTTCCAGGTGGTAACAAATTGTGCAGTGCAACTATTGATGCAAAAGTCTTAGAATCAGTAAATTACAACGTTGTTGAGTATATTTTAAAATTTATAGAAAAAATATTACCGCCGTCTTCTTCCTCGCTTGGTGTGTTTTCAAGCTTATTTCTCTCCTTAGCGATACTTAATATTTCCGATTGAACTATTTTCCACTTTGAGAACAAATTATGCTCCGAATTTGCCTAAAAAGGATTATTAATAATCTCATTTAAAAAGAATGTAGTACTTTAATTAATTAAATATCCACTTTAGAAAGCTGCTCTGCGGATAATAATATAATTAGTGTGACTCCCCTTAGTTTGATTGTTAAAGTGGTGTTTCGTATATATTTCTAGAACGGTTCGTCGAACAGTAAAAATGATTATAACCAATTTCATAGCATTTTATATTCTGAAGAACTTTTCAGTATACAATAAGAACGCCTAGGACTGACCGTTTTCACAATATATTTTAGTATGGCAACACCATCAACGGGTTACTAGAATTGGTCTATTTTTGAAATTATATTTACTATTTTATGAAAATAACGTGTACAAAATTTCACCTCTCTTAGTCGACGCGTTCTCAGACAGAGTCGAAATATATAGTGAGAAATGGGAAGAATGTGCGTCTAGAGCTACGAAATGTAGCACAGACATTTTCATCTTGGTAGCTTTAATATTCAGCCGGCTTTTCCATGAACTCGTTGCTCCGAACTTCAATTGCCTTAGTAATAAGACGTTTTATCAACCAATCAAGCTTTATGTGAAGCAGAATAGGATCCGCATTATCTATGAACGGCAATTTGTACAGCCATTTCATAGTTTTAGATACACATTCTATATAATCTATAGTATAATAATTATAATGCTTACCAGTCTATGACCATAGGAATGTTTATATAGAGGCCAGTGTCTTAAGATAGGAGCAATTGCCTTGTCTTCACATAAGGTGATCTCTTTCCTTCTTTGTTTAAAAGTTTTGCTCCACTTTTCTTCCACCGTTTGGCCAAGGCTGTTGGTTGTATAGAAGTCAGAGCTTGTCAGAATCTTCAGTCTCCGGTTGACTTTCTAAAATAATAAAACGTTCCACATTATTAAATTTATAATAATTTTATAGAAAATATTGTACGTTTACCAGTTTGTGGCAACTCGTTCTCAATTTAACGTTTTACAGTTTTTTTTGAAGCAGTTCTTTATTTCTTAATTTTTTCATGGAATTATGATATTTGTGGTATAACGCTCCACGAGGATGGGTATTTTCAGTTCTTTCAATATAATACGAAGTCTGCAATAAAATTTGTATTATCTAAGGAAAATTAAATATAATAAACTCCCACCTCCTCCTCACTTGGAAATATTTCCCTTATTTTTGAGACAACTTTTATAAAATCATCGGGGTTAAGGTGTATATCATTTTGGATGCAATACTCCACTATAGAAGAAATAATATTTTTTCTAGAGTAATTGTCGACTTTGTTATGCTTTTCGTAATATTTGAAAGCCTCCTTCGCTGGAAAATGATTTTGTATGATGTCCTTTACGTCCTGTATTTACAGAGCTGAGAATTAAAATTATAAACTCTATATAGATATTTTAGTTACAATTTGATTAACAACATCCCGCAGTGAAAGTGGAGTAAGCGATCTGGATGCAGATGGGGTATTTGAGTTACTCCGAACGTTATGATGAATACTTTCAGAGGTAGTTACAGATAGTGTGTCCGCTACCGAAACTAATGTATGACCCTTGTTTAAAAAAATTAAATTTAAGAATAAACTATCTTTAAGAAAATAAACATTTCACAAACATTTTTTATTCTCCATTCAGGTAATCTGCTTTTGAATTTTGTTCTTATACCTATTAAGGTGATAAGCTGGTCTATGTCACTCCCTGTTATATGAGGTAGGCAGTCTGCGTCAATTTTGTGTTCTACAAAATAAAAAAATATGAGAAAGGGAAAGACTAACCTCCAAGGAGTGCATTATGTGGTGTGGCACCTTGGAACAAAGTTGCTAAGTCCTCATATAACCCCCAGCTTTACAATAATTCTTCAACGTCAACATTTATATCGTTGCGTGTTTCCAAACATTTATCTTCATCTGGGGTTAATACTTGCGATATGTACGTAGACTGAGACAAATCAGTATATTCGGTTTCTATTCCATAATCAGATGTATGTGGACTTCCCGCATTAAACACTTTAAAACATTAATAATGTTGTAGTAAGGAAAAAAATAATATGTATAATATACCTGTCTAAACAAACCCTAATTTTAACGGTCTTTTCTTGTAATGAAATTTTACAAACAACATTTCTGATAATAAATTTTTCTTTCCTGAATTCTTTTCCAACCAACTATGCCTTCTTTTGGTAAAAATTAAACAAAAGGAACCTTATTTAACTTTTGTGCAGTATGTTGTTCAAAGACTTTTATTAACAAATATATTTGCGTGAGGAAGTAATCAAGTAAAAGAAGTGAAAGTGTAAAAAAAAACAATACGTTTCACCCAAACAAAACGAAATTTAAAAGACCATGGAACTTAGACTTGAAATTAAGCTACCTGTCTTCCTGGAATTACATAGACGTACTTTATGTTTCAGAATTTCCTCTGTCAAAATGCGAATTGAACATAAATATGAGAAATTTAGTTTTCGTTTGAATAATTTGCACTTAAACGCTATTTAAGTACATAGACCTGATACGAAATACACTGAGTTTTTTCTTTGTTGAATTTAAATGACATTGTTGAAGTTGGTAACAACGAACGCAATAAATAAGATAACAGAACACAAAAGTAAGGAATGCATAAGCTTTTCTCCTAGATTTATTTTCTATTAAATTCAATGGTACTTGTAAATTTATGTAATTAGCTAATGCTCGGATAAGCAATTTTTGTATATTACTAGTGGACTGTTATTTAGAAAAAAGTAGGTATACTTACATAGCACAGACCGAGCGGTGTAAACTGAGGAACATCCATGTTCAGTAAATCACTATTCTGAATTTTTTCTTCAATTATTAGCTTTGCTGTCCAAATATGAAATCTTGACTCACAACTTACAATATTATTTGCGGTATATTTACAGTTAGTACGATCACTTTTAACGCTGTACGTGTTTTTTGCCTCAGTTTTGTTTTTATTTTTTTCACTTTTCACATTAACAGTGATAACACACAGTAATTGTTGCCAGAGAATAGCAAGTGTACTAGCGACACAAATCCAAAAAATGCGCAGAAGGTACAAGGGACGCGCAGAAACCTAAAGATGTAGTAATTTTTACTCCGACGTAGTAAATTTTAATATTTCTGTTATATCGCAACACTTTCAAAGCTGTACGTGTGTTTTGCTTCAGTTCTTTTTATTTTTTCACTTTCCAATTTAAAAATGATAACACACAGTAATTATTGCCAGAGAATAAGGCAACTGTAATTCCAAAAAATTGCGCAGAAGGTACAAGGGACGCGTAGAAACCTATGAAGTAATTTTAACTCCGGCGTAGTAAATTTAACTATTTCGTTATAGTGCAACGATCACTCACGATGTTGTCGAGTTGAATACCACTGGGCTATTGACGAAGATTTACAAATTACCACCGCATCATTATTTTAACAATCCTCGTGCTGTTAGAATTTACAATTAAATTGTAAATTCTACCAATACACTTTTCTGTAATTTTTACAATTTTCGTAGTGCAATCTACAATTAATGAGAAAATTTAGACGTTTTGGTAGTCAAAGCAGTTTTTCCCGCAGTAAAAGCTACTATTTTGAATTTTACAAATCATAATTGTACAATTTACTGATTTTTTTCTTTGCGTGATGGAATCGTGGAATTGGGTGATTGCAATGGGAGTAACAAAGCAAGAAAATTGAGATATTGTGCCTTCTTCCATGAAAAAAGAGACATTATCCAGAATTAATATGTGCAAAAAGGATAGACAATCCATCCAAAAATTTTCACAAATCTGGCACATAAAATTTCACTCATTCCGTAATCCGTTACATCGTCGTTCTTTGATATCGGTTCTCTTCCAATGAGCCTGCTGTTGGGACAGGAAGTTTTGACAATATCAACTTCTTGCAGTTTTAATGCCTTCTTCTTCACGGTGGTGATACCACCACAGACAGCACAAACATAGTTCAGGAATGAAACCTTGTGGAGGAGAAACGTGCTAGAAATCCTCACCAAGAGAAAATTAAGCCATGTGCGTGCTAATATCCCATACGATGAAACCACAACAATGTCTTTGCAACGTAATCGTACAGCATTCATCTCATGCGTGTACACGTGTTGTTGTTAATTATTGCCCCCTGGTCGATGATTGATTGATTTCTGAATGATTTGGGTCCAATCCTGTGTCGGTATTAATTCTATTTAATTCCCAAACAATATTTATATTTCTAGTCTGACGATCAACCGTTGTTGGCTGCCGAAAAAGTTGTTGGATGAAGCGCAACTGATACTTTCTTTTTTACTTCGCTAATGGCTTGGCTTGAGTCGCCTTATCTTTTTTATTTCAAGCTTTTTATCGTCTTTTGCTGCTTCAGCCATCTACATCGCTCTCGCCGTTGCTCAACCACGAACCTCATAACTGTCTTATGTAATTTATGTTTGGTCAGCATATCTCGTCTGAAGTGGTGTTTATGTTGCACTTACGCAGGCAATAATTTGGAGACATGTGCAAGTAATAATTTAAATTATTTAGGGCGGCACATGTGATACGCGATATCTGTATAATTTCAGATATCGGATCAAATTGGGGTTGTAACACACCATCCCCCTTATGAAAAGTCGAAGTTCGTCCTTTGAAGACTGAGACTTTTAATGACCGAGATCTGTTATGAAGACGAATGTCAGGCAATGGAAGCGCGACGAGATGTGGTTAACTGCGAGAGCAGAAAAAAAATGCAAGAATTTACAGTTAAGTTGAGTTAAATTTGAGGCTTAAGATACCTTCAATCCAACACGGTTCGCAATCATTGATCGCTTTAGTCAATACAAGTGAATTTAAAAAGCATTCATTCACCATTACTAAAAATTATTAATCATATTGATGCTGTTTTGTGTGGGCACTTGGTGAAACATATTCTAAATTTTAGGCAAAATTTAAATAATTTAAAAAACACTTGGCAATTTATGTTTTAAGCAGAACATAAATTGCCAAGTGTTTTTTAAATTATTTAAATTTTGCTTAAAATTTACATCAAAAATTATAATATTTACTACAAAAATTTTAAAACTATACCATAAATTAAGTATACAACTATGAAACTGTACCATTAATTCAGCACTAAAATACAACTTTTTGTTTTATTTTTGTTTTATTATAATTTTTTTTTATTTTTTTTTGCATTAACCTTTGCTTAGTCAGTAGTATTCTACCCTTAATCTCGCATAATGTCCTTAAATATAATACACGTCTTACCAAAAGAGGTAGGTATGTACATATGTTTTATACCATAATCTAAATTCACAAAAGTCAATGTAACATCTTGTTGTAAGAGTTCTATTTTAGTAATTTAAATCATACTTGGTAGTACGACATAATGGTGAGGGTTTAGGTGTTACATTCACATTTTGTATTTTGTCTTCGCATTGGACTGTTTTCGAAATGCTTGGTATATCATTTTGTCTAGAGGTGCTTCTAGACTTGGTTTTGATTTAGTCTTAGCTTTCAGCTTCGTTTTAAAAATAAGGGAGGCTACTATTATTAAAACTATTGCTATTACAACATAAATGGTAGCAAAATGGTGTATATCATGTTCGGACACAGGGGTCAGTTCTTTACATTCGTGCTCCCTTAAAACTCTTAGGTCTGCGTACAGTTTTTCCAGACTTTCGTCGTTTAAATATTTCAGAAATAATGTTTTAGCAATAATGTTATTTGGCTTAGTGGAGTGACTCTTTTCTCTTGAAACTTCGGTTATGTTAACACTTGGCATATAAGCCTTATTTAGTTTGGCTATTTTAGAATCATGTCCTCTAATGGCAAATTTGTTGCCTCGCAAGGAACATCTGGATGAAATTTCCAATGTTCCGCATCCAGCGAGTGTAATAGTTTTCTCCTCCCTTACGGGGTCTTCGCACAATATTTCAATGCTTGTTTCATTTGCTATGACAAAAATCTATTGATTCGGTTGATATAACTGTATCCAGAAGTCCATTGAATTAACTTCTCGTATTTCACAAGTACTGGGAATAATTTTAGGATACTTTAGTAAGTCAACTTCGCATATATTATGTTCAAGGTTTGTATTGGAGTCGAAGTGGCTTGCTTTACATAAGTGATGTTCGTAAACATCCAATATACAAGTTTGAAGGTCGAACTCATCCATTGGATAGTAGTGTTCTTTATTAGAATCCATCAATAAGTACCCAGGACTTGGTTTAATAAATACCGTTCTTGAGTTCGATGGAGTAGGAATAGGTATTCACGTGTAGACGTTATACGATTCCCTATACGGAAGAGGGATTTTGAACACAAATAAACGTTTGTTATTCACATGGGAGATATCAACCGTACCAACTCTGTAATAATATTGAATATTGGCCTCATTTAGAGGTGCTGGTAAAGCTAAGGTTATTGGGATATTATTTTGGATATCGCTTAGTGCTTTCAGGAGTTGTTGTGAGGTAAGTATAATCGGATGCAGTCTGTTGTATTTGAAATTTTGTACGAGATTCAAAATCGTATTTTGTATGTTTTGATGCCTAAGTACCAGGAGTTAACGTAGGATATGAATTTTTCAAATTCTAGGGTCTTATTGGTATGAACTTTGTCTTTGCTCAGACGATTTAAGATTTCCGAATATTTTGCGAACTGTTTTCCGATGTTTCGAAATTCTTCCCTAAATGATGCTCTTGTTTTGGCGATCAAATTTTTAGTAGTTTCCAGTACGGAGATTTGATTTTGAATTAACTTTTGTAAATGGTTCTCGTTTTTATGGAGAATTCTAATCTGCTCGTCGTAGTATTTCCCGTCATTTTCATTTAAGATACCGAAAGCGTATTTAGATATATAACCTACAGCATTAAACAGGGCTCTTCTTGATACTTAATGCTCCGTATTTATAAGTTCGTCTATTTTGTCGATGTCGAAGAGATTTAATTCTAATTGCTTCGTGATTGCGTCACAGATTTCGGTAGTGTTTTCTAGTTTTTGCATGTCTTTGCAAACTTCCATACCTTGTGACAACATATGCGTAATATGTTTGTAAATCAATTTAAAGTTTCTTAAGTCATAATACACAAATAGTTTCCATTCCCTGTTGACCAGATGGACTGGACCTAAAAGCTCGAAGTAAATGCCTGTTGCACCTGTAATTTTTTGATCCGGACGCGATTGTTTGCAGCAATTGTGCTGCAAGTTATGAGAGTGAGTGAAAGCATTACCCTGAAACACACACTATTTAGTATCATCGCTACAATAACTGATTTGATTAGTAGAGATAGTTCCGATTGGACGCATTGAAGAAAAATGAAGATATAAATTCAAGCAGTTATAGACTGCCCCACTAGAGATCATGTCGCGAGTTCTAGAGGTCACCTAGTAGGTCTGAGGCTACTCGATAAAAAGTTTCAAGTTGTTGTTGTGTAAAGATCTACTTCGTCTGCCACATTTTATTGTGCTGTTTTCCATGGAATTCACCTTACTTAATTTATCTTTCCTGGCATTGTTTTTTAGACGGACTTTGCCATCGACAAAGAATGGTTTGCCTTTGGAGATATTATCATAATTGACCTTTGATTTTAACTTATGGGTTTTTATACTTTGCTTCGCGATTTGATGTGTAGGAGCTACTTGGAATCTTGCCTTAAGCTCAACTGCGGAAGTGTCGTAGTTATAAGATGGTTCAGGTGAAGCTTCAAGAGTAGATGAAATTCTACAATAATTCATAGGGAGTAAAGTTTGTACTAGTATGGGGTGTCATATTGTAACGAAGATTGAGAATGGCAAGCATGTATCCCAAGACATAGGGTTTTTGGTGGTGCAATGCCTGAGATACTCCGCCAACGTGCGGTGACTTCTTCCCAGCGCACCATTTGTATGCGGGTGATATGGACTGGTACGCGCTTTTCATGATTTACGACATTTAAAATACAAATATAAGTATTGCAGCTATTTTTAAGCTCCCCCAGCACAAAAAACATATTGAAGTGCTCGTATAATTTAGAAGTGGTAACACTATTCATGTGACACATTGCAAAATGGTAGGTTTGCTGTCATGTGAAAGTGGTGTTGTTTAGATTTCGAACATTTATTCTGGGTTTTCGCTGATTTAAGGTAAGGAAATGTTTGGAAAAAAGTCTCTATTTGTGATACATCTTAGTGTATTGCTAAAAAGTTAATAATCTAAATGGTTTTGTGAGACATTTAAGCATTTTTTTTTTATTTCTGGGGTGCCAACATTTGGTATTGCGATCATGAATTTTCCATATTATTAGCACCTGTGATAATAATTGGTGTTTTTGAAATAAAAAGAATATCTAACAAAATTTGATTGTATAGCTTTATTTACATTAAGGTAAAAGTGATTCCTTTCCTGAAAATATCCCAAATTAGTTTTTTCAAAACAATGGCCCCATGCTATTATCAACAGTTTTATTTATTAGCATAGTGCTGATAATTGCACCAAGCTTGTGCCAATAATAGGATTTAATGTACTCCTGCTGGTAATTAATAAGTCCCAACTTACGTTCTTTTTTCAGATTTGGAAGAACTGAAATGGGTCCAAATAAAGCTTTGTGAAAAAGAAAATTTCCAATACAATACATAAACGGAATCGGTATAACCCCGATTAGTTAATAAAAGCACTCGAGGCCGTTAATCAGAAAATGGGTAAGAAACTTACATCTAAACATTCAATGTACCAACGGGAACGATACAATTTCGGTTGAGAAATAAACACCATAAAGACCTTTCAGGTCCAAGTCCTGTCTTAATAAACGCCGAAGAGGATATTCTAGTGCAGTGGATCAAAGACAGTTGCCGCAAAATAGATTTACAGCTAAGCGTAGGCATTTTCATAAAGAATCCTGTCGACAGAACCCTTTTAAAGATGACATACCAGGTACCAAATGGTACCAACTCTTTTTGCAACGCCACCAGGAACTCAGCGAACGTACTCCTGAGGCAGTTACAAGTGCAAATGCAGCTGTCTCAGAACAAGATATCAGACGATGGTTTACGAAAATTGAAAAGCATTTGAAAGATACTGAATACTACGACATTCTTTCAGATCCTTGTCGGGTTTTTAATGGGGACGAATCAAACTTTCAGCTGTGCCCAAAAAGCGGAAGAGTTATTGCAATGAGAAGCGAGTAGCTTGTATACGAAGTTGATCGCGCAGCTGCATAATCTGCTCTACCAGTCTTATTCACGTTTTGTGCGAATGGAGAAATCTCGCCTCCAATGGTTACTTTTCCCAATAAGAGGTTGTCTAAAGATATTACGTCAAAAGTACCAGGAGATTGGGGCATAGGCCTCAGTGACACGGGCTGGATGAAAGCGGAACTCTTTTATGACTACATAAAAAATGTTTTTCATCCTCATCTGCTACGTATACAAAGGCAATTCCCCGTGTTACTATTTGTAGATGGCCACAAAACACACCTTACTCTGGAAATAATCGAGCTATGCAGAAGCTTGGACATAGTACTCGTGGCTCTATATCCAAATGCAAATAGATTGCTACAGCCAGCTGATGTTGCTGCTTTTAGGCCTCTTAAGCAAGCATGGAAAGACAGTGTTCTAAGGTGGAGGCGAGATAATCCGCTGTCAATACTTACGAAGATTGATTTTGTACCAGTGCTTAAAGAAGCCCTCGAACATGGCATAAAAACATCGACTATAATCAACGGCTTTAAAGCAACAGGATTATGTCCATGGCATTGCAATGTTATTGATTTCAGAAAATGTCTTTGAAAAAACATAATTGTTACTGATAGCACAGTAGATGTCATAAACAAAAAAGATGATTTGCAATCGAAACTCACAGAAAAACTCATGAATAAAGATATTTTTTAATAAAGATATTTTAATAAAGTCACAGAAAAACTCATGAATAGAGATATTTTTAATAAAATACTGGGAGAACAAAAAAGGACTGTATTGCAAAATCTTACCGAAGATTGCCTATCAGAAAGTGACATTATTTTGAAAAAGTTATTTAATTTTTTCCAAGATGATAAAAAAAAGACAACTGATCCTGTTTATCAACGGCCACAACTTTCGGCATTCCAAATGATATCTGAGAATGAGATTGTAGGCAGCCCTATGAATAATACAACCGCAAGAAATAATTCCGAGAAGGTTGATATAAATAATATCCCTATTTTATTACACCCTAGATGAAATCTATAAGTTATTTTGATTTTTGCATGTCCGTCCGTCCGTCCTTCCGTCCGTCCGTCTGTCTCTGTGCGCACGATAGCTCGAGAACGCGTACACTTAGGGAGCTGAAATTTTGTACAGGGACTTCAAAAGAAAAAAGTAAAATTAAGTTCGAAAATGAGACAAATCGGGCAACTCCTTCGTGGGGTTGCCATAAAAAAATTTCTTTTTCCGCTATATACTTGAAAACTGCCTGAGAACGCGTCCACGTAAAGAGCTGAAATTTAGTACATGGTGTTTTCATTGTATTAGCAAATAATATTTTAAAAATGAACTAAAGCAGGCAACTCCTTCTTGGTGTTGCCATATAAAAATTTAGGTTTTTTACGTATACTGTGAAAACGATCAGTCCAAGACATTTTTATTGTAATAAAAACTTCTTCAGAATATGAAATCCTATAAGATTGGTTATAATCATTTTTTCTGTCCGACGAACCGTTCTAGATGTATATGCGAAAAACCACTGAAAAAAATCAAAATGCTCAAATGGGTGCCCATACGAAATTTCATACGGACATTCATCTAGGGTATCATAAAAATTGGTCTTAGACCAATATTAGCTTTTTTACTTGTTTTTAGATGATTTTAGTGTATCGCAAGACGAAGGGCCAGTAACAGTAATCCGCTAAGTTAAAATACACAAATCAGCAAATCGATCGGAAAATAGTGCCGATCATGAGCCTGATATATCAAGCACGATGTGTATTACCGAAGAACAAATAAGTAATCAACATAAATCTCCAATTAAACTAAATGATGACCTTGTGAATGAAAAAACCTCAGAACGAAAAGGCATCAGACAAATAGAGAGAACATCTTTTGTTCTTACGTTAAACGAACGGCATGGAAGAGAAGCCGATAAACGTAGAGAAAAAAGCCTTAAAGAAGAACAGATTAAAAACGCAGAGAAGATAGGTTGAAGAAACAACTCGAAATAAAAAATAAAATAAAACCCGCGAAAACTAAAACAATAAAACAAAAATATAAACCAAAGAATGAAAACATAATTAATAATGATCTGAAGAGCAAAGGTATAAAGAAGCAAAAAAACAGGACATGGGAATATGATAGATACCAGCAGAAAAACAAATTACGGTACTTTCGGATATCAAAATTACCGTGCCTTTGAGATCTCAATACTTCCAATCTGCATCTCCACATGAAGAAGGAAAATATAATAGCGAAGGCGATAAAGTTGATAACACCATTACACGCAAGAAGAAGTCTACAGTCGAAGAGCTGGAAAAAATGTTAACTGAAGAAGACTAAGTGCATTACTTTAAGTTAAGATTATGACTAATATTTGAAGTGCTTTAATTTTGTATGACTCCTAGTTTGCATTTAATTTCTTACAAACTGAAGAATGATTTATAAATAAAAATAACCAGACTATACGTGTTTTATTTCAATAACTATAAAGGTTTTACTTCAGGTGCTGAAGGCACTTTCACATCAAAAACAAGAACAGAAAAATGTAAACCGAAAAACTCAATTTATTCCACTTTAAAACAAGATTTTTGTTCCAATGATTAATAAAATCCAGAGAAATAGGATAAACTAAGAATTTTACTGAGAAAATAGTTATATTTATTTCATTTGAAGAAAAACACAACTTTTATGTTTCATTGGCCGAAAAACTTTTTCGGCGGGAAAATTGGTCCGATAAATTATAAAAGTTGTGTATTCTTAAAAATTCTAAGATAAATATACTATTTTATTAGTAATATTATTAGTTTATCCTATTTCCTATGATTTTATTAATCATTGGAGCAAAAATCTTGTTTTACAGTGGAATAAATTTAGTTTTTCGGTTTACATTTTTTCGATTCTTGTGTTTGGTGTGAAAGTGCCTTAATAATTAAGTAAGTGGATGCTAATAATTAGCAAAAAAGTGCCAACAATCGGAGCTTATGTACAAATTAAAAAAAAAAGAAAAATTCCTAAAGTATTTCATTATGATCAACATAAGTGTATTATAAACTAAAATTTGAATAACAATTGAGTGCTATTCAGACCTGTAGCGGAGCCAGAAATCATATCTTGCCAAACGACATCAATTTAAAATGCAAAGATCTGTTAAAGTGCTAATAATTGGGTCTCTCACCCTAACTGAATTTTTTTTTTAGATAAAAATGCTTTTCAGCGATTTATATTAAAACGTTGCAAACCATACTAAAAACTTTCACACAAATGCATTGAGACGAAACCGTCGCAAACGATATCAGAATTCCACATACATGCGTTGAGTAGAAACTATCCCGATTTATATCGAAATTTCGATTTCACATAAATAGTTGGGAAGATACATCGCAAATTATATAAAAATTTCACATAAATATGTTGAAGAGAAACAGTCGCAAATTATAATGCCACACAGAGAGGGTAAATAACTCTCCTCTCTCTTTATCGACTTTCTCGACTAATTCAAGCTAATACGATTTTTGAAGTTATTATAAGCGATGACGACATTGATTTCGAATGAAAATAAATGGAAATGATGCATGATTACCAAATCACGAAACACGTACACTTGCCTAAGAAAAACGTCGCAAACCACTAAAATTTCGCTTAAAAGAGAGGGCAAAATACTCCACACTTTTTATTTTCTTTCTGATTAATTCAAATCAATCAATTATTATTTAAATTTCACTTTTCACTTCTTTTCTGATTATGTTCTGAATATTATAGCTTAATTAATTAGAATTTTACTTTACCAAAATACCATATCAAGATGCAAGGCATGCATTTAATTCCATTTAATTGCACATTGCACTGTTATAGACAGCGCACTGCCCCACTACGCGGGAAAGATAACAGATATTCACGCGGAATAAATTAAAAACTCTTAAGGGTACACAGAGAAGACAAAACAAAAAACGCACGCACACCAAACAGACCGTACAAAACGAACAAAGGAAGAATACAAACACACACAGAAAACACATCATCCACACCTATTAGTGGAGATACATCTTTGGTAGTATGACCGCGAAGATAAATGTGGGATGAAAATAGCAAACATGAAAGCAGATAAAAGAAATTAGGACCAAGTAGATTGAACAAACAAAGAAGAAAATAAACCGAAGAAGAGTAATAAGAAATTCATCAAGATACAATACATAAATAACGATGAATAATGGTAAGATACTAAGAATGGTGATGACAGAACTGGGGAAAATAAGGAAAAAGATAAAAATAAGAACAAAAGACTGAACAACGATTAATAATAAATAAATAATAGATAAAGAGCTAAAGATGATAGAAATAGAATCAATATAGATGAGTACAATTGCGTAAAATAATGATACATAGGGTAACCAATAATGACCCGTCAGACAGCGAAGACATAGTTGAGGTATGAAACTTCCTGGAGAAGAAACGTGATAGAGATCCTCACCAAGAGAAAAATTAAGAAATGTGAGTAGTAAGGGTACCACCTCCCTATACTTTTACATTACGTCCGATAGAGACAACTGCTACGAGGATCCCACTCGCTGGTTTTCTGCAAGACGGTTCCCACCGCCGATAAGAAGTTCTTGAGGAGGGAGTAGGATAGACACGTCCCTGTCGCAAGCATTGGGAGGTAAAAATAAAAAAGCTGACTTGATACCGTGTTGTCTTGATGCCGGCTGTTGGTTGAAATGAGAGAGCTGGTGCTGTCTGTGGCAAGGAAGGGAGATCGGTACTGTTTTGGAAAGGTCCAGTTGCTAGAATGGCTGAGCCTAGTGGGTGCAAGCAGGCGTACTATAGGCGGCTTACGTACAAGCATAGTAAAGTTTTATAAAATTGCACTACCAGGCAAGCAGATAACTAAAGCACAAAATCTTGCACCCATATGTAGCAAGCATGCATGGTTTAAACCTGTATCGCTGTCTTCATTTCTTCAGCGGTTATCGCGCCTCTATTTTATATTCCGTTCATTTTTTTCTTCCACCCCAAACAAGCTTTGATCAGTTAGTCACACTTCTTCAACGTCATTTTTCCATACGAGTTTTAAAACTTGAACTTGACCGCGATGCGGTCACGAGTTGTTGTTTCTTTATGCATAGAATTTTAAGTCTACCTGAATTGAAACTTCGAGACATGTGGGTGACTTTATTTCCGGAATATTTTTTGATGTAAAGGAAAAAAGATTAAGGAAAGATCGCAAAGAGCAAGTTCTGATGCTGCTTATGCAAGGGTTCTTGATTCTTGTGGCGTTCAATACTGCTGGTGTATGATAATGAGCTGCAAAACAAGAATAGATCGGCGGCAGTCAGTGAACTTGATGTTGTGAACGACACGAATGTGGGTGAAGGTGAGCTAAAAGAAACGGGTTGCTTGAGTAAAATAAAAAACCAGTTCGGCTGATATGCCTTAATTGAAGGTCAGTAAAGATAGACTGTATAGCGGATAGACAATTTCTTTTACAAAAGACGTACATATTTAATTTTTTATTCGCGCTTTTTAAAACTTATTTTCAAAAATCCTCCTTTGGTATCATCTTTTCCGTCAAAGATTTGATAACATCCCACGTGCTGTTGGTTAAGATCCTCAATCTGTCGCTGGGTCTTAATTTTTTCGTCAAAACGGGGGGGGGGGGGGGGTAAGAACACATATGTGTTGTCCACAAAGTGTACTGTCACGCGAAGTCCGTACTGCGTCTTTAACAGCTTGAAAGACTTCACCTGATACTACTTCCCCAGCTCCAACTCTGTGATTGGCACAAAAGTGTCGTAGCTATTTTCCGACACAATTTGCAACAGTTCAAAAGTGTTCTGTAAAAATAGAGTTATAGTAATGCCTGCTTTACAATAATCAGAAAAATGTTCGGTACCTACCATTGTATACCAAAAAGTTTTCCTGGCCCGTGAGTTAAACTGTAGTTGATGTTGAAAACTGTTTTGAGGATGACTAGAGAAAACACGGCCCTATATACTGTTTGGGTTCGCCGTCTTTTTCAAGTAGGGATGGTTAAAAGTAAATTTATTATTATGGCCGATGTATTAAAAGTAAATTTATTATTATGGCCGATTTGAAAGGTTATCTATGTGTAATATTATTATTTCAACCTAGAATAAGTGCTGTTCTTTAATCATAAGGCAGATCCTGTATTGCTGCAACTTTACAAGATAATTTAGATGCAATTCAGCCGCAGAGCGTGTTTAAAAAAAGGCAAGTTATGCTAAGTGCATTGTGGCGTTATTGTTCTAGTAATATTGTCACATAGGCTGAGATCTGTTCTTAATTTTTGAAGGAGGTACAACTTTGTTGCAATTTAAACGAAACGTCTTGATTTGAAAGTTATGTTAAGGGAATTGTAGAATTATTATTCTAGTAATATTTTCGCGTAGGTTGAGACCTGTCTTCCATTTGTGCAGGAGGTGCAGCTTTGCTGCAATTTA
Source organism: Dioctria linearis (assembly GCA_963930735.1). NCBI lineage: Eukaryota > Metazoa > Arthropoda > Insecta > Diptera > Asilidae > Dioctria > Dioctria linearis. Next base: position 150,865,138 of record OZ005742.1, on the reverse strand, counting down.
AAAGAGAAGTTTGGGTTTTTGCCTGGCAAGAATAGCGAATAAAGGTTATGAGTTCTTAGTAGAAATATTAACATCTTACCTGGATTTTTCTTTTTGGGCCGAGCAAAAATGGCATAAAAGCCTACAGCGAAGTCGCAAAGAATCAGTCTTTGTTTGTTTCTGAAAAGTTCGAGTGTGGCTTCAAGGGCATTAAACTAATTTAAAAGTAAGTATAAAACTTGCCCGATCCGTTAACACTATAGGCTTAAAATTATCTCTTGTTTTTTTTTAAAGATACATTAATGATACTACCCGATGGCAAGCAGCTCACCCCCGCTGAAAACATCCTTCAACTAGAGGCAGAGGTACCAAGTCTGTATGGATTTAATAGAGTGGTAATTGTATAAAAGATATATTTTCGCTAGATTTAAGTAGCTGTAAATTAGACAATTAAAAAATGAAGTCGCACGAGTTAATTTCACATTTAAAAAGTGCGCTAAATTTAAACTCGGAAATTTTCTTATCCGCCTTAGACACCTGTGTAAAGGTAGTGAAAAAAGAAAATGTGCTATTTTCGTATCGTGAAAAATTTTGTCTATTATGGCTGCTGACAGAGTTTTCAATTCTGTATAATGTACCTCTTTCAAATGGGGTCTTAAAGAGCGCCTTTGATTATTTAGATGTAAGTGAAGCTAATAATTCCGCGGGCTGTGACGTTAACAACGGGGCGTCTGGGAGTAAACAAAATAACTCTGTCGTCTGCGGAAGTGAGACTAGTGCTTTACCAAAATCAAGTTGTGTGCAAGGTCAGGTATCTCAATACGGTTATGGCTATAATTTACTGTCAAGACAGCAAACATTTTTTAAACAGTTTAAAACGGCAGGCGTAAAAATTTCCTTTCAGCTACAGGATATTTCTGCTGTAAGTGAAAATCCCTTGGAAGTTTTAGAAAAAGCATCTGGCCATGTGTTTAAAGAACTGGTGGTAAATTCTGCAAAAGGCAGTAAGATTAGTTTTTCGCTAATGCTTCCAAATTCACCTCATGTTAAAAACATATGGAGTAGTCTCAGACCTATCGACCAATTAACCGGGGCATATATTATCGGATTGATTGCTAATGTTAACCAATCCAATGCTAGTTTTCTTTCTGATGATGTCTTGCAACTCAATGCAAATATCGTCAATTTTCCTTTCGCGGGGGGGGGGGATAGATCCCAGGTATGTGGCAGAAAGTCTGGTTTTATCACGGAAAACAAGTGTGATAGATGTTGGTAAAGATAATGACGTAACCTGTCTCCCTCGAAGCATTTGCTACGGTATTGAAATGACGTCAGAAAATTTTAATAATCGAAGCAGTTTTTCTGTTATTGCCTCATTGGATAAACTAGCACTATCACTGTGTAAAAATTCAAAGATGGTTATCACTGATAAAGGGTGTAGCATAAAAGACATTTACAAATTTCAAAAATTTTTGAAAAATTACCAAATCATTGTTTTCGATAATTTGAGAGATTCGGATTCGATTATTATTAGGCTACCTGATGAAAGCGATTTAGTAAAAAAAATATTTCTTTATTATTCAGAGACGTTAAAGCATTTATATGTAATTAAGTCGCTAACAGGCCTTTTTAATAAAAAATATGCCTGTTCTTTTTGCGATAGGTTAACAAACATGAAAATACATAAATGTGACCAGAAGTGTCGATATTGTGACTCTTATCCGCCGTGTGTATTTGTTGAAAAAGTCAAACCATGCGAAAACTGCAATCGCATGTTTAGAGGCGATACTTGTTTTACGAACCATACCCTAAATAAAATTCAGAATAAAAGCATATGCGAGACTTTTAATATATGCAAATTGTGTGGTAAGTTTCTTGTTCTTAACAAGAGAGAGTTCAAAGAACATTCTTGCAATGAATATTTTTGCAAGATTTGTTCTAAAATTGTTCCCCAAGAGCATCTTTGCTATATTAGGAGGTATAGAGGAAGTGTCGATAAAAAATTTTTAATAATATTTTTTGATTGCGAGAGCACTCAAAACACCTTATGTGAAAATAGCACCACATCTTATTTGCACATTGTGAACTTAATAATTGCACAGCAAATATGTCATAACTGTTACACAAAACAAGATATTAGAGAAAAATGTGATGTTTGTGGTGATAGGCAGCATGTGTTTAAATACGATAGTGAGACAAGCGTTGTAAATTTTTTTCTAGATTACTGCCTGAACGCCCGATCTTTTGTGTCTAAGGTGCACTGTGTTGCGCATAACCTACAGGGATATGACGGGCACTTTATTATTTCTGAGCTATTAGATAGAAATTTAAAAATAGAGCCTATAATGAATGGCTCTAAAATTATGAAAATGACGTGCGAGAATTTAATATTTATTGACTCTTTAAACTTTTTGGCACTCCCCCTTTCTAAATTTCCCGACGTTTTTGTCATTAAAGGTTATGAAAAGGGTTATTACCCTTATTACTTTAACACTGCTGAAAATATTGACTACATAGGGAGCTACCCTTCCCCTGACTTATATGGATACACCACCATGAAGTTAAAGGTTTTCAAACTGGTATAACACCGTATCTAAGGGCACTTTTAACAATAGAAAAGAGATGTTAAAATATTGCGAAAACGATGTTAATATTTTACGTTTGGGATGCACTCGATTTATGCAAGAATTTTTGGATATAACACAATTAAATCCTTTTACAGAAGCTATAACTATTGCATCAATCTGCATGCTCGCTTTCTGGAAAAATTACCTTAAAAATAATATTTTGGGTATAATGCCTAAAATGGATATTGCAAGTCTCAAAATCATTCCCTTATTGCCATAAAATGGCTAATTTGGGAAAGTCTGAAAACCAATCTGGAGATTGTATCTGTATATAATAAAGGAGAAGTGAAGCTGGCAAGAGGTGGATTACAAGTAGATGGGTTTAATTCAGAAACAAATACGGTTTATGAATTCTTTGGTTGTTTCTACCACGGATGTACAGACTGCTTTAAAATCCAAGAAGTGGCTAATAACACCACTCAGAAAATCGAGACTATGAGTCAAAGATTTGAGAGCACTCTTAAAAGAATTGATACAATTAAACGATTGGATTACAACTTGAATTATATATGGGAATGTGAATTCAGAAAATTCTTAAAAGCCAATCCTGATGTAGACCAAAAATTAAATGACCGCGTTGCAAACACCCCTCTACCGCTTAATCCACGTAATGCTGTTTTTGGTGGTCGTACAGAAGTTTTTAAACTATACCATAAAGTAAAAGAAAATGAGGTAATAAGGTATTTAGATTTCACAAGCTTGTACCCATATATTAATAAATACTCACCTTATCCTATCGAGCACCCTGTTATATTTCGCAATTGTGATATGCCTGCAGTATCAGAAATACTGTTAATGCACGGCTTTATTATGTGCTCTGTTATCACACCTTCTAACTTATTTGTACCTGTGCTACCTTTTAAAACTAATCTAAAATTATATTTTGCTCTTTGTAGAAAATGTTCAGATGAAAATAAAATTTCTGCATGTTGTCACAATGAAAAAGAAAGGGAAATTACAGGCGTGTGGGTTATACCCGAAGTAGCTTTAGCTGTAAAAAAAGGGTATCAAACAAAAAGGATTTTTGAAGTCTGATGACTATACTGTATATGATCCGGTTACAAGGACCGGTGGTCTATTTACAGATTATGTCAACACCTTCTTAAAAATTAAACAAGAGGCAAGCGGATGGGGGAGTAGATGTGTAACTGAAGATGAGAAAGATAATTTTCTTAAATTATATAAGATAAGAGAAAACATTATTTTGGACAAGGATCAAATTCGTAAAAATTGTGGTAGACGTAATACAGCAAAAATTTGTCTAAATTCTTTTTGGGGTAAATTTGCTCAAAGAGAAGACAGGAGTTATACTAAAGTTTTCAATAACTTTAAAGAGTTTTGTGACTTTATACAATCTCCAGGAATTAAAATTTGTTCCTTACATCCAATTAATAAAAACACATTGTGGGTGACGTGGAAGTATATTCAAAAAAATCTTAACAGTCTGCCGCACGTAAATATCCCTATTGCAGCGTACACAACTGCTTTTGCTAGACTTAAACTTTACGAGGTGTTAGAAAAAGTAGGGGATAATATTTTATATTGTGATACCGATAGCTTGATTTTTGTGGATAGTAAAGAAGATCCTTTACCATTTGACATTTCCAGCTTTCTGGGTGACCTAACGGATGAGATTGAATGTTTTGGAGCTAATGCTTTTATTTCAGAATTTATAAGCACCGGGCCGAAAACATACAGCCAGAAAATTGAAACTGAAAAAGGTCCTGAGTACATTACCAAATGTAAGGGTATTACAATTAATTTCGAAAATTCCAAAATTGTCAATTTCGAGTGTTTAAAATCGCTGGTTACTGAAGAGAGTTTTCAAGATCGAGTTTGCGTGATAAATGAGAAAAAATCAAACGAAAACGGACGGGAATTATTATATCTTCACTAGAGCAAAAACATTTGTCATTTACCTTTGACAAGCGTGTTGTTACTGAAAATTACTTTTCTTACCCCTACGGGTTCAAAAAGCGGAAATTAGGCAAATAAGTATAAAGATTGTTTAAAAGCTTACTGTACTTTTAATTAAAGGCTTAGCATTTTTAAAACTGTCAAGAATTTATTGTATTAAATAAGTTAATGTAAATTCAGGGTATATTTAAGAAATATGTTGTTATAAGGATTATTGTAGCCTAGACAGGAGCGCAGATAAAGTATCAGCTGACCATAACAGCCCATAATTGACAGCATTACGAAAGCTATCAGTGGCCTTGTTTATGTGCTTGCTACGTAGCACAGCCTATATAGCGCTGTTACTTTAACACTGTTTTTCTGCGTTTTACTTCATCTGTCAGAGCGTTTGTCATTTAAACTTCACATGATGTCAAGTATGGAAATATCAAAGCAAATTATCGTTAATTATTGCAGAAAAAACGAGAGGGAGAGGAAAAGAAGGCAATTGCAAAATATGAAAAAATTAAGGTAATATATTTAACATATTTTAAGTAGCTTTAACGAGTTTTATGATTGTTTTTAGGTTAATTCTAAGAAAGCATCAACAAACTGTTAAAATGTATTGCGAAGCAATGCATTCGATAATTTATAATTTCAGGCCCAGAGAAAGATTATTATGGGCTCATTTGCGGAGCAAGGATGTTTGGGAAAACTTATATGCAAACTTGGATGAACGAAGATGGCGTAAAGAGTTTAGAGTAAGCAGAGAACAGTTTGACTACATATGCAACGAGTTGAGAAATGAAATCAAGCCAAAGTTTAATCCCGTCTCCGATAAAAATTTTGTTCGTGTTGAGACGAAAGTTGCCATAACTTTATATAAATTAAAAAGTTGCGCTGAATATCAAGTGATTGGCAACATATTTGGTCTTCAAAAATCGACTATCCATTTTATTTTTTACGAAGTTATAGAGGCAACTGTAAAAATATTAACCCCGAAATGGATTAAAATGCCAAACTTAGAGGAGGCTCAACAAATATCATCCAACTTTAAAAGCATCTCAAAAATTAGTCAAATTCTTGGAGCTATTGAAGGGACGCACATCCCAATTAAAGCACCTTTAGAAGGCAATAGAGATTTATTGAACAGGAAAGGCTGGACATCCATTATTCTACAAGCTGTAGTAGATGACCATTACAGGTATACCTATTTGATATTTCCATTAAAAGCAGCCCTTAATGCATTTGTTAACATTTCAGTTTTCGAGACATTTCGTGTAAATTTCCTGGTAGTGCACATGACGCACTTGCATTGAAGGGTTCCTTTATTTATCAAAATGAAGCTTCGATATTTCCGGAAGTAAGTCAACAGGCAAAATATTTTGCTTTAATATTAATGTCTATTTTTCAGTCCGAATACTACATTAACAATACTACTATTCCATATTTTTTAATTGGAGATCCTGCTTATCCGCTGCTCCCTTGGATTATGAAGGACTTTCCAGGGCAAAACTTGGATACAATGCACTTTATGTTTAATAAGTCCTTAAACCGTGCTCGTGTAAAAGTAGAGCAAGCATTTGGAATGCTGAAAAATAAATGGAGAATGCTTTTGAAAAAATCGGATATCAATTATGAATTCGTTCCGAAAGTGGTTGCAGCTTCATGTACTTTTCATAACCTTGCTCTAAATGATGACTTGTCCTTGCAAAACAGCAATGATACATTAGAAAATGACGGAATATTGCAGCAACCCGATACTGTGGCGAGTAGATTTCCTGATAGTGCTGCAGGCATAAACATTCGAAATCTTTTATTTGAAGAATTTTGTCGAGAAAGCTTGTAAATTAAAATTTGATTACCAAAATAAATTGTTTATTCAAATTTCATCACAAATATACTATTATTAACGGCAAAAAAAGAAAACCAAATATCCTTCATTTTTATTTTAAACAAAATTACTATGATTACTGGGTTAAACTTTCAAGAAGGCATTTTTTTTATTATCCGGCACAACAGCAAAAGCGCTTTTTTCGTTCTTGCTGTTGTGCCGAAGAATTTAAAAAAAATGCCTTCTTGACCAAGTTTAAAGAAAATATAATATTTAATGGCAGTCCAGTTTCAGTCTTAAAAGATTGGCTACTCTTCATCCCGTATCCTCTGGGATCTTATTCGCCTTGATTAACATTATGATAAAACATAAATTCTAAAAACACAACAAAAATAGGTTCTTTTCTTATCTAGGAAAATTATGTGGGTAATATTGTTTTTTTTTCACTCGTCGGAATACACATAAGAATAAATAGGAGCACCAGTCTGCGACGAATTTGCTAAGTTTGCAAGAAACTGTTCATCACGTTCTTTCATTCGCTCCTCCCACTCCTGACTTTGGATCTGCAGATTTCTCAATTCTTCCAGAAACCGTTTATTTTCCTCTTGAATTGTTTTCCGGAAAGACTCAGAAAACATAGTTAAGGCATTGGCATATCCATTTTCCCCTAATAGAGAGGAAATATACAAAAATGACATATTTAATTTAATTCAATAAAAACAATTATACTTCTTGTGGATCTCCGTTGTCTACGGGAATTATTTGGAGTACTGTTACTAGCCAATGATTGTGGCAATTCCTGGTTGCAAACAGAATCTGAAAAGTAAAATTGTATTGAATATATATCCCCATTTTAGTTAAGCAGATTTCTTACCATTTTTCTTCCAGTACAGATACATCAGCACTTTCGAAACCTATTTGTGGCAATTCAGAACATGGGCGACCATCTAATAAAAGCTCCATCTTCTCAGCATATTGGAATTCTTCTCTGCAATTCCCACTTTTATTGTTATTTGTCTTCCACTTTAAAAACTGCGATTTCAATTTTGTATATTTATATTTTATTTGTTCGTAGCTCTCGCAATTTTTGCTCAACTTCTTTAAAGCATTCGTTTGCTCGAACTACTTTTGAGTCCAGCATTTTTGGCAACTTGATATCGATACAGATATCTAAGAATGTTTGGATTTCTGCATGAACCCAATTTTTACTTTTCTTTTTTGTTGACTCCATTTCTTAATACTATAAAATTTAAATATTCGTTCAGTACTAACTACTGCCCACTGGACGAAAAGTGAGGTTATAATTGATCAAAACAAACTTAATGAAGTATGTAGCATTTTTAGATGCGGTTTATGTGCTTGCTACAATGTTATTTCTCAGCTAAAGTAGCAGTGCTAATCTGGGCGACTCTGCTACAATAACAAGCGTTTATGTGCACAAATTTAGCACAGCCCGCCAATTCAGCTTAGCTAAACTTGCGCACATAAACAGGGCCAGTATCATACTTTTTGGAATCAGATATACGGATATTATTTTGTTACCGGAATCTGTAAAATAGTCACAGCTAAATAATGTGGATGCGTCATGCTTAAAATCTGACTGTAGATATATATATAGCCACATACCGTATTTTATCCTCAGATGATAATATGGATAAATTTAATTTGGACATCCAATTTGTGTGCGGAAACAACGGCCAGTACTTTTTTAAAGAACTTTCCGTACTTGCTGTTGGAACGATCATCCCAGATTCTTATCCCTCCCTACCCATACCAGGAATTGTCATCAAAGGCAAGGCGACAGATCCAGTATGACGTACAAAATATAAATGGACTGCATTGGAATGATGGAGACATTAGCTACAACAATTTGCCCGAAGTGTTTCCAAGATTTAAAAATGCAACAGTGTATGTAAAAGGCGAAATCAAGACTTCATTTGTCAGCAAATACTCGCCGACTTCAGAAATCATCGAACTTGGAGAAATACCTAGGCTAAGTGAACTTACAAATTATCAACTTCCTTGTAAGACCCACAATAATGTATCTTTTTTACGTTGCGCTCTTCAAAACTGTGTAAATATGTACCTGTATATGCTAATCAATAAAATTATAAAGTAAAATAAAAAAATTAAAAACTTAAATTGTTTTTATTTAAAAAATTTATTAAATGTTTATTATATCAAACAAAATATTGGTACTACAATACAAAGGTATCTCAAAGAAAAGTCTAGAATAATTCAGATGCACATAAGAAGTTCTAGACGGTATAAAAAAGTCTTCGTCAGGTAACAAAATTAAATTTTTACTTTTACACTTTTCGCAATATTTTTTATAATATTCTTTTACACTTTCGGCTGCATTGTTATTATGGAACATCGCAACCTTGAAGAAACTCAGCATATCAATTAATTTATAGAGCTCATTAAGGGTGAGCTGAATATTGCGTGTACCAACGGGAATTGTGTATTTCGTCTGAAGCTCTTCTTGGTTTGGCGGGAACATGTCTGGAATAACCTCTTCCTTTAGTTTGGTTAGATGTTTATAAACTTCCAGCCATCCAGAGTAAAATGTTGACACAGGTTCAAAACCATGACGGTGAAAGACTATTTTTACTTCAAATGAGGTCGGATCAAATCCGAGGACAACCTTCTGATTATGATGATGATCCAGATGATAAGTGTAGTTTAACAAAAGATCTTCGCCCGGGGCCTCTGAATCCTTTCTACCTTCTCTTCGTATCGGCCTAGCTTTTTGCTTTTTGGGTTTTGCGTCCATCACTTTAAACTCTTCTGCACACACTCTTTTTGCTCGTACCTTTTTAGACTTTTTAACTTTAGGTGTATGCTCCATTTTTAAACATTTTTTCAAGTATATTTTGCGATATAAATTCACAACTTTATTATCATTTAATCTAATATTATGGGCTTGCTGGAAGTGCCTTTTCCATTTTTTCCACCTAGGATTCAGGTTTTTATAGCTTTGATCTCAGCTTTACATGTTTGGCTACAAAAACCCCTCCAGATTGTGCACGATTTTATTTTTTTAGATATATACTGTGGTATAAATTAACAATTTTGCTATCATTTAAACTTAGATTGTTCGAATCAAATTGTTTTAAAAAGTTTTGAAAGCTTCGTCCTCTGCAGCGAGACACACAATAATGTCCGCAGGTTGATGAAAATTGGCCTTGCAATCGTTTTTTATTATTACTAAAAGAGCTTGCATTAGATAATAAAAATTATTTTAATTGCCATCTTAAAAAAAGATAATAAAAAATACTACTTGTTTTTTTTTTCCACAACGTACATGTATATTTTAAATTTACATATAATGTAACAGCCAACGCGTTTCGTCTTGTCAGGACATCTTCAGGGCTTTGCAGTACAACAAAAGTGTTATCCATAAAATCAGTGAACTAATAAAAATTGTCGAAAAAGCCTATTTGCGGGATATATTCCAAATGAATCAAAGTACTCTGCGGGGCCTTGTTTTGGGAAATAAAAGGCTACCCAATGAGTTCCACCTTTAGCTTGAATTAGATAATAAAAATTGTCGAAAAAGCCTATTTGCGGGATACTTTCCAAATGAATCAAACAAAGTACTCTGCGGGGCCTTGTTTTGGGAAATAAAAGGCTACCCAATGAGTTCCACCTTTATTTGCAGGATCCATATTAGCTATTACACATGCAGGCTTTCTTATCTTCTGTGGTAATTGGTTGCATGGAAAGATGCCTCTAAAAAACTTGTTTGTCATGCGGTTGTTTGATAATACATTTGTAAGCTGTAAGCTCAAGCGTGTTCATTCTTGTTCAGAACAAATGATGGTTTCCACGTCAATGATCTTGGTGTGAGAAGTAGCGTAGTTATTTAAAAATTCACTGGTTGCAACTCCACGAACAAATATTGTGGTAAATTTTGATAGAGTTTTTATAAGATCCGCATCCATACGCTTAAGTTCGAGATTACCAAATTTACTTATTTGTTCAGTACATCCTGTACTAGATGTAGGATACTTGAAAATTATTTCTTTCGCAAAAGACTTATTTTGCGCAGCGAATCCCGCAAAAGAAACTCTTTTTAAAAAGGTGAAGGGTCCACCGGAAAAGAACTCCACATTTACTAAACAGTAGCTCATTATAGATTGCGGATTAAGAGTCTTGAGTGAAATTAAGTTCGAAGATCGGTTAGTCAGCCTTATATAGATTTTTTTTAGAAGCTGGTGTATACATTTTTATCTTTACCTATATCAAGGCTGCTATCATATTCTGCATATACAATACATGTCACTGTGTTTTTTAGTGCTTCCTTAAACCTTCCTTCAATTCTCACCGTTCCCTGATTCAATAGATTTCCACATGTTGAATTATACGAGAGGTCTGTCGTTAAATCAAAAGCAAGTAGAAAACACCCGTTGTTAAAGAATTTTTTGAAATTTGGTGTCCTTTATCAAAATAATGTATACCGGTGCCTTTAAACAGCGTAATATATCCTCGAGTGCTAGCAGGATTTTCTTTTGAATAATAAAATTCCAGAGGTTGATTTGGCACCTGTACCCCGTTCACCGATAAGTTAAAACTGGTGATGTTGTTGTACTTGAAGTCGTAAGCATTTTTTGTTCGTTTTCCGGTATATGCGTCGTTGTCAACCATGCCAAAGACTAGTAGATTTGGTAATTGTCCTATAACCACATTTTCCAGTGATAATGTAAATGTATTTGCGGGTATTGTATAAGTCTTAACTTCAACTCGTTTATACGGATATATAGCGTTGGAGCGTTGGAGAACAGCTTCATGAGCCAGCAAGATGTTAGGATTGATAGTTACATGATTTATGTACATGGTTGCTTCTACTATCTTAACTCGTGGAGAATTGTCATCATCTTTTGACCAAAGGTAAAATTCCGGTTTTTCGAGTGATTAGACTACCCGTAAATCAACACCGTTCATTAATAATTTATCTTGATTAAACATATCGCCGTGAATCTTTCCCATCAGCTCAACAACATTACTTTTATCAAACAGCTTTTGTCTTGCCAAATAACCTTCATTTAGCTCAGGACTTTGAACTACCTCCATATTAGTTTGATCGAGATACCAGCCAACCGATTCCAAATGTGTTGAAGCGGCATCTTTTCCGTAATTTAATAAATTCTCAATATAGGCTCTATAGTTGTAATTGTTATCTGTTTGGGCAACCGGTTTTCCATTTAGATAAATTGTACGCGGAAAAGTGAGTGGAGTATGTTATTTACAAGGCCGGGGCCATCATCACGAACAGTGTCTTTAGTCTTATCTGGTTTAGTTATTTCGATATCTTCGCCTGTGTAAAGTTCTTCTTTTCCATCCTTGATTTTAACCAGCTGTAGTTTCAAACGAAGGTATATGCTTGATAAGTCTCGATATGTGTCACCATGCCCTAGTGATACAAATTCGAGCACCGGCGAGATATCTAGAGAAGCTATAGGTTTATAAGATACCTCTTCAGTTTTTGAGATGCTGCTTTGTACAGGTGATGTAGAGAAAAGGTCTAACTCAGATTTCATGCATTCTTTGTATGACGGCATGTTGTTCATTTATCAAAAATATCTAACACACGTTTACGTATCTTACGTTTGCCTTTAATAGATGCTCTTTTAGCTGTCCTTTTTGTCTGTGTCTTACGTTTGCCTTTAACAGATGCTCTTTTAGCTGTCGTCTTTGTTTTTGAACCTCTTTTTGTGGACTTTTTTGATCTTGAACGCTTTTTACGTTTAGAAGCTGGAGCGAAATGTAAAGCTGTAAAAGGGTTGCGTCTTTTTATAAGCATGCGATTGCTTCTTCCTGCACCACCCATGCTTTCAAACAGCTTATTTATACCTTTCTGTGATAGTTCTTCGGCAGCTGCTTTTCCCTGTTCTTTTAAAATATCTGTTAAAGGTTTACTACCTGCTTCTTCTAAAATAGCTTTTCCTGTTTTAAGTGCTTGTTGCTTCAAAGCCTTTGCCCCCGATGTAACCAAGGGCTGTAAATATCGTAATAGACCGCTGAAAAAACTACCAATTCCTCTTCCATGCTGGTAAATAAGAGGAGATCGATATAATTCTCCAATATCCGCTAAGGCCCCACCACTCTGAATTGAATAATATTTAGTATAATATGAATTCATTTTCGAAGTACAAAATTCTTAACTTTGCACTATGTTAAATTGACTGTTGTATGAGTATTTATAGCCTATTTTCTTTTAAAATGGAGCATTATATATGTAGGAATATAGTCTGACTTGAAATCAATTAGCTCCCCTTGCTGATTAGTTATTTTTATAGAAATACTTTCGATAAAAGTTTTTTCAATAGGACAGTAATCTACGTGTTGAAATCTTATTATGTTTTCACATCCTTGTAAAGGTATTACACGTAAGTATCGTACTAACTGATCACCTATAAATCTGGGCTGGTTAATATCAGCGTAGACGTAAATTATATATTTTTCATAACAGTCCTCTGCTGCTGGCCGAGTCTCTTGCGGCAACCTTAGTGTCAAGTCCGTAACTGATCTTTCCAGTCTATTAAGAGCTTCTATTATTGTTATATGCTCCTGACGTAATCCTGCCGTATTAAAAGAATCTTTTATTTCTGCCAGTATGGCGTCAGGTTCACGCTTATTTTCAGGCGTTTGGAGAACTATTTCCGTAAAGAAGTTGGACAGGTTGTCTATATTAGTATCAGTAGGTACTGGGGTAGTTAAATATTCACCGGAGTTTTGCTTTTAGTATGGAACATCCAAAATATTGCTACCTTTAACAATTTTTCGCTGTTCGGATGGTTTAGCACTAATCGAGTCTATGTTCAATCTATTCAAGATGTTAAAAATAGTATCCTTAATCTGTATAATTACTTTTTGTTTTTCCTGCTCACTAAGGGTTTGATCATCAAAGTGTACATTTGATATAAAAAGCGTAATAAGATCTCTGACATTAAGATGAGATGGTAGTGGTTTTTGTTATTCTGATTGTGACTCCCAAATCTTCCAACCGCAGTTCAAATACATCGTGTACTCTTTTGCCGCCAGTATTTTTTTCTGTCTCACGGGCTCTTTTGATGCTAAGCGCTGGATGTGTGTAATTGTCTATCGAGTCTTGTATGATAGCATACTTTCTCTTCTGTCTAGGAATTTGTCCAAATGCGTCATCAACAAAGGCTTCAACTGACTCATAGTTTTTATATTTTAAAATAACATTTTCTGAAGCCCTCTTACCCTGATATATGTGTAATGTAAACTCGTCTGGATCCTGTTTGTAACTTATTTCAGGTATAACACTATCAAAAAAGTCAGCTTCTAACCGATCCCACATCTTTTTCTTAACATCATCCAAGTACATGGTATACCATGATGGTGAAATAGCGCTATAAAATGTTAGTAGGAATGCAGAAAAATTTACCTGTCCTGCTCTGTAACTAACTTGCTCAAGACTCTCTTTAGTCCACTCGAGTTTAACGGTTTCATTTATTTTGATGCTAAGTGATTTGATTTCTTTTCTATGCTGCTCTACTTTTTCTTTCAATGGATCAGATGCCTCACGCCTTACCCTTTTAAAATTACTCTGATTTACTTCTTCAGTTGTGTTTCGCTTGACTCCTCTTTTTATGGCATGATATGGCAACGAAATTTCAGTTATTCCAACACACCAGTCATCAGTAAACTTGCACGCTCTAGGTAGTGCATTTGTAAAAGCTGATAGCGTATTTTCGGGATAAATTTGCATGGAATTGTTACTTAAAAGGCATACATAAAAGTCATTATCTTTTATATCTACAGGCATTTTTAAATTCTTTCACAACCAACGCTCGGTACACTTAAGATTTACTGCTTATTATTATTACAGGTTTTCCCAAGGAATCGCTGAAATGCTGGAACTTCTAGTTTTTACTGCGTTTTTTATGCGACTGACTTTTATCTCGAGGGTTTTTAAATACAACTAGGTATTTACAGTTAAGTGATACATCTCGGCAAAACTTACCCTGGTGAAATACATTTTGTGTTACAAGGATTGCTGAAAGATTGCGATGGTGAGAGCCTTTTGTAAAGAGTTCACATACTTGTCTGCTAAAAGCATTTAACATTATTTCATCCAGTACAAACTCTTCAGGGATGCTATCAATAAATTCGATGTTATTGAATGTCGTATCTGAAGGCAGAGCCACATGTTTTGTATTACACCATATAACTCTTGTTATTTGTGGCCGTGTTAAAAACATATTATCGAGAAGACTTTTTATAAATGTTGTTTTCCCACAACCTGAAGGTCCAGCAACCATCATTGTAAACGGGTGTTTGAACGTGATCATTTTCACTGCAAAAGACAAAAGCTCTTAACAACAGGTCTTTTGTATATGAACCCCCCCCCCATTTTGTACAAAGGTAATTATATAATTTTTTAAGAATGAGCAGAAGACAAATTATTAATGAACTACATAGGCCAGCCCGCAAAAACTTTAAGCGTCGTCGTGTAACGATTAAAGGCAAGGATGATCTGTGGCAGGCAGACTTAGTTGATATGCGCTTATATGCTCAAGAAAATCAAAACTTTAGATTTTTGCTAACTGTAATTGATACATTTTCTAAATACGCATGGGCTTTACCAATTAAAGACAAAAGTGGGATAGAAGTCACTAAAGCAATGCAGCTAATTTTCAATCAGGGTCGTATTCCAAGAAACTTGCAAGCAGATGATGGAAAGGAGTTCTACAACAAGTCGTTTAAGCGCTTGATGGGTAAATATGATGTTAATCATTATTCAACTTATAGTTCATTAAAGGCGTCAATTGTAGAAAGATTTAATAGAACGCTGAAAAATATTATGTGGAAAGAGTTTAGTATGAATGGTTATTATCACTGGTTGAGTATGTTGGACAGGTTAACAAAAAAGTATAACAGCACAAAGCATCGAACTATTAAGATGAGACCTATAGACGTAGGCCCTGTTGATGAGGTTCGTTTATTGCTAACTGTGTATAAAAAGCCAAAAAACAAATCACGTCCAAAGTACAAAGTGGGAGACTTTGTTCGTATAAGTAGAAACAAACATGTTTTTGAAAAAGGCTACACCCCAAACTGGTCTACTGAAATTTTCAAAATAAAAGATGTAAAAAACATTTATCCAGTAACTTACATTCTTGAAGACTATCAGGGAGTTATAATACAGGGCGGCTTTTACCGGCTCGAGCTATCTCCAGTCAAATATCCTGATACTTACCTTGTAGAAAAAGTTTTAAAAAGACGAGGCGGTAAAGTTTATGTGAAATGGCTTGGTTTTCCGCAAAAGCACAACACATGGATTAATATAAAAGACGTTTTATAAACAGCCTTTATTGCAGGCACAATGCTGATCTTAAAGCGTGAATCTGATCGGTTAAAGACATTTAAGAATTTAACTTTGGATGACAGGAAATCACACAAGCTAGTAAGGAGCGGCTTCTTTTACACCAACCTGAAAGACATAGCAAAATGTTATTTTTGCTGTATGGAAATGAGTGCATTAAATTGTCCTGAAGATGTTGAGGCCGAACATTTTCGACGTTCACCTAGTTGTATCTATGCCAACGGTAAGGACGTATGTGGACCGTATAATAGCCCGCAACCATCATCAGAATGCACGAAGTGGGCTTTAAATACTTTGAAAGTTTTAGCTGGAGCGTTAATTCTGTCTGGGTTATGTTGTGAAATTTACTATTTTTACGAACAGTTTACACGGGAGGTATAAAAATACATGTGCGTATGCGTGTGTATATGTATGTGTGTGTGAGCATGCTGACGTTATGCACATCAAGTATGAAAAAACAAGTAAGATTCCAAACCCTGCCTGAAGTCAAATATTTACATGTATGGAGTTACGCCTATCAAAAAGCACGCAAGGGACCGTGGATCGCGTACGGATTGGATCGATGCAGATTTAAGGCCCACATTATGCAATGTAGTTTAATTTTAGGTTCCATTCTTCGTCACTCACACAGATGCAAAATCTTTATAGAGCGATTTAAAACTGTAAAAACAAAAAGCAAAAAATAAAAATATCTTTATCGAATTCGACTTTTTATTTCAATAGTCCCATCGTTTCTCACTGCCGCCTTATCGAAAGGCACATTATCCACCCGCACTAATCATATCCAATATTCCGCAGTCTATCTTTACTGACTTTCAATAAAGGCATCTCAGCCGAATTGGTTTTTTATTTTACTCAAGCAACCCGTTTCTTTTAGCTCACCTTCACCCACATTCGTGTCGTTCACAACATCAAGTTCACTGACTGCCGCCGATCTATTCTTGTTTTGCAGCTCATTATCATACACCAGCAGTATTGAACGCCACAAGAATCAAGAACCCTTGCATAAGCAGCATCAGAACTTGCTCTTTGCGATCTTTCCTTAATCTTTTTTCCTTTACATCAAAAAATATTCCGGAAATAAAGTCACCCACATGTCTCGCAGTTTTAATTCAGGTAGACTTAAAATTCTATGCATAAAGAAACAACAACTCGTGACCGCATCGCGGTCAAGTTCAAGTTTTAAAACTCATATGGAAAAATGACATTGAAGAAGTGTGACTAACTGATCAAAGCTTGTTTGGGGTGGAAGAAAAAATGAACGGAATATAAAAAAGAGGCGCGATAACCGCTGAAGATATGAAGACAGCGATACAGGTTTAAACCATGCATGCTTGCTACATATGGGTGCAAGATTTTGTGCTTTAGTTATCTGCTTGCCTGGTAGTGCAATTTTATAAAAATTTACTATGCTTGTACGTAAGCCGCCTATAGTACACCTGCTTGCACCCACTAGGCTCAGCCATCCTAGCAACTGGACCTTTCCAAAACAGTACCCTTCTCCCGTCCTTGCCACAGCCAGCACCAGCTCTCTCCTTTCAACCAACAGCCGGCATCAAGACAACACGGTATCAAGTCAGATTTTTTTATTTTTGCCCCCAATGCTTGCGACAGCGACCCATCTACCGTCCTTACCACAGACAGCACCAGCTCTCTCCTTTCAACCAACATCCTGCAACAACACAACTCAGTATCAAGTCAGCTTTTTTTATTTTGAACCCCAATGCTTGCGACAGGGATCCATCTACCGTCTTACCACAGACAGCACCAGCTCTCTCCTTCCAACCAACATCCTGCAACAACACAACTCGGTGGCAGCTCAGCTTTTTTATCTTTACCTCCCAATGCTTGCGACAGGGACGTGTCTATCCTACTCCCTCCTCAAGAACTTCTTATTGGCGGTGGTAACCGTCTTGCAGAAAACCAGCGAGTGGGATCCTCGTAGCAGTTATCTCTATCGGACGTAATGTAAAAGTATAGGGAGGTGGTACCCTTACTACTAATGTGCGTGCTTATAACCCATACGATGCAACCACAGAAATGTCTTTGCAACGGAATGGTACAGCAGTCACTTCACCGTGTACACGTGTCGTTCATAAAATATTAATAGTCCACCGACATTTGAAAGCAAAAAGAAATTAGGCCAATAATTAAATCGTACAAAATGTACATAGTTAACAAACTGAACATTGGATGATAGGAACAAAATACATCTGATGAGTCCCATGGCTGGGTCCAAACTAGTCAAGCATAGGCAAACAGGAGCCTACACGGCATCTCGTAAAAAATCTGTAACCCATAAATTTTTTTTTACCATATCAAGATGCAAAATATGCATCTACCCGCTACGCAGGAAAGATAACAGATATTCACGCGGAATAAATTGAAAACCCCAAAAAGGAAACATGCAAACCATAGCAAAAAACCCACGTACACCAAACAGACACTATAAAATTAACAATAATACTGCCGTGGCTAAACTATGTTACTTACGCCGATGTGGTGCCCCACCTGCCGCACAACGTTTCGTTATTGCACTTCAAGGTAATATCCTGGATTAAGATGACAATTGACTATCAGCTGGAGTTTTTATGCCAAATTTTGGTGATGAAGGCTTTGTAGATCTTCTTCAAGCAAAAGTGACAGACGCCTTTTGGTGTGGACGGCGATTAGTTGCTGAAAGCACGCTATGTCTGCCAGTAAAGATAGGTCTCACTAACCTTCTTGTGAAATCAGGGTGTCTCCAAGTACGTGCATTCCAAAGAGTATTATGCTAGAGAAAGAGTGTTTTGCTAAAGGGACGGCTTGGTTTCTCAACCGTAGGTGAATGGGCTGGAAGGGATCGGCATAGGTTAGTATTACTTCCTGCTCGCTGGTCGACCACCTTATCTTCATGACTGGCCACAGGATCTAATCTCAACGATTCAGACCTGGGGCAGAATCAGGCCACCTTAAGTGAAGCGCTCTATGGTGCAAGCAATTCGCGTCGATCCCAATAAGTTTCATTCCTGAAGTGACAGATTCAGTGTTCGGTAATGATCAAGATTTTAAAGCTGGTACGCGTCCACTGACACTTCCCGGACATATTATTGATATCTCTGGAAACTGTCGAGCAAACACTAACACTACGAGCTGGTTGCTTCTGCGCGGGAGCGATTTAGCCAACTTGGGACCAGTGACCCTGGCACTAAGGTGGAAGATGCTTTTATTCTGAACAGACCACCTGACATACTTTTCAGCACACTTACAACACGTGTGCTCCGTGACGAGCTTATGTCCATAAGACCTCCCGAATATACACCATACAACAGATGGCGAACAATCTTCGGTGTGAATATGGGCGTGATGGGAAGGATAGCTTGCAGAGTAGTCTACAGTTATAATTCTAATTACAAAGGTTCTGATGTAGCATTCAAATTGTTGCATCAAGTTTTATGCATCCTGATCAGCTGTCAAATATCGAAAAGGCGGGTACAGAGGATTTGCAAAGTTTGTTTGCAGCTGATAGTCTATTGTCATCTGTATCCAGGATATTACCTTGGAGTGGCATAACGAAACGTTGTGCGGCAGGTAGGGCACCACATCGCCGTAAGTAACCTAGTTTAGCCACAGCAGTATTGCTGTTCATTTTATAGTGTCTGTTTGGTGAACGTGCGTTTTTTGCTATGATTTGCATGTTTCCTTTTTGGGGTTTTCAATTTATTCCGCGTGAATATCTGTTATCTTTCCCGCGTAGCGGGTAGATGCATTTTTTGCATCTTGATATGGTAAAAAAAAATATATGGGTTACAGTTTTTTTAAGGGATGCCGTGTAGGCTCCTGTTTGCCTATGCTTGACTAGTTTCGACCCAGCCATGGGACTCATCAGATGTATTTTGTTCCTATCTTCCAATGTTCAGTTGTTGCCTAATTTCTTTTTGCTTTCAAATGTCGGTGGACTGTTAATATTTTATGAGCGACACGTGTACACGGTGAAATTATTGCTGTACCATTCCGTTGCAAAGATATTTCTGTGGTTGCATCGTATGGGCTATAAGCACGGACATTCCTTAATTTTTCTCTTGGTGAGGATCTCTATCACGTTTCTCCTACATGATGTTTCATCCCTCAACTATGTCTTCGCTGTCTGACTTGTCATTATTATTATTGGTTACCCTATGTATCATTATTTTGCGCAATTGTACTCATCTATATTGATTCTATTTCTATCATCTTTAGCTCTTAACTATTATTTATTTATTATTAATCGTTGTTCAGTCTTTTGTTCTTACTTTTATCTTTTTGCTTATTTTCCCTAGTTCTGTCATCACCAGTCTTAGTATCTTACCATTATTCATCGTTATTTATGTATTGTATCTTGATGAATTTCTTATTACTCTTCTTCGGTTTGTTTTCTTCTTTGTTTGCTCAATCTACTTGGTCCTAATTTCTTTTTTCTGGTTTCATGTTTGCTATTTTGATCCCACATTTATCTTCGCGGTATTTTATTATCTTCTGCTTCTTCGGGGGTTCTCATTCCGTTTTACTTATGCCCTGTTCAAAGTAGCTACCTCGCTTATCAGTGTTGTAAAAATATCTTCAGTGTATTCCATGTCCGTTACTATAATCGCATAGTCACTATTTTCACTATGGTGTTCCTCTTGAACATGTTGGATTGGTTGGACATATAGTTGGTCAGTCTGTCCAATGCAATTTGCCTCTTATACCACTTTGCTTTGAATCCCTCGTTTGTCCTGGTTATTGTCGTGTATAGGTAGTTTATGTCCTTTCTGTCATTTTCCTTTTCTATGGTTAGTTCCATGTTTAGTTCTTTTTCTACGTGCAGTAGGAAGTCATTCACATAAATCTTAAGTATTTTCACTCCCATTTTTCTGAGTTTATCATGGATCCTATTCATGGGTAGATCTATGTACAGGCTTGCATATTTTCCTGATGTTTTCCCCCATTGGGTTTCCCTTTGTTTGCTTATATGCCTTCTTCTCTACCTTCAAGTAGTTGGTCTGTTTAAAGTCGTAGTCTATTAGGTTCAATATGTTCTCTATGTTCTATTCCCTGTTGATCTTTGGCCCTATTATTATCTTAATGCTTTCGTTCAGTTTTGCTAGGTCTATGTTGTTGTACATGTCTTTGATGTCCATGGTTATTAGTATACAGTCTTCTTCCACTTCCAGTCCATTGATCTCATTTAGTAGGTCTATTTTCTTCCCCGCGTTTTGCTCTATTTTCAAACAGTCCAGGCATCGCATCCTGTTTAATGCTCTGTTAATAGACTCTCTAAGCATCATATTTATGGCCCCAATCTTCGAGACAATGGGTCTCATTTTGGGTACATCTTTGCGTATTTTTATCACTGGGTGCAGAATGCTTATTTCATTCTAGTAGTGCTTCAATTTTCTGAGCATTTCTTCGACTTCCTCACTTAGGTGTGTTCTCCTTAGGTTGTTCCTTTTCCTTTTCCTATGTGCTATGTTAAGGATGGTGTTACAAACAGTCTGTACCCCTGTGTGCTACCTTGAAAGGAGAATTTTCGTTATTCCTGTTTTGCTTATGTGTTCGGCTATGTTTTATATGTCATTCTTTACAGGCTGTCTGTCTTGTATTTTTCATTATGTCCTTCGTCGTTGTTATGGCACCGTCATGGAAGCCTTAAGTTTTCTACATAATGTGACGAATGGACATTACATGCTTCGGCTATGACTTCTGATTAGTACCAGAGTTTTGATACCGCCCTTTTCTAGGAGCAAATAAATCAACGATATTTTGCAAAAAAAACAATGCAGATGCTAGTCTATTGTCATCTGTATACAGGATATTACTCTGGAGCAGCATGACGAAACGTTGTGCGAAAGGTAGGGCACCACTTGTCCAGCACCGTAAGTAGCATAGTTTAGCCACCGCAGTACTGTAGTGAGGTACTAGCAGAGATTTATCTCCACTAAAAGGTGTGGATGATGTGTTTTCTGTGTGTGTATGTGTTCTTTCTATGTTCTTTTTGTAGGGTATGTTTGGTGTGCGTGCGTTTTTTGTTTTGTCTTCTCTGTGTCCCCTTAAGAGTTTTTAATTTATTCCGCGTGAATATCTGTTATCTTTCCCGCGTAGTGGGAATGGAATTAAATGCATGTTTTGCATCTTGATATGGTATTTTGGTAAAGTAAAATTCTAATTAATTAAGCTTAAATATTCAGAATATAATGAGAAAGAAGTGAAAAGTGAAATTTAAATAATTAGTTTGATTTTAATTAATCAGAAAGAAAATAAAAAGTGTGGAGTATTTTGCCCTCTCTTTTAACCGAAATTTTAGTGGTTTGCGACGTTTTTCTTAGGCAAGTGTGCCTACGTGTTTCGTGATTTGGTAATCATGCATCATTTCCATTTATTTTCGTTCGAAATCAATGTCCTCATCGCATATAATAACTTCAAACATCGGATTAGCATGAATTAGTCGAGAAAGTCGATAAAGAGAGTGGGGAGTTATTTACGCCGAGTGCGATAGTTTCTCTTCAACATATTTATGTGAAATTTTTAAATAATTTGCGATGTATCTTCCCAACTATTTATGTGAAATCGAAAATTCGATATAAATCGTGATAGTTTCTACTCAACGCATGTATGTGGAATTCTGATATCGTTTGCGACGGTTTCGTCTCAATGCATTTGTGTGAAAGTTTTTAGTATGGTTTGCAACGTTTTAATATAAATCGCTGAAAAGCATTTTTATCTAAAAAAAAAATTCAGTTAGGGTGAGAGACCCAATTATTAGCACTTTAACAGATCTTTGCATTTTAAATTGATGTCATTTGCCAAGATATGATTTCTGGCTCCGCTACAGGTCTGAATAGCACTCAATTGTTATTCAAATTTTAGTTTATAATACACTTATGTTGATCATAATGAAATACTTTAGGATTTTTTTTTTTTTAATTCTTACATAAGCTCCGATTGTTGGCACTTTTTTGCTAATTATTAGCATCCACTTACTTAATTATTAAGGCACTTTCACACCAAACACAAGAATCGAAAAAATGTATACCGAAAAACTCAATTTATTCCACTGTAAAACAAGATTTTTGCTCCAATGATTAATAAAATCATAGGAAATAGGATAAACTAATAATATTACTAATAAAATAGTATATTTATCTTAGAATTTTTAAGAATACACAACTTTTATAATTTATCGGACGAATTTTCCCGGCGAAAACGTTTTTAGGCCAATGAAACATAAAAGTTGTGCTTTTCTTCAAATGAAATAAATATAACTATTTTCTCAGTAAAATTCTTAGTTTATCCTATTTCTCTGGATTTTATTAATCATTGGAACAAAAATCTTGTTTTAAAGTGGAATAAATTGAGTTTTTCGGTTTACATTTTTCTGTTCTTGTTTTTGATGTGAAAGTGCCTTCAGCACCTGAAGTAAAACCTTTATAGTTATTGAAATAAAACACGTATAGTCTGGTTATTTTTATTTATAAATCATTCTTCAGTTTGTAAGAAATTAAATGCAAAATAGGAGTCATACAAAATTAAAGCACTTCAAATATTAGTCATAATCTTAACTTAAAATAATGCACTTAGTCTTCTTCAGTTAACATTTTTTCGACGAAAAATTCTCAACTGAAAGAGAATTTGCGAGGTGATTACGGAATTCCCGAATTCTCCATTCCACTTGTTAATTCCCCGGTGTTTTTCAAGAGGAAAAGTAAGTGGAAAAATTGTATTGTCTGCTTTTGTTGCGTTTTGTGAAGGTATCTAGGTACCTAGGTATTTCAAATTGAGTTATGTTTTCACTGCGTATCCTGGCTATATTTTGGAAATCCATGCAATACTAATAGAGGAACAAGGATTTTGTCTCTCAAAGTACCCGTTAAAAATTATAAATAACGCGAAAAAGATCAATTTGGTCGTCGTCCAGTACAGAAGAGATGCTGTAAAATTTTTAAATAAAGCTCGTGTGTAGGATGAAATCACATCTACATTTTGTCCCCCAATTAAATATGTAATTAATTTTTGAATCCGATAAACGGTTTTGGAAATAACTGTAAAAGAAGTGTAGCAATCCTTTTTAAGGTGAAAAAATGGCCGTTTTTGGTACAAAAGTTGACATATTTTCAACTCATCATTGCGAAGAACTGGAAAGTCCTGTAAATTTACTTCCCATGACAAAAATGTTCACAACGGAGTACTAACGGATGTGAAACAAAGAACGGTAGTAATATATGCAAAATATAGGAACTCCGAGTGTATATGACCCTAGTATAAAAAAATTGTTTTTCGGCGGTCAAAAGTCAGCTATCACGTTGAAACGATCAAAGACAAACTAAACCACTCGATTACCCTCTCCTACCTCTTTAATTTGGTACCAAACTTGAGGTAGTTTGAGCAACCCTCTATGAGGGGTGGTACGACCCCCAACACACAAAACACCCCGCCCAAAAATTGTACACTTATATTTTTGTACTCTAAACCCTTCATCTATCAAAAAAACATTCCAAAATTCTACAGCCCTCCCACATAGAATTAGGCGCCCGTGAATATTGCGATAGCAAAATTTACCGCCGAGGCCGCTCAAATCTGCAAATTACCGTTAATAGAAATAAAATATAGCCTACCATACCCATGCATACCTAATTACCAACGTGAATTCTTATTTTTTTTTATTAGGCTTACAGATCCTGAGCTTACCCCTGCGAATTATTACAGCTCCTGATATTGTCTTTATTTTTTTTTAATTTCCGTTAATCAGCCCCCATTTCTACCGCGCACGCTCCCCGCCACATTTCCTAAACCTATCTTGTTCGCCCTGAGCCTCCATTTTTTTTAATACCACGTACTATCTCCCTCTTCTCTCCATTCTCTCGTTATCCCGGAAAAACTCGAGTAAACCTACCCTCCTACATCCCTCAAAAACTACCCCAACAAAAAAAGAAATTTAAATTTATTTCGACAGTGGTTGGCAACAGGCAGATGTACCTCACATAAGAAAAAAAGTCCAACCCTCTAAAACAAAAAGTGGTACCCTTAATCGTCCCAGGCGATTCGCACTTTTTCACATTTCTTACGTTTTCCTTAATTCTCCAACCATGTTAGTGAATTGGGAATGGAGAATTAGGGTATTAAGAATTCTAAGAAAACGAAATTCTCATCTCCCAAATTCCCAAATACTCCGTGTTACAGAATCCGGCCCCAGTTGTCTCTTTTTTATCATCTTGGAAAAAATTAAATAACTTTTTCAAAATAATGTCACTTTTTGATAGGCAATCATCGGTAAGATTGTGCAATACAGTCCTTTTTTGGTCTCCCAGTATTTTATTAAAAATATCCTTATTCATGAGTTTTTCTGTGAGTTTCGATTGCAAATCATCTTTTTTTGTTTATGACATCTACTGTGCTATCAGTAGCAATTATGTTTTTTCAAAGACATTTTCTGAAATCAATAACATTGCAATGCCATGGACATAATCCTGTTGCTTTAAAGCCGTTGATTATAGTCGATGGTTTTATGTCATGTTCGACGGCTTCTTTAAGCACCGGTACAAAATCAATCTTCGTAAGTATTGACAGCGGATTATTTCTCTTTCACTTTAGAACACTGTCTTTCCATGCTTGCTTAAGAGGCCTAAAAGCAGCAACATCAGCTGGCTGTAGCAATCTATTTGCATTTGGATATAGAGCCACGAGTACTATGTCCAAGCTTCTGCATAGCTCGATTATTTCCAGAGTAAGGTGTGTTTTGTGGCCATCTACAAATAGTAACACGGGGAATTGCCTTTGTATACGTAGCAGATGAGGATGAAAAACATTTTTTATGTAGTCATAAAAGAGTTCCGCTTTCATCCAGCCCGTGTCACTGAGGCCTATGCCCCAATCTCCTGGTACTTTTGACGTAATATCTTTAGACAACCTCTTATTGGGAAAAGTAACCATTGGAGGCGAGATTTCTCCATTCGCACAAAACGTGAATAAGACTGGTAGAGTAGATTATGCAGCTGCGCGATCAACTTCGTATACAAGCTACTCGCTTCTCATTGCAATAACTCTTCCGCTTTTTGGGCACAGCTGAAAGTTTGATTCGTCCCCGTTAAAAACACGACTAGGATCTGAAAGACTGTCGTAGTATTCAGTATCTTTCAAATGCTTTTCACTTTTCGTAAACCATCGTCTGATATCTTGTTCTGAGACAGCTGCATTTGCACTTGTAACTGCCTCAGGAGTACGTTCGCTGAGTTCCTGGTGGAGTTGCAAAAAGAGTTGGTACCATTTGGTACCTGGTATGTCATCTTTAAAAGGGTTCTCTCTACTGGATTCTTTATGAAAATGCCTACGCTTAGCTGTAAATCTATTTTTCTTCGGGGAAATCCTTTGCGGCAGCTGTCTTTGATCCACTGCACTAGAATATCCTCTTCGGCGTTTATTAAGACAGGACTTGGACCTGGAAGGTCTTTATGGTGTTTATTTCTCAACCGAAATTGTATCGTTCCCGTTATCGGGGTTATACCGATTCCGTTTATGTATTGTATTGGAAATTTTCTTCTTCACAAAGCTTTTATTTGGACCCATTTCAGTTCTTCCAAATCTGAAAAAAGAACGTAAGTTGGGACTTATTAATTACCAGCAGGATTATATTAAATCCTATTATTGGCACAAGCTTGGTGCAATTATCAGCACTATTCTAATAAATAAAATTGTTGTTATTAGCATGGGGCCATTGTTTTGAAAAAACTAATTTGGGATATTTTCAGGAAAGGAATCACTTTTACCTTAATGTAAATAAAGCTACACAATCAAATTTTGTTAGATATTCTTTTTATTTCAAAAACACCAATTATTATCACAGGTGCTAATAATATGGAAAATTCATGATCGCAATACCAAATGTTGGCACCCCAGAAATAAAAAAAAAATGCTTAAATGTCTCACAAAACCATTTAGATTATTAACTTTTTAGGAATACACTAAGATGTATCACAAATAGAGACTTTTTTCCAAACATTTCCTTACCTTCAATCAACGAAAACCCACAATAAATGTTCGAAATCTAAACAACACCATTTTCACATGACAGCAAACCTACTATTTTGCAATGTGTCACATGAATAGTGTTACCACTTCTAAATTATACGAGCACTTCAATATGTTTTTTGTGCTGCGGAGCTTAAAAATACCTGCAATACTTATATTTGTATTTTAAATGTCGTAAATCACGAAATGTGCGCACCACTCCATATCACCCGCAAGCAAATGGTGCACTGGAAAGAAGTCACTGCACGTTGGCGGAGTATCTCAGGCATTAAACCATCAAAGACCCTATGTCTTGGGATACATGGTTGCCACACTCAATCTTCGTTACAATATGACACCCCATACTAGTACAAACTTTACTCCCTATGAATTATTGTATGGATACCGTCCTAGAATTTCATCTAGTCTTAAAGCTTCACATGAACCATCTTATAACTACGACATTTCCGCAGTTGAGTTTAAGGCAAGATTGCAAGTAGCTCCTGCACATCAAATCGCGAAGCAAAGTATAAAAGCCCATAAGTTAAAATGAAAGGACTTTTATGATAATAACTCCAAAGGCAAACCATTCTTTGTCGATGACAAAGTCCTTCTAAAAAACAATGCCAGGAAAGATAAATTCAGTAAGGTGAATTCCATGGAAAACAGCACAATAAAATGTGGCGGACCAAGTAGATCTTTTCACAACAACAACTTGAAACTTTTATCAAGTAGCCTCAGACCTACTAGGTGACTTCTAAACCTCGCGACATGATCTCTAGTGGGGCAGTCTATAACCACTTGTATTCATATCTTCATTATTCTTAAATGCGTCTAATCGGAACTATCTCTACTAGTCAAATCAGTTGTTGTACTAAATGATGATACTAAATAATGTGTATTTCAGGGTAATGTTTTCACTCACTCTCATAACTTGCAGTACAATTGCTGCAAACAATCGCGTCCGGATCAAAAAATTCCAGGTGCATCCAGTTCATCTGGTCAACAGGGAATGGAAACTATTTGTGTATTATGACTTAAGAAACTTTAAATTGGTTTACAAACATATTACACATATGTTGTCACAAGGTATGGAAGTTTGCAAAGACATGCAAAAACTAGAAAACACTACCGAAATCTGTGACGCAATCACGAAGCAATTAGAATTAAATCTCTTCGACATCGACAAAATAGACGAACTTATAAATGCGGAACATAAAGTATCAAGAAGAGCCCTGTTTAATGCTGTAGGTTATTTATCTAAATATGCTTTCAGTATCTTAACTGAAAATGACGCGAAATACTACGACGAGCAGATTAGCATTCTCCATAAAAACGAGAACCATTTACAAAAGTTAATTCAAAATCAAATCTCCGTAGTGGAAGCTACTATAAATTTGTTCGCCAAAGCAAGAGCATCAGTTAGGGAAGAATTTCGAAACGTCGGAAAACAGTTCGCAAAATATTCGGAAATCTTAAATCGTTTGAGCAAAGACAAAGTCCATACCAATAAGACCCTAGAATTTGAAAAATTCATATCCTACGATACACTCCTAGTATTTGAGCATCAAAACATACAAAATACGATTTTGAATCTCCTACAAAATTTCAAATACAACAGACTGCATCCAATTATACTTACCTCACAACAACTCCTGAAAGCACTAAGGGATATCCAAAATAATATCCCAACAACCTTAACTTTACCAGCACCTCTAAATTAGGCCAATATTCAATATTATTACAGAGTTGGTACGGTTGATATCTCCCATGTGAATAACAAACGTTTATTTGTGTTCAAAATCCCTCTTCCGTATAGAGAATCGTATAACGTCTACAAGGGAATACCTATTCCTACTCCATCGAACTCAAGAACGGTATTTATTAAACCAAGTCCTGAGTACTTATTGATGGATTCTAATAAAGAACACTACTATCCAATGGATGAGTTCGACCTTCAAACTTGTATATTGGATGTTTACGAACATCACTTATGTAAAGCAAGCCACTTCGCCTCCAATACAAACCTTGAACATAATATATGCGAAGTTGACTTACTAAAGTATCCTAAAATTATTCCCAGTACTTGTGAAATACGAGAAGTTAATTCAATGGATTTCTGGATACAGTTGTCTCACCCGAATCAATGGATTTTTGTCATAGCAAATGAAACAAGCATTGAAATATTGTGCGAAGACCCCGTAAGGGAGGAGAAAACAATTACACTTGCTGGATGCGGAACATTGGAAATTTCATCCAAATGTTCCTTGCGAGGCAACAAATTTGCCATTACAGGACATTACTCTAAAATAACCAAACTAATTAAGGCTTATATGCCAAGTGTTAACATTATTGCTAAAACATTATTTCTGATATATTTAAACGACGAAAGTCTGGAAAAACTGTACGCAGACCTAAGAGTTTTAAGGGAGCAAGAAAGTAAAGAACTGACCCCTGTGTCCGAACATGATATACACAAAAACCAAGTCTAGAAGCACCTCTAGACAAAATGAAATACCAAGCATTTCGAAAACAGTCCAATGCGAACACAAAATACAAATGTGAATGTAACACCTAACACCATTATGTCGTACTACCAAGTAAGATTTAAATTACTAAAATAGAACTCTTACAACAAGATGTTACACTGACTTTTGTGAATTTAGATTATGGTATAAAACATATGTACATACCTACCTCTTTTGGTAAGACGTGTATTATATTTAAGGACATTATGCGAGATTAAGGGTAGAATACTACTGACTAAGCAAAGATTAATGCAAAAAAAATAAAAAAAAATTATAATAAAACAAAAATAAAACAAAAAATTGTATTTTAGTGATGAATTAATGGTAATGGTAATTTATTTTTTCTTGCGTGGTTTTTAATAACACCTTATCTCCTAAGTTAAAAGTTCTGGTTTTTGAGTTCTTGTCATACCATTGTTTGGACTTTTCCTTTTTATTTAGGATTGTTTCTCTAGCTATCTGATGGCTATGTTGCAACCTTGCTTTCAATTCGTTGTTATAGTTTTCATAATTATAATTCACCGTCGGATTTGCTTTTATAATGGATGGAACGTTGGGTGGAAATCCGTATATTAATTCGTAAGGACTATAGTTAGTACTAGAATGTGTACTCGTATTGTATGTAAACATAGCATAAGGTATCCATGTATCCCACGTTTGTGAGCCCCGGTTCACATAATGGGGTAAGAATTCGGCCAGAGTTCTATGACTTCTTTCCAGAGCTCCATTGGTCTGCGGATGATATGGAGTCGTTTGCAGTTTGTTAATTTTTAAAAGTTTACACATTTGCGCAAACATTTCGCTTAGAAAATTAGAACCTTGGTCCGCCAATATTGATTCCGGTATTCCATGTCTACAGACTATATTTATAACACAAGCTTCTGCTACGCTTCGAGCTTCTGCGTTCTGTAGAGGTATAGCCTCAGTATACTTCGTGAGGTCATCCTGGAATGTGAGGAGATACTTGTTACCGTTATAGCTTTCTGGCAATGGTCCTACTATGTCCAATGCTATTCTCTCGAATGGTCTTGTACTAGTCGAGGTAATTTTCATGGGTACTCTAGGATTTCTAACAAGTTTATTCATTTGGAATTATTGACATTTCTTTACAAAGTTTTCGACATCTCTGTTAAATCCGGGCCAATTATATGCTGTCTGAATTCTTTTAATAGTCCGAGCTATTCCTTGATGTCCACCTAATGGTGTTTTATGAAAGGATTCCATTATGAGTTCTTGCTCTTTTGGGTCAGATACTATTTTTACTTGGGTTGTGTAAATATTTATTCTGACATCTATATTCCTTAAAGAGAAAGTTATCATATTTTTTAGCTCTGCGCTACTATGTCCAATTTAGGTATAGAAATATGAACTTCCCGTAAGTTTTTATTTTTGATATAATCCCTGATTTTTAAAAGGGTATTTAATATTTGTTTGAAACTGTCTATAGTTTTCATAGGTAAGGGAGCATTAGCAATTATATACGTTCGTCTACTATTCACGTACTCGCGTAGTTGAGTATTTTGCATTTCCTCGTTCAATGATGGAAACAACTCTTTCAGGTAAGTTCCTGTTGGATCCTCTATTTTAGGTAAAATGAAGAATCTGTATGGTAAATTCTTTTGAGTCAGTATATGTCCTTTTATTTCGGAACAATCATCTGTATGGGGGGATGAAACGTATTCATTATATATTTTATTTAGATCCAGTGTATCTTCAGTCAGACTGGGGGCTTTTGCCTGATTGCGGGTCATTACGTTTATTGATTTTTGGACTGCAATTTCAGCTTCCTCAATTTTGATTCGACTTAAAGCATCAGCATTCGCGTTTTGTTTACCTGGTTTATGGATTATAGTATAGTCATACTCCTCTAGCTTAATTCTCCATCTCATAAGACGTGAGGTTGAGTCTTTCAAACTCATGAGCCATACGAGGGGCTTATGATCAGTGACTATATTGAATTTCCTTCCATAGCTATATGGACGAAATTGTTCCACAGCATAAACTATAGCTAAAAGGAAGGCTTTCAGAAGGTTTTCCACTAAGGCCAGGTGAACTGGTTAGGAGGTAGACTCGATTTACCTCTAGAGTACGATGTTTTCCTGTTAATTTTGTATTTATTAATATACCATTTTCTTATTTAACAGTAGTGATATAAATGGATGCAATCTATTTGCTATCGTCTGAACGTATAAAATAAATATATAAATAACTAATCTAACTAATATCCAATTTGAGCGTGATCAAAATTATAACGTAACAAGTAAAAAAGCTATAATTGGTCTAAGACCAATTCTTATGATACCCTAGATGAATGCCCGTGTAAAATTTGGTATGATCACCGATCTGTGCAAGTTTGATTTTTGAAGTGGTTTTTCGCATATATTTCTAGAACGGTTTTTCGTACAAAAAAAATGTTAATAACTAATTTTATAACATTTCGTATTCTGAAGAAGTTTTTAGTACAATAAAAATGTCTTGGACTGATCGTTTTCACAGTATACGTTAAAATCCAAAAATTTTATATGGCAACACCAAGAAGGAGTTGCCCGATTTAGTCCAT